>JACMZG010001859.1:18593853-18708853 GCA_018340805.1 Microvelia longipes
AAAAAATTTATATTGGTCATTTTTACTCACCATAGATATGGGTATCGAATAGCAAAATAATTATCAAAATCTATTTTTTTTAGAGCACCTTTTTTTATTTTTTTTGGGACACTTGATATGGATTGACCCTATGATTATTCCCAAAATTATTTCAAAGGAGTAAAGCTGAATAAATATGTCTCTACATACTCAACAGAACAAATCGCTGTAGTCTATACATCTATAGATTCACAATCTAAAGATCTTTAGATAAATTTAAAGATTCTAATGATTTTATTATTTTTGCAAAGTCTAGTTTCCGTTCAAAATAAATCTTTCTCGTCTCTTAAGAACTATTCACTATGTCAAATAATTAATTTGTTCTACATTAACTCATTAAAGAATAAAAATCGTCTTGGTTTGGCTTAAAGGCCACGCGGGTATCACGCCTAATGAAATAGTAGACAACAAAGCTAAGGAAAGCTGTGACGACGATGAGTCTGCAATTATCTATGGCAAGCAGTATAAAATTCCATTTAAAGATATTTATAGGCAAATTAAATTATCGGCTCTATCTAAATGGCAAATATGGCAAAATAACCAGCAAGCCGGCAGTTTCTATAAGGGACATTAGCCTAGAGTCGGTCTTGTTCTTTAGTTTAAAGGCCATACTATCAACAGCACATATTTTTCAACATTTATAACCCGACTTCGAATAAACCATGATGTCTGTAAATACTACTTAAATAAATTAAATTAGAGGAAAATCCGAACTGTAATATTTTGTACTGTGGTCGAGGATCTTGAGCACATTATTAAGCACTGTCCTCGCTATTCAGTGGGGCGCACTGCACTATTTAACGAGTTGCATGCTACCAAATGTGTAGCTCAGCCGTTTAACTATAAGTCACTAATAGCTACAAAATCTATAAACGTTTATAAAAAACTATACCTTTTTGCTTTTAAGCAAAAAATAAAAATTTAACTAAATTATAATTTATCTATACTATCATTTAATAACTAAAACCCCAATAAAATAAATAAAAATAATAAAGTATTTATCAAGTGTTTAAACATATCAACAAACAAGAAGAAATAACTATAACAAAAATTTTGAACAAGTATAAATAAAGAATATATTATATGACTGTATGATCAAAGTCGACCATGCCAAAAAAAAAAAAAAAAAAAAAATGAGCGTGGCGAATATCGTATTTGCTGCGCTCAAAAAGGACAAGGAAAAGTTCCGAGGTACCACGTACCTCAGGTTTTAAAATTTAAATGATTATTATCAATTATGACCAATCGAAACTTCATGACTTGGAAGTAATATTCCATTTTCTGTTACAATAAGCAATGAAAAACTTTGAAATAAAAAATCTCCAACAACAAACCCACGAAGAAAATTTTAAAGTTGATTTTCTAAAACTTAAACAATTGAAACAGAAGAGAGTTTATAAAGAAACGTTTATTTTGATATTAAATTGAACCAGATGCTAATAAAACTTGGCTAGACGGTTTTAATTGCAAAGAAAGTTACTTCAAGTTTCTTAGGAAGTTGAATTCGAGTTTTAGTTCTAGACTGTTCATACGGTACACTACAACGTATACATACGTACATAAATATATACGTAGTGTATAAATCTATACCATTATTTACTATACAGGGTGAAAAATTCCAGCTGCACCCACATTAAATCCTTAAAAATAAGTCCTAGACATTTAAAATTAGTCTCTACCTCTTGTTAAGTTACCCATGCAAGTTCAAATTTGTCTTTCTGTTGGTAACTATTTTCTAAATGGTAATTTTCTCACCACTTTTGGTATTTTTAAAAAGTTAAATAAGAACATATCATAAAAATTAATTTATATTCCGATTAAATTAATTTAAGCACAATATTCTAGTAAATTATCACTAAGCCTTCGTTTGACATAAATCATAGCTTTAATAAAAAATAATAAATACTTGTTGTGCCATTAAAAAAATCGATGATATATGTTAAGCAATAGTTAGGTGAAATATTACGTCGTAAACAAATTATTTTCTGAATAGCATAACTATAACTATAGACTCATTTTTGTACTAAGTTTCAACTTTCTTGGATAAATACACTCGGAGCTACGATGATAACAGACACACACACACACATATATAGACAGACAACTTCGTGAAAACCACTAAGGAGGTCCTAAAAACACCTTTAACGGATAATTCCGGTGACATCCCGGTTTTGGATTTTCTTGCAAACACAATTTATATAGGAAACACGTTTCCTATATACCTACGGTATTGAGGAAAAGTCAAAAATTAACCAATCACAGTTAATCGTCTTTGTTTAGTTAGAAATAATAATTTTATGCTTAATAATTTTATGCAATAATAATTTTATTGCTCGTAGTACTTTAACCTGCACGGCAATAACCTTTTAACCAAAACAAAAAATCTTTTTATTTTTCTGTTCAAAAGATATCATCCAGCTCAATGCATTTATTATTATTATTATTAAAGATTGGGGTTGGAGTCGAGGATAGACCCCATTTGCACTGCGACTGGAAGTCTATTGTACATTCCCCTCAATTGGTCCAGGTCAGAATAATCCTTTTCCCCGGACTAGGTCTAGGATCTTTTTGACCAGTGATTCATTGGTAGAGTCAAACTTAGTGAGAATGCTGCTACCAAGTTGGTGAACCTTTGAAAGGCTAGGGCTTCACATCTCAGAAGTACGTGAGATGCAAGTTTCGGTTTCCGATTCACAAAGCCTACACACTGGGTTATCTTTAAAGATACCAATGGTATGGAGATGTTTTCGGAGGTGACAGTGACCAGTCAGTAGTCCAGTTACTGTTCTAAGGTCCCTTCTGCTGAGACTGAGGAGGTCTCAGTTACTTTGGGACTGGGTCCTTTTAAACATAAGTTTACTGTGCCTCATGCCAGAGGATTTGTTCCAGTGGTGCAGGTGATTGGTTAAGAGCCAATCTTTAATTACACCTTTAGCTATAGCTTTCGGTATGGCTACTATGGGTTCAGGGCCCACAGGAGTGGTCTCAGACCCCTTTTTGCAAGGATGTCTGCTTGCTCATTACCTTCAATTCCCTTATGGCCAGGCACCCATCTGATTGCTACATCGTTGTTGAGTGACAAGGTCAGAAGGTTTTGTAAGCAAGCACTCCCAGACAAGCTTGGAGTTGACTTTGTATGACCAAGAGCTTTAATGGCAGCTTGGCTGTCAGTAAAAATATTTATAGAAGTCTGATTAGGATTCTTTTTAAATATTTTCTATTAGACAGGCATTAATAGCAAAATTTCTGCCTGAAACACTGTGGCATACTTTCCTAAAGGAAATGAGGTTTTGATATTGCATGAGCCTCATATATGCCACTCCCAGAGCCACAGTCCATCTTAGATCATCTGTATACCATACAGTGTCACCAGAGGATTGAGGTGGTTCCCCCATTGAAACTATCACAACTGAGTGTGAAGGGTTTTTCATCAGGAGTAGAGGGTGGTCCAGTAATCAGAGTTCATACATAGTATGGGACTCTGAATTACATTCACTATTTGGAGTGACCTCTAATGGTAGGGATCTTCAGTTCCCACTGTTCTGCAGTCTGTAAGCCGCCAACCTAGCCTCACTCTTTATAATAGATCAAGGGGGAAGGCTCAGCAATGACTTCTAGAGCAGTAGTTGTGCTGAGTTCATGGACCCTGTAATGGAGGAACAGGCTAAGCGCTGAACTGAGTTCAGTTTGAAATTGCGGTGGTTTGATTGACTTTAGGCCACCACACAAGGGCACAATAGGTAATAAATAGGTCTGACCACCATCAAGTAAAGCCATCGCAATACTTGAGGTTTTAGTCCCCAGATTTTACCTACAGCTCTACGAACTGTCATTAAAGTCAGTTTGGCTTATTAATATTTATCCAGCTGTTGATTCCAACTTAGCCCTCTTGTCAAGGATTACTCCGAGATATTTGACCTGGTCAGATAGCTGTAGTTGTTCACCAAAACAGTATAGGGGCCTAAAGAGTGAGGTTTTGTTTGTTTGGTGAAAATTACTAGTGCAGTTTTGGCAGGATTGATTGAAGTTTTACCTGTTTGCACCAGTTCTCAATCAGCCTTATCGGTGTTTTGAATTACTCTAGGGCTGTATTATGAATTTGCCAGGAATAAGGATGACTATGTCATCAGCGTACCCTATGGCAAAAGAAGCCTTTACTGTTAAGACAGCAGAGTATGCCGTCCACCACAAGGCTCCACAGTAGAGGAGACAAGACTCCACCCTGCGGGCATCCCCTGGGACTCGGGCTTCAGCCGTCTCTCCAGCCACAGAAGCTATAACATTTCTACTGAGAAGCATAGTGGCTATCCATCTACAGACAGATTTCAACACCATGCTCTCTCAGAGAGGAGAGTATAGTTTGGAAAGATTGTTATCAAATGCTCCTTCAATATCGAGAAAGGCGCCAACAACACATCCTTTGCTTTCAAAAGCAGCTTCAATCTTATTAACAACAAGATGTAATGCGCTTTCGCAGATTGCCAGCTTGATATGCAAACTGATATTTGTGCAGGGCTTGGTAATCAGCGCTGTTTCGCGAATGTGTCTGTCAATAATCTTCTCCATTGTTTTGAGAAGAAAAGATGACAGACATATTGGTCTATAAGCCTTACCCTCCGTGTATGAAACACGTCCAGGTTTGGGTATAAAAGTAACCTTGGCAGATTTCCCAGAGTTCAGGGATGATTTAGAGCTATACTTGCTCTGAAAATGCCTACAAAGTAAGGGAGCCAGAGTGTCCAAGCCCTGCTATAACAGGGCTGGGTAAATACTGTCCGGCCCAGGAGACTTGTAAGGTTAAAATGAGTTTACTGCCCATTTGACCTTGTCAAGTGTTATAATTGAATTGGCAACAGCCCAGTCAGGAGCTTTATCTATAAAAGAGAAGCCCTGATTGGTCTCTGTTTGATCATTGTTTTGATCTACAATTACAGAGTCTGGGAAGTGTGTCTTAAGAAGAACCTCCACAGTTTCTCGGCCATTGTGAGTATAGGCTCCAAGAGGAGTTTTTAAAGTGCCTACCGGGTTAATTGGAGTTTTAGACAGTATTCTGTTCAGTCTGGCTGCTTCAGAGATACTGTCTATCTCAGAACAGAAACGTCTCCAAGAATCCCGCTTGGCATCTCTAAGGCTTTATTGTAGTTAGTAAGTGCTGAAGAATAAGTTTCCCACTCTCAAGTCTTTTTGGAACGATTGAATAATTTTCGTACTTTTTTCCTCTGATTGTCGAGAGAGTGGCTCACCATGGAATTTTCCTGGAGCCTTTCTGCACACTCAGAGGACAATTTTTCTTGAAGGAGAGATCCATAGCCTCAGTTAAAAGTGAGGCCATCGAGTCTAGATCAAGATGGTTACCTATTTCAACATTAAAGGAAGACAGATAGGATACTAGATCCAGCCGGAAGGCATCCCAGTCAGTCTTCCTAGGATGTAATAGGTAGTTTCATGCTTTTGATCACATGTTAATTCAAAAAGAATATCTATGGTCAGAAGAAGAAGGTTCTTCAGATACATACCATTTTGTTAGGATTCTGTCTATCACAGGGTACCCATTGTGATATCAAGAACTTCTTGCCTTCTTTGTTTACAAAAGTGGGGGTATTACCTTGGTTGAAGACAACCAAGTTTTAGAAATAATAAAGGAGAGGAGTTCTTCACCACGTGAGTTGGTGTCAGTACTCCCCAAGCAGCTGCATGATGAGCATTAGCATCACAACCAATTAATAGTTTCAATGTTATTGCTGTTGCAGTAAGTAACTAATTCCCTCACTTCATTTGACGGAGGTGGGTTAGGTGAGTCCATAAGGGAAGTAAGCCGATGCTACTACGAGTTGCATCCGACTATCTCCCTCATGTAGTTTCTACTCTGACAGCCGTCAGATCCTTGCTACAGAAATTTGATAGCATAAGAGCATTTAGTCCATTTTTTATAAAAATGCAAGTTCTAGAGTGTTTATTATTTTTGTTGTAAATAATTTGTCCTCTAGTGAGTCCAAGGCCTGATACGCGTCCTCCAGAAACCCAGGGTTCTTGTATCAGGGCAATGTCTATAGAGCCTCCTGAAAGAAGGTTGCATAGGGCTGCCGAGGCAGCTTTGCTATGCTGAAGGTTAACCTGAACCATCTTCACCGAGGGGTTAGGACCCTCAACTTGAGACTTTGATCTCTGGCCTGTCCCACAGCCGCACCTAAGGGTGTTTTACCCTCTGGTTTGATTGCGGAGACAGAGACAGGGTTAGAAAGAGCCCTGTCGGCTGCCAGGAGTGGCGATACAGTGGCCTGTTCAGGGACTTTGTCTGAGGGGATTATACCCCCGGACTCAGTACCCTTCACAGAAGCAAGGTTATTTGAGCCTCACTGGCTGCCACTGGATTTTTCCTGCATGATTCCAATAAAGATAGAAATATATGAGATAAATAAATAAAATAGTTAGTATAAATATATATGTATAAGAAAATAGTTGGAATCAAGTGTCAGAGAATGTAGAACTACTGATTAGTAATGTTCTTAACTTACGTATGATAATAAAGATAGACAGGTGATTTGCAGATAATAATCACACAAAACACCAAATAGACTCAAAATAGATAATTAATAAACAATTAAATTGAGAAAAACGTAGGCAAGTAAGAACAAATAGCTAGCAGCAAGCAAGCACGAGCGTTGAGATTATGAAAACGCCGGTAGAAGCCTGAGTGCAACAGTGCGTAAGCGCAACAACAGGAAGAAAAGTCCGAAATTCTCCTGTGTGACGTCATGGGATGACAACGTATGCAACAGTATCCCTGGATCTGCCCAGACAGACCGTTCAATAACTGAACAGTCACGAAAACGGACTGCCGGACCCCCAGGACACGGCTACATGCGATGTTTAACGAAGAAATTTTAGGAAAGTGGCACTTACGCAACTGAAATAACTATCGCAAAGCACGCACAGAGCACTCATCCACCATGCGCACAAAAATCACAACCGCAAGTACACTACAAACATCGCTACTAACAAAAAGAAATTTACGGAGCACCTAAGTTCGACATGTTTAACCCTAGCGCTGCCGTAACCTTCCTCCAGCTCAATGCATAATTATGAAGACATATTCCATAAATCTTTAATCAATTTTTGATCTCTCATAGCATTAGTTCACATATTTCCCCCCATCTTTCCTATCTATTTAATCTGCTGTTATATTAAATCAATTGTTTTAAAACTTAATACGAAGTTATATACGGAACCTCCCCCTGACGGCCCTGAGGTAGCTTTGTAGTTATTTGCTGTATTTGTAAGAAAACAAAATTGTTGTAAATAAAGCTTTTGTATATCTATTCTATTCTAGTATGATCTTCCATGTATTGTAAGTAAGTGGTTAGTATCATCTAACCTTCTTCCTCAAGAATAAACTAAAGAAAATAAAATTTATCTCTCAATCCTTTTAAGTTATAAAATTTCACCTTTTCTTATTTTAGCTGTACATAGACTGTAATGCATCCCTACCAAGGATATATTACGTAACGTTGTTTCCTTATGTAATAGAGTACTTGCATTTTTCCAAAAAAAAAATTCGCTCATGATTAAATGTGTTTAAAAATATACTTAGTAGTATAATGTATAAATATAGTAATTTGATTTAAATAGTCGAAATAAAGCATTTAAAGAAGAGGAAGGGGAATGGATGAGAGAGTGGGGAAAACGGAACGTCTAAAGGTTGGTCGTTTAACGTACAGATGGAGTTTTAGTTAGAATATCGTAAGGTCAACAGTTGCTTACAGTTCAATAGAATGTAAAGAAGACTAAAACAAAAACAATTCCGTGTTCCAGGTAATATAATGCCTAAGGAACGTGATACTACAGCTGTCAGTATCATCTTGTTGACAGTATAGAATAAACTCTTACGAGTGTTGCTCTGTGAATATTTTAATACACGGCGGTATTCTTACTACTTACCCAAGCAGTCGAGGCCGTTTTCCACCAAAAGAACATGTTTAAATATATTTTTCGTTTTTTTTGCTGTATCATCAAAAGTATAAGTTTTTTCATTCTAATATTTTACAGGGTGTTCTTTTATTTGACGTAAAGATAATTCATAAACACTCTATTTAGAAATATTTATAGATTAGGTACTTGCTATCGTCCTATATTCTGATGGTACCAAAGTAATCGAATGAATAAGTGCAATCAATGTAAGCAAATTTCAAACAACGGGATACTTTTAATGCTGTCCAAGTCAGCATTAAAAGTATCAATTACTTTTAAGTGATTGGTCCAATTCAGAACATCTTTTAGAGCACAGAGGTATATTACTAGAAGGGGCATACCCAATCTTAATACATGAGAGGCTTGAAACATCCTTTAGGCGCAGAATATTTAGCATAGGGACCATACCAGATTATAATACATTGAGAGGCTGAAAACATCCTTTTGGGCATAGAGGATATTTCTAGAGGGGCACAACGTATCTCAATACATTGAGAGGCTTAAAATACCTTTTTGTGCCCAAAAAGATGTTTCAAGCTTTTCAATGTATGTGATTGTGTATGCTCCTCTCTAGTAATTTATCTCTGTGACCAAACTATGTTGACTTTTCCTATATACCTATGGTATAAATTAGGAAAATAAAAATGCAAATTCTTTATTAAATAAACATAATTAATAATATTAAAAGTTGTTTTTAATTTGTCTTTTCACTTTAAAAGATATAAAAGCAAATATATTTTTTTTATTAAAAAAATGTAGTTTTTCTAAATTAAGATTTCTTTCCACATTGTCTATTGTTTTTTTCATATTTCCCGGAGACTTTTCTAAAAATATGAAAAATAAACAATACATTCTAAAAAACTGTATTGAATGTAAGGAATCCGAACAATAGGGAATTTCGGGAGAAAAGCAGTGTTTGCCGCCATGTTGGGAAACCTTACTTTTTCTTAATCATCCTTGTGTACACCTTTTCTTTATATTTTCTATATATTTTTGCCATACAAGTCATAGAAGAAGAAAACGCTAAAGAAAATTAAAACACTGTGGATCCCGAACCAAGTATTTTTTGTATAAGCTGAGTGATTATTACGATCACCGTCTTATAGTACCATAAATAAACAAAAACGCTAGCGAAGAAAATTTTTCCTATAGTAGCTGTTATGATAAGGAAGGTCCTTAGATTTTAGCATTTATGTCACTTAATGGTTTTTTGCCAGCATCATGAACGTCCCCTTCATACCTGACAGAGTCTATACTCTCTTTGAATCTGTCCGATTCAGAGCATCTGTCCAAAGAATAAAATACATGAAGAATGTCGGAAGGTGTACGAGAGCGTCAGACATAAGGTTAGGGTGAACTTGGTGCTGGCATCTAGCGCAGCGCTGGAACTAATCCTCCTTACAATATTCTTTATGAAATTGTTATTATAAATAAGATTATTATGAATAATCTTGTTCTTAAGATGATTTATTATTATTATTTCCTTTGGCACTACCAAAACACCGCTAAACGAACATCCGAAATGAGATATATTCAAGTACCATCTTATGGTACTTTTACATTAAGGAATTTAATGTAAAATTAAAATTTTCCTAAAAGATGAATTCTTACAAATGTATTTAGTAAGCAATTTTGTTATTAGCCATCTAATAAACTATCTACAATAATAATATAACTCTTTTTCAATTTTACCGTAGGTATATAGGCAAAAATTGTATGCAAAAAATCCGAAACTGGGATGTGACGTGAATTATCCGTGGCCGGTGTGTTAAAGGCTTCTAAGGGTTTTCAGAAAGTTGTCTGTCTGTATGTGTGTGTGTGTGTCTGACATCATCGTTGCTCCCAGTGGATTTATGCTAGAGAGTTGAAACTTAGTACAAAAATCAGTCTATTTCGAAAAAAACACATTTCGTGGAAGATTAAAATCGAATTGAGATTTGGCCCCAAGTAGCCATGTATAAGACTAACATATTTGCTAAGTTGCTCTTTAATCAGCATTAGTTCAGTGCTTATTAAATGACTTGTATAAAAGTTTTTTTAAAAAAATTGTAAAATTTGGTACCAGTGTACTTCTTTAAGTGCGGTATATTTTGTTTCATTATGACAACTATATCCATGATTTTTGTTGGATCATAAAAGCTAAGAAGCATTGAGCGTTGTCATTTTTTAGATGTGTGACTGCTGGGAAAGGAACATATTAATTTACTTTCTGAGGAGGACAAGCGAAGCGAGTCCGAAGTAAGTTTAGTTAGGGAGGAAGTTTCGAGGTTCCCTGTACACGATTTTGTTACAAAACAAAGAAACAACAAGAAGACATAACTAAAATTTATACATCATCTTAAAATTACGAGCAATTTTAAATACTGAACATAAAAACCAGCCAGTCAGTGATATTATTTACATTTTTAATTGTTAATGATGAATTTTTTAATATTAGAAGACGGGGTAAGGAGTAAAATGGAGACCTTAACAAGCTCAAAATGCATAGAAATTAAACCGACACTGAGAATATTGTTCCAAAATTCTAAAACTTTTTGAAAAATAATATTTTTGTGACAGTTTAACTTTTATGAATTTTGAGCTAGTCAAGGTCTTCATTTTACTTCCTTCCCGTCTCTAATATTAAAAAATGATCATTAACTATCGAAAATAAAAATAATATCACAGACTGGATGGCTCACAGCTATCTGTTAGAAAAACAGCTAATAAACGTTAAACCAAACATTTTTAAATCCTAGTTATTACTCTCAGAGTCACGAAATAGTTTGAACGACATTACAAAGTTTGATGGAAAAATCCACAAGTCGTAATTTACGACTGTCATATAAAATTTATATTGTAGTTATTTTTTAAAAAAAAAAATATTGTTTCGGGTTTTTACGACAAAATATCTCACAGATTTTTATTATGTTGTTGGTTTTTTATATCTGGAGAAGAGATAATTCAAGTGATACTTCGGGTACAAGGTGTCTCGGTACTTTTCTTCAGATTATCGGATATGATTGGCACATCCACACCACATGGGACTCGCTTCGAACGCTCGCACTCGGGCGCGATTGTACTCAATCGGTATCACCGGATTATTATTAAAATTTGTCTTCGGACTCGCTCTGAATTAAAAACAATCAGTTTTTCTAAATTTAATATTTAAGTTCAATAACTAATGTAGTGTTGTGGTACCAGGTCATGATAAGAGCTCTTGTATCATCTCTCTAGTAGTACAGAACTCTTTGGATAGGTCACATGTTCATTGACCTACTAGTCTTTGTGGTAGAGTTAGAACTTGAAGATGTAAAATATTAGAACCACAACCACCTGTTGCAAACTAGACAACTTGTCGTACATAAAATTTAAAACGCAACATTGATTAAAGTATTTCGCTCTCGGTTTATTTGCAAACATCATAAGAAATATAAAATTAACTCCCTCAAGAATCGGGGGAAAACTAATTTATCTCCCTCGGCCTAAGAACCTCGGGAGCAACTGCAATTTTCTCTTGCAGAAACTGTTCCTCGTGTGGGAAACCATACTTTGATCCCTTGTATTATTATTATTATCCCTATCACTTTAAAGCCATACTGGATATATTATTTTTAGGTGGCATGGTCAATAACCACATCCGTGGTCGAGGTCATTAGAGCGTTAGTCTTTACACTGACCTTTTCACCACGGAGGTCTGGGTTCGCATCCGAGGTTACACTCTCAGTTTAAATAAAATTTATTGTTTAGATTAATTATCGCCAACTTGCAAGCGTAACGGTTGCATCTATCACCCGAGGTGGTTCTCGCAGGATTTATCTCTGATGAGCACCAATGCTCTAAACGGGCATTATTATTATTAAGGCAATAAAATAAAAATATAAATATTTAACTTAATTTACATAGCTCACCAAATTGCGTAGCAACTGTAAAATAAAATTTTACAGCCGGCGGAAGTAAAAAGATGTTATCATTATTATCCATTTATGAAACTGAAATGTACAGGCGACTTAAAAAATGTTATTTTTAGCTAATTTTCATAATGAAATTGACGCATCTAAGAATGAGGAATGGTGATATTTCGTGGGGAATTTCAAAATACTGGATTTATTACTTGCTTCTGCTGTATCAGGTTTCAGAGCAGTTTTCTCCCAAGATTTTTCACTAGCAATTATTACGCTTTTAATGAGAATTTTATACAAGGCAAAAATATTGCTCATCGGTTTGTTTAATGACTATTTTATACACGTTTGCGGTATAAGAAGTACAGCCAATTTTTAATGGACGTTTTATAGTTTTGCAAAAAAAATAATTACCACTAGGTTTTATTAAAATACTTGATTGAATTTTCCCAAAAAGAAGATGGCGGAGTGTTTATTACTCTCTAAATTAAGTTGATGAAGTTTTTATGTTCAGTACTTAAAATTGTTTATATAAGTATAGATGGGCTCGTAAATTTTAAGATGGCGTAATAAATTTTAGTTATGTGTTCTTGTTATTAAAACAAAATCGGGTGCAGGGTACCTCCCTACTTCGGACTCGCTTCGCTCGTCCTCAAGATACAAGTCGTTAAATTTATACTGCAACTTATATTCGGACCTGCTTCATTCGTCTTCAGAGAGTATATAATATGTTTTATTCCCAGCGGTCACACATCTAGCACAGACCACGCTTTCGTTGGGCAGTGACCCAACGAAAACCAAAAAATAGGGAGAATCCAACATGAAACACACGTCAAAAACCAACTGCACAGGCTTGGTACAAACTGCGAATGCATACAATTCTTTTAACAGCGCAGGTCTTAAATTTTAGAGAAAACTAACGTCTCAATGGTTTCTGTCAGAGGAAATAATTGACATAATTGACATGATCTGACATACAAGGTGACATGTTTGGACATGTCTGGTTTTTAAAATCAGCCTTTAATTTGTTATCTTTGGTTTACATCAGAGACTATAGATACTTAAACAGTAAGACTGTCGACTCAATGGTGGAAAATTTGGATTCCGGACGACGCTAGCGCTACGGCGGACCTACCTTATAATTGAGTGGGCGTGTCTTAATTTCCCGCTTTATGCCCACAGTCAATTTAAAATTTAATTTTTATACTTTGTATAGTTGTACTTCTAACTAACCCTACCACTTTAATCTTACACAGAACACTTTGATATTTTTAAGTTTTTCATTTAAGTAATTATTAATTTAATTGATTCAATCAGGTAATAATAAAAGAGTGGCTAAAGTTTTACACGTGCTAAAAGATAGATTTTGGCATTTAATGCAACCTTTTAAATACATCGGAAATGCGCACATGTGATTAAATGTAATTACCTGATAAAATCGACTAAATCAATAAATTAATTAAATGAATTATACTTATCTGCCATCATTAGCGTTCTCTGGAAGTTTTAAAAAGGTTTCTATTTACTTTTAGTTTCTGAATTTTGGAAATACATAACATGCAACGGCGAACCGTTTTTGTGAAAAATACATACAGAAAACAATCAATTTTATAATAATAATAATACATGTAGCTGTCATAACCAAGAATTGTCATGGTATTCATAAATTTAAATATAAAAATATAATCTGTCATTTTTGGAAAGGTATTGGGGTTAGTTCATAAGTTGTCCGCACCGGTCCGCCGCAGCGTTATTCGAGTCCAAACTTTTCCTCATTTAAGTTAACCCCCCTGGTTTACATTCAATAGATATTCAATTCTTATTGCACCAGTGTATTTTACTCTACATCAGGTTATGGCCCAGATTGTTACTGTGAGTGATTCAATTAAAATTTGTTTAGTCATTTTACAATTTTTTTTTAAGTTGTCAAAAACATTTTGAAGTATTTTTTTCAAGATTATCAAAAAGTTTTTAAAAGAACTTACTTTAAACAGAATTGTTTTGTGTGAAGAATAAATTCAACGAACTTTTATAATGAAGCCGAAACCTCGAAAATCGAAAAGCTAGAAGGACATAGCAACTGGTTGGATTGAATGTTCCAAGTTAAAATCCAATTAAAAGCTTTTGGTTTAATGTCTGCTGTAAATGGTACACTTAAACCACCTATTCCTTCGATCGATTCTTCTAATGGGAGTCGGTGCCGAAGAAGGATAGAACAGTTAGTTTGTTAAGAGAAAGGCTGTGTACGGTGGAACAGAGGCTTCTAGAGAGATCTTCAGCAAGTTCGAGTATGCAAGGTCTGGTTTATCAGATGCGAAAGTCGACAGGAGACAGAATAGACACTCAGTTGAGCCTAAGCGAGCGAATAAGAAGAACATCACCTGTTTCCAGTGCCAGGGTGGGCACTACAAAAGCCAATGTCCTTTGAAAGGTAACAATGGTAAGAAATCAGGGGAATCTTCATGGACTAGCTCAGAAGCTTATGTAGGAATGTCAGTAAGTCAAATTGATATCACTAAGGGTTTGTAGCGTATTCGGGGGCCACCCAGCATATTTGTAATATGAAAGAATGGTTCTCGACTTGGGAGTCATTTATGATACCACGCGATGTGATAGTAGGTAATAATCAAAATGAAAGCTCTAGGACAGGGGAACATTGAGGTGAAATTTGATGTAGGTTCTAAATGGATCAGGGGTCATCTGCACAATGTTTGGTACGTTCCTGAGGCTGGCCATAATCTTTTTTTCTATTGTATCCTCTCAAGATAAAGGTATGACAGCAGCCATGAATAATAGAGTTTGTACTTTGATGTGTGGAAAAGACGTCAAAGCTGTAGCGGAGTGGAGAGGGGGGCTTTATTATGTAAAATTAGAAGTCCTGGTACCTCAAATTGCTGCTTTAGGTAAAAGTAGTGATACTCTGCAGATATGGCACGAACGTCTTTCTCACCAAAATAAAAGGTATATTAAATCATATCTTAAATCTCAGGGGATCACAGTTCAGGGTAATGAAAAAGATCTGTGTGAGGCCTGTGTGTATGGGAAACAACATAGAATCAGTTTTCGTACCAGAAAAGATCAGAATAGGGGTCAAGCGCCAGGGACATCGTCCATGTGGATGTATGTGGGCCAATGCCTGTTAAATCTTTAGGTGGGGCGAGATTTTTTGTATGTTTTAAAGATGATTTTTCTAGATTTAGACAAGTATATTTTCTAAAAGAAAAGTCTGAGGTCCCAGACAAATTGAAAGATTTTCTTTGTAAGGCAAAGATTCAAGGGCATGTTATTAAGGAATTTTTAACAGATGGGGGTAGGGAGTTTGACTGTTCCCAGGTTAAAAATTTAGCATCCATGACAGGAATGAATCTCAGAGTAGTCGTGCCATACTGTCCAGAGCAGAATGGGGCGGCTAAGAGGGAGATGAGAACCCTAGTAGAAGCTGCCCAGGACTATGTTACATGCTAAGAACCTTCCAGAATTCCTTTGGGCAGAGGCTATTAATACAGCTTGTTATGTTTTAAACATGACAGCGCAAACGTCAATTGTTGGAAAAACACCCTTAGAAATCTGACGGGGACAATAACAAAAACTGATTCGTCGAAACTGACGAATCAGTTTTCGTACCAGAAAAGATCAGAATAGGGGTCAAGCGCCAGGGGACATCGTCCATGTGGATGTATGTGGGCCAATGCCTGTTAAATCTTTAGGTGGGGCGAGATTTTTTGTATGTTTTAAAGATGATTTTTCTAGATTTAGACAAGTATATTTTCTAAAAGAAAAGTCTGAGGTCCCAGACAAATTGAAAGATTTTCTTTGTAAGGCAAAGATTCAAGGGCATGTTATTAAGGAATTTTTAACAGATGGGGGTAGGGAGTTTGACTGTTCCCAGGTTAAAAATTTAGCATCCATGACAGGAATGAATCTCAGAGTAGTCGTGCATACTGTCCAGAGCAGAATGGGGCGGCTGAGAGGGAGATGAGAACCCTAGTAGAAGCTGCCCAGACTATGTTACATGCTAAGAACCTTCCAGAATTCCTTTGGGCAGAGGCTGTTAATACAGCTTGTTATGTTTTAAACATGACAGCGCAAACGTCAATTGTTGGAAAACACCCTTAGAAATCTGGACGGGGACATGTAAAATAGACTAATTAAAAATCTTTGGTACAGAGTGCTATGTGCATATTCCTGGCCAGCGTTTTTCAGGGTTCCTGAAAAACGAAAAGTTACAATAGGTAAGCATGTCACGTTTGCTTCAGAAATAAGTCTAGAAACGGTACATATTGATAACATCGATGACGATCAGGCAGAATCAGACATAGATTCTGTTGTAACATTACCTAAAGTAAGATCCACCACTAGGAAGTCTGAGGTAAGAGGGAGTGATTTGAGGTCAAGCCAGGAAGTTACCACAGACATCTCAGGTAGAATACAGGAACTTAAACCACCGGATAGTGAGGATGCGGTCCAGTTATCGGAAGACCAGGTATCGTATGATAGGGTAAGCCAGGGTTCGGAAGATGGGACAGACGACAGGGATCACTATTCATCCCATCTAAGAGATAGGAGTAAGTTACAACGGCCTGATTTTTATGGAATAGCTAACCTAGCAGGGTAGATCCCAATAGTGTGAAGGAAGCTCTTGCATCTCCAGAGTCTGCGAGTTGGAAGGCCGCAATGGACGACGAAATGTCGTCCTTGTTGGAGAACCAGACGTGGAAATTAGTTAAATTACCACCAGAAAGAAAGGCCATTTCTTAAAAGAATGGGTTCTTAAAAGAAAACTTAATGCAGACGGTACACGGGGAGGTTTAAGGCTAGGTTAGTAGCTTGTGGGTATTCCCAGAACAGGGAATAGACTATGAAGAAACATACTCACCTGTTACTAGGTTTGATACAATTCGGACTGTTTTAGCGGTAGCAGCTAAAGAGAATTTGTATCTACGTCAGTTTGACGTTAAAACTGCCTTCTTATATGGGTACCTAGATGAGGAGATTTATATGTTACAACCGAAAGGGTACGAAGATGGCACAGATAGGGTGTGTAGGTTATTTAGGAGCCTATATGGGCTTAATCGAGCACCCAGAAGCGGGAATAAAAGGTTTTCTGACCACCTTAAGAAACTAGGACTCCAGCAGAGTGCAGCTGACCCTTGTTTATTCATTAGAAAGGGGGAAAAAGAAACTCATCGTATGTCTCTACTTAGATGACGGGCTGGTTTCAGGTTCAGATCAAGAAACTGTAGATAAATTTCTTTCTACACTTGAGAAAGAATTTAAAATAACTTCAGGTCCTTTAGAACAATACTTAGGAATTAATATTAGAGAGGGTCCCGGGGGTATTTACATTAACCAGGAAGTTTACATTGAAAAATTACTAGAGAAATTTAATATGAGTAGTGTCTATCCTAAGGCAACTCCAATGGAACCAGGTTTTGTGACGTCGTCAGAAACAAAACGGGCTGATTCCAAGGTGCCGTTTAGGGAAGCGATTGCGTCTAATGTATCTAGCTGTAGCAAGTAGGCCAGATATCGCTTTCGCTGTAAATCATCTAGCGCAAGCTACTGAAAACCCTCAGGAAAAACACTGGTTAGCTGTTAAAAGGGTTTTCAGATATTTAAAAGGGTCTGCAAGCCATGGTCTCTTTTATTTGAAACTAGGAGGACCCCTAGTATTGTGATGCTAACTATGCTTCTGATTTAGATAGAAAGGCTGTGTCAGGAGTAGTCTGTCTACATGCCGGAGCAGCTATTACTTGGAGTAGCAGAAAGCAAAGAAGCAAAGGTGCACAGCTACATCAAGCACAGAAGCCGAGTACATAGCAGGTAGCGAGGCAGCCAAGGAGATCGTGTGGCTACGCAGAGTTTTAGATAGCGTCTCCAGTCAAGAAGAAGCAACACCTACACTCTTCGTAGACAATATGGGAGCTATCAAACTAACTAAAAATCCGAGCTTTCACAGGTTATCTAAACATATAGACGTGAGAGTTCACTACATTCGAGAGAAGTTTGAAGAAGGTATCTTCAACTTGGATCACGTGTCGGGAGAAGATCAAGTTGCAGATATTCTTACAAAGCCGTTACCAATGGTGAAATTCGAAAAACTCACTAAGGAGTTAGGTGTACAGATCAAGAGGGAGTGTCAGAGGAAATAATTGACATACAAGGTGACATGTTTGAGACATGTCTGGTTTTTAAATCAGCCTTTAATTTGTTATCTTTGGTTTACATTCAATAGATATTCAATTCTTATTGCACCAGTGTATTTTTAAAACTTAGTTATTTTTAGTAATAGGGTTGTCTGTGATAAGTAGATTTAATGGTTTAGGAATATTTATTGATATTGATATCACTCGTTGATATATTAGTCGTAACTTTTTAGAATGAAGTGAATGTATTTGTTTTAAATAATGATTTGTAAAAATTGACGACTGTATACTTTTAAGTCTCTACAATAAAGATTTTATTTATTTATTTATTTTTATTTATTTATTTTACTCTAGATCAGTTTCCCATTGTTTATTGCTTGAGAAGGTTAAATTATTACTCACTGAAGTGGCAAAGTATAGTCCAAAATTTAAAATTAAATTTGACTTTACAAGCACCACAAATGTAACAATAACAATCACGAGAAGCACAGAAGAAAGTTGAGAAGCACTGCTCGTAACTCATTTTGTCTGTATTTTCCAAAGGAAATGCGCTAAAAACCTTTGAACATAACTGACTAAGCTTAAAGATTAGTAACTAAGCTTTAAACTAGTGCAAATAATAGTGCGTACTTCTAATTTTAGAGGCATAGTTTTGTACAACCAACTGGATAATTATGCGCATTTCCTTTGGAAAATACAGACAAAATGAGTTACGAGCAGTGCTTGACAATTGAGTAACTGCTTAGGTTCTAAAGCATGAACCGGAACCACGCAATGGGCATGGTTCTTGCATAAGCAAGAAATAGGTTGTTTAGCACGGAAACACGCATTTTAAATGAAATTCGCCCGACAGCGGACCACCGCGCCGGAATCATTTATTTAGTAGTTGTAAATTTATATAATGTAAAAGCACGGAAACACGCATCCAAAGGAAATTCGCCCGACATGCGGACCACCGCGCCAGAATTATTTTTAAATCTTACATTTATGACCATTTTCCATGGAACACTTTTTTCCATTTCCACATATGAAAATTACAGCTGAAAAAACACCTAAAAAAAATTGATGTCAAGAATGTTCGTTGGAGCAAATTAGGAGGAGTAGGGGATTTGCTCCAGTGGCCGTTTGTGACACTGAACATTTGCGTCAACGGAAGCGACCCTCCCTCTTTTTCTACCCTAAATATCGGTGTAAAGTGGAGTTACGAGTGACTCCCACCCGCCTGATTACAAATCTTTACTCGATCTTTTAGAAATTAGTGCATAGTAGCACGGAGTAAGTAAAACAACCTCTAACCACCTCTCTGATAGTAGCTCCTCTTTTAATATAATAGTAGCTTTTCGAGCTATATTGGGACATCCCAAAACGGCACAGAGCACCATAATGTATTTTTACTTTTCATTAATAAGAACAGTGACATAGGAATAATGCCTCACTACAGAGTTAAAAAGCTCAGCGATCAGCTATATTTAAAAATGTATTGTATGAATTTATGAAATACAAAAAGTAGGAGCATGTACTTATGTCTCATTGAATTTACAATGAGACGATAGACTATCGTTAAACAACAATAGATTTAAACGATAGACTATCGTTTAGTTTAAAAAAATCGGGTACGGGGTACCTCGGAACTTTTCCTTATTACATAAGATACTTCGGACTCGCTTGGCTCGTCCTCAGAATATACAATTAAGTCTAGGACTTATATTACAGGATTCAATGTTGGTGAAACTGAGATGTTTCAAACTGTATAATATGCTAAACTTATGTATTTTATATATTAGTAGATTTATATACAACATTATATTTATGTACGTATGTATATGTTATAGTGTACCGATTAGTCGGACACCGTACAACATTATTAGTAGGACATCCTTGTAAATTTCGTGTGATCTCCTCAGATCTATTTCACAATTTTTATACCCCCTATAAGGACTTGTATTACAATTCAAACCGATAAGTTTAAAAATATCGGGAATTCGGCATTTACAAGGCTATGTAAGCTGAGCTGCACTGCAAAGATAGATGTAAATATTCTAAACCATCTTAAAGAAAAATTGAAATTTCGGAGTATTAGGGAGGCAAGTCCTTGAGAGCTATTGTATAGTTTTATCTGTAGGTTTTCCCCTCAACCAAGTTCTATATCCCTTCAACCTGGTTCTCAACATTTTTCCAAACCGGTTAAGAAAAACTTTACCAATTTAACTTTTCTAATCACTTCTCCAACTAAATCTTTTACATTCCAATTTTCTTTAACTTTTCGGGGGAAAAAAGTTATGGAAATAACTTTTCCATTAATTTTCCTTACATTCATTACGTAGGTTTTTGTACAGTATTCAAAACGTTTTGAATCCTGAGTGTCTGACATTTGAGTATAAAATATTTTACCTTTGTTGTGTCGATCTTCCAAGAAGCACACCACTCGTAAAATCCTTCAGCTACTTTAAGAGCGTATTTTTCAAGGGAAAAATCGATCGGAAAACGTCTCAAACCCTATACAAACAAAACGGCACCAGTTAGTTATGACAATAACAAAAGAATATATCATTTGATACTACCGAGTTCTGCAAAACATGAATAGTCGACACAATATAATTGTGCGAGAGACACAATATAATTGTGTCTCTCGCACAATTATATTGTGTCAGCAAAAGAATATATTTAGAAGTGGTAATGTCATTTCCAAAAAAACAATTTTAGCAAATGTGGTAATTTTTATACCAAGAAACCCAATAAACTCCCCAATTTCTCAGCAAATTTTAAAAGTTAAATTCAATAAGGAGGTAGAGGCAAAACAGGAGATGAAAAAACACAAATAACACGAAAAAATTGAAAAAACTCAATAAATTGCAATATATAACATGAAATCTAATCTTTTTTAAAGTGTCATTTTAAAAATCCTTTTTGTGGGTTTCATTACCGCCAAATTTCATAATTCTGAGACGATTTCACTGTATTTTCTTAACTATTTCTATGTTTTTATTTGTACTTCCAATAATTGAATCCTGAGTGCAATCACTGGATTGTTTCTCTACCAAGCGCACCAAAGCCATTAAAACTGTGCTAACTCTAATACTTGTAACAATCACAATCGTTGTTGTATTATTCAATAAATAAATTTTAAAAAGTTTCTTATTTGTGGACTTATAAAAAAAAATATAAAAATAAAAAAAGATTAGTTTAAACACCTTGGTATGGTTTGGTAAGCTTACCAAACCATACCAAGGTGCAATATGAAGTAGTCTGTAAAAATGTATTTTCATTTTATATTTTATGTTTGTTAAACTCTGATGATGACTAATTTTTAGTCGAAAGTTAATATTATATATTAAAAAAATAAAGGACTTTTGTGTAACTAATCTGTTTTTATTTAAATTTAAAAAAAAACAATAATTGAATGGTGGTACGAGGTACCTAGGAACTATTCCTCATCACATCAGATTCGCTACGCTCATCCTCCCAACTTACTACTCGCTTCGCTCGTCTCACTATATAAAAGAGATTTAACGCACATCATTTACATCTTCGGACTCGCTTTGCTCGTCCTTAAATAGTAAATACGTCCGTTTCTTTCCCAGAGATCACCAATCCAGGCACTGACTACGCTTGATGCTTTATAACTTTTATGATCCAACAAAAATCATGGATACTCGTATACTAGTCGTATTAAAACGAAACTTAGTGTACTTATTTATTAGGTAAAGGTTTACACTTGTACCGAAATTCAACTCAAATAGATTTTTTACAATGTTTTTAAAAAACATACACATTTGATGTGTACGTCATTTGACGTACACATTTGACGTATTTGATGTGTTCATCAAATGACGCACGTTATTTGATAAAAAAAATAACTGATCCTGATAATAAAATGAAACTTGGCACATATTTTAGTCTAATACATGGATGCAAGCGTTCCAAATCTCAAATTAATCTCAACCTTTTTCCTCGTTTCATGATTTCTTCGAAATTTTTGCTGATTCATAATTGCATAATTTTTTACGTCATTAAAAAAACATTTTCCGAATAGCACAACTACCTGTTGAGCTTTTTGCTATTGTGCTATTTTCCAAATAGCACAACAACCAACTTTCCAAATTCTGTACAAAGTTTCAACTCTCTAGTATAAATACACTGTGAGCTACGATGATAATAGTCACACACACACATCCATATAGACAGACGTGAAAAACTATTTAGGAGGCCTTAAAACACCTATGAAACAGGTAATTCAGGAAACATCCCGGTTTCGGATTTTTTTGGCAAATACAATACTTTCCCTATATACCTACAGTGTAATTGAGAAAAAATAAAAATTCAAAATTACAAAATAAAATTTAAGAAGACCAAGTAATGATGCCATAAATAATCTATTGGAATAAATCTTTACTCTATTTTTTCTCTAATTTGTATTTCTCCTCAACCCATAAAAATGTTTGCATAGATTATTGTCGTAAAAAATATGATTATTTTTGGGAGCATTAATGTTTTACGTTTATATATTAGTTATAAAAGGCCAGATTGCGAAAAGCGGATTAGTCTAAACCCGCAATTTTTTAAACTATAATTTTTTTTAGTACTTCGTCCGAAAAAATAGTGAAAGATAACATTTAAAAAAAAAAGTCTGGCGCGAAGGTCTTCAAGTCCGGCGAATTTGCTTATAAATGCGCTCTTTTTTGCTTATCCATCTAATTATTGCTTTTGGAATATATATTTAATAACCTGAGCAATAGTGTTAAAACACAACTTTTATTTTTTCCGAATTTTTAAAAGAAAATGCGCTTATTTATCCTATAGATTATACAATAAGGCGCGGTCGGATATCTAGAACGTTGGATCACCAACAAACTTTTTTATAATTTTTTTTTTCAAAATTTTCAGTAATTAGCCGGATTTGTGATAAATGAAGCCTATTTCCGTAATCTGCACGCTCTTTTGGTTAATCTCAAAGAGTATTTACATTCACTCAACGATTTATTTTTAATCTAACTTGGTACATACATAACTACTGTTAGACGTCAATATTTTGTGTTATATTTTGACATGTCAACATTGACGTCTAACAGTAGTTATGTATGTACCAAGTTAGATTAAAAATAAATCGTTGAGAGAATGTAAATACTCTTTGAGATTAACAAAAAGAGCGTGCAGATTACGGAAATAGGCTTCATTTATCACAAATCCGGCTAATTACTGAAAATTTTGAAAACAAAATTATAAAAAAGTTTGTTGGTGATCCAACGTGCTAGATATTCGACCGCGCCTTATACACGGCCTAGCATTTTTTCCCCTCATTTTGAAGCTCAGTTATGCTAATAATAATAATAATAAATACGTTTATTTATAGAATACAAAAAACCATGGAAATTAATATAAATTAGTATTATGGCTATTTACAATAATTTTATTATTAGAGCAACCATCTAACTTAAAAAAACTCAAACTTAATTTTTAGCGGTATTTCTCTAAAAATACTAGTTATGACGCAATTGCTCATGTTATTAAATATACCAAAAACTTAAGCAAAAATTAGGTTGATACGAAAGAGAGCACCCATAACAAAAAATACAAAGAAAATTCACCCGTCTAGTGGACCTCTATGCCAAAATTATTTTGAAGTTATAAACTTAAATACTGTGAAAAATACAATAAAAAATTAGCGTCGGCACCAAGATTTGAATTAGTAGTCTAATCGACTTCGGACCGGTTTTATTGGATTCAGCACCCCAAAAAACACCGAAGACGACACCCAACTCGAAAATAATGTTTATTATGGTAAGACCGTTATTGTGGTTTCCTGCAAGTTCCCACAGTTTCTTCAACTTTTGCTCGCTTGCAGTAGTCGTATCGACTTAGGGCCGGTTTCATTTGATCCAGCGCTCCAAACAACATAAATATGGACCTTTTTCGCGCGAAAAATAATAATATCTAAGACAAAATGGCTAGCATGATAAATATTTTTAAAAATAATTACTTTGACTATAATTAAGTTGGATAAAGTGATTAGAAGAGAGAGGAGAAGAGTTGTCCTCTTTCCGCCAATGCAATAATTGTAAAGTACAGAAAACCACGTGGCTCCAGTGTGATTCTTTAACTATCTTTAAGTGCTATATCGTCTAAAATGTGTATTAAGTTATAATGTTATCATTAATTGTTTTAATTAATTATTATTTACATGTAATCTTTTTTAATGCATAATTTGTTTAAGTATCATAATTTTTTAATTATTTTCCCATTAAGTAACAACTTCCCTTTGCTTCAAGAGTGTCGATATATATATATATATATATATATATATATATATATATATATATATATATATATATATATATATATATATATATATATATTATATATATATATATATATATATATATAGCAAAATGTTTTTTTCGAGATCAAAGACCTCTAAAACGTATTTTGGACAAACTCCTATGTCCTCCCCCCACTACACAAGACATCTCATTAGCAAATGTTTTCCAAAGAAAATTCGCTAAAAGAAACATAATAGTACTAGAAAAGTCATAAAAAAATAATGAAGAATTTCTTTTTTAACCCTTAAAGATAAAGATGAAATCGTAAAATATACAAAAATTGTCGCTCAAATTAAGACAAAGAAAAAATAAATGAAGAATATGAAGATGAAGAAAAAATTGGAGTGGTAGTAATGACAGTCATCAAGGATTTTATTTTTAAGTCTTTTATTTATTTCGCGGTTATTTGGAATTGAGAGTAATTTGAGCTCAACGGTAATGAACCAGTTTTCAGATGTTGTGAAGTAAAGTTGATTACAGCTCCGCGATACTCCAAGGAAATGAAGATTTTGGAGATCCACGCAACAACATAAAAGAGTAAGGTTTAATGAAAATTTTGTCTAATGAAAGATTTGAGATTTTAAATAAGAATAGGGCGCAAGGACACGGCCTGGCAGCAGCACTTGCTGGGGGACTTGTCCAACAAAATTTTACATAGATCTTTATTTGCAGTTTTCAGCTTTCATGAAATTAATAATTGTCATCTATGTTAGACACAATTTAAACTAGTAATGCGTTGCATCAAGAACTAGTGATAAATGCAGATAAATGCATCAAATAAAAATATTTAATATCCACCTCGCTTCACTCGCTTGATCGCGTTCATATATGATATTTCATATTATTAAAGGGGCTCGCTTCGCTCGCTATATACAAAGTAATTTTTTTACTTAATTTATACAGCAAAGAAACAAGAAATAGATAACAGAAAGAAAGATATAACCATAGAGATATTTTTACTAGAGGGGCCCAGTAGGTTAAAGTTTGAAACATCGAAAAAGTAACCTGACCACCTTCGCTTATAAATAGAACCAAATAACTAGTACAAAATTACAATAACTTATATAGTAAAACGTTGAAAATACAGATCAAAACACAAAAATTGTGCGTGAAACCTACTATTACCTTAACTCACTCTTGAAGGAGGTTTCAATAAGGCTACACAGAGTCCCTGAGAGCCCAAAAAGATGTTTCAGGCCTCATAATTTATTGAGATAGGTTATGCCCCCTCTAGAATATATCTCTATGGATAAGACTGTTAAAACAGTGCTGCCATCTAGCGGCACTATAGCTGAACTACAAAAAGAATGTGTCTTCAGCGCTCCTCGCGGCAAATAGATGAACTCTTAGCTGTACAAAAAAGTTTTATTTTGTACGCCGTACAAAAAAAAACTCTTTTTTACAATGGATACAAATATAGTATTTGACATAATAATTTAAGTAAGTGCAGTGGAATTTTCAATAATAATATCAACACCAACAACGTCTTTCCACTAATTAAAACTTTACTAAGCAGAATCAGCTTTCAGCAATAATGCCATCTACAGTGCCGTGGTCAGATGTTGAGTCTTTCTATTCATGGAATCTGACAGTGAATTGAAAGACTCAACATCTGACCACGACACTGTAGATGGCATTATTGTCGAAAGCCGTCTCTGCTTAGTAAAGCTTAAAATTAGCGGTAAGACGTTGTTGGTGTTGATATTATAGCATTTGACGTTCTGTACAGTAAGGAATAAAGTCAACCTAAACTTTCTACCTCAGAAAAACGTAACTTTCAGATGAAAATTCGCTAAATGAAAACGTCACAAACTGACTCGGTAAATATAATCAAGACAATACAATACCACGTAATGAGAAAAGATATATCAAGTATATTAGGAAATTTTTGTTTTCTTTCGAAGTGTTTTTCTCTAAGTGGTAGTATAACCGTGGAATGCTAATCATATTATCTTAGTAAGTTAAAATAGAAATTCATACTCTAACCAGATAGTGGCTAAAATTTTGATATTTTTCCTAAAACATAGTTCTCAGGAAAACTTAATGCATAATTCAAAACTTAAGTTTTTCATATATTGGCATTCCAAGAACTTCCCCTGTTTAAATAAACTAATAACGCAATTCCTTAAAATAATTTAACCTGTGTATGTTATACATTATTAAACAATAATATTTAATTCAAAATATAATATTATAAAGCTAATGATAATTATACTAAAATATATACTAAATTATAACATGTATGTTTTGTCATATAACCAGTCCTTGTCATATATAACTGATTTATTTTTACATTATTTTTATCTATTTAAAGTCAACTTTAATCAATTATAGTTTTATATGTCAAACAATAATAAGTAAATTGTTTTGTTATTAAATAAAAAAACAACATATTATAAATAAATTACAAAAGTTTTATTTAAATATGTACTTAATGTTGTAATATTTGGTTTTAATTTAAAAATATCTATTGACATATAAAACTATGTGTAAGTCTAAGTGTAACTAAGTAGAGTATGAAATGCGTTAGTCATTATATTAAGTAAGAAATATATGTCTAACAATAATAATTTTATTATAATATAATTGATAAAATAAACGTAAAATTTTGACGAATTTTAAAGCGACTTAAATGTATATTAAATTATTTTCAATATATCATTATGATATATTACATGATACATAAAACTTTTCTTAAAAAATAATTTTAATATATATATACTATTATAAAATAAAATTATATGTATGTCAAATTGTACACAGGCATACATTTTTTAAATATGTTTGAAATTATATTGAGCCACTTATAATGTATTAAATAAATAAAATGTAATACATTAAGTTTAGATTATAATTATTGAATGACATGAAAATTTTTATGACTTGGTTTCGAAATAAAAGATCCACCTTTTTTGGAAAAGGATGTAATTTTAAAAATTTTTCTTTTTCTAAACCAGAATAAATGTGTTGAGAGTTTTTAAGGATATAAAATCAATGAATAAAACATTGAGAGGAAAAACAGATAAATTTATAAGAAAAACTAGGAGGTAGGTTACGGATATATATTGTTTCAAGAGCTTTCCTTTTATTTAATTAAATTTGTAAAATCATTAGTTATAAATCGACTTTTTTTTTTTTTGCTGTATTAGAAGAGTTAAATAAATTTATTTTACTTCCAGACGGTATATAATGTGAACTTTAATGACTATTTTTAAGGGAGTAAAAAATTGCTTTTCACACCCAAGGGAAAAAAAGTTACTTTTTTCCCTTGGGAGTGAAAAGAGTTTTCTGAAATTGGGGTTAGAGCCCCCCAAATCTTAATAGCAGGTGGGATTTTTTAATTATTTTTGGGAGCGGTATCCTCTAAATTTATCTGAGTTACTGATCAATTTCAACACTTTCCCGGATGCGGCACCCCCAAAATTTATAAAGAGAACCTGACAAAACAAATATGCGTTTCAAGCCAAAAGAAGTTGTCTGGAGGAAAAAAGAAATTGATTTTTTGGATGGAACCGCTTTAATTTATGAAAGGGGTCCGAACCAAAGAAAGAAATTAAAATAAAATACAACAAGCCGTATGAAAATTAGAATAAAACAATAAATAAATGACGTCAATATCTGGAGATAAAATCTTGTATGCACCTTGGAGGTAACATGCTATTATATCCCACGAAATAATTACCTAAAAAGTTATAATTTCTTCGCCTTTGCCTTGAAATTAAACGCATAACTCCCTCGGCTTCGCCTCGAGAGTTAAATACTTTGGTTTCTTTGGTTTTCGCCTTAAGAACCAACTAACTGCTCTGAAAAATAATAGGAGTCATTACTCCCTTGTTGCACATATAACTATTATTTTATTATTCTAGTCTCAATGAGCACGACATGCCCTAAAGATTGACACACGATGAGCCATTGCCGTGCTTGTTGAGAAGTTATTCACTGTTATAACTTTATGAGTTGAAAAGTGTTGTCCACCTGCGGATATAATTAAGCCAAACCGGTCAAGGATATTTATATCCAACAGCAAGTATCGACGGCAGCTGATCTTCTTGCTTCTCTATTTTGCGGTAAATATAATCTTTGGTGTTATGGGGTAGTCCTGTTTGGGGTACTAACTTCTGTAAAGGAAACTTTTTTGTTGCTAGTGTCGTTAACTTTGGAGGTATTACCGGATTTTGCGAAAAATAAAAAAAAAACCTTTGGAAGGTATACTATTATTAGGGTTTTGGTTCGAGGGATTAATACGACAATAGAGTATTAGCACAATTTTTTTATGCATTATCTTTAAGTACGTCATATAAAAGAACACCTGTAAAATATTAGAATGAAAAACTTATAATTTTGATTTGCAGCAAAAAACGAAAAATATATTTAAACATGTACTTTTAGCGGTAAAACGGCCTCGACAGCTTGTGTGAAGTCGGACACAGCAGTCGACCAGAAAAATTTGGTTTAAAGTTGTACAAAATGAGTCACATTTTTTCAGGTCCGGTTCTTGGACTAAAAGAAAAAGATGAAATTTTAAAGTTTTTGTGCGTTTTGAGGAGTAAATTAAAGCTTTTTTTTTTGGTAATATTTGAAAAATTATATCTCTGGTTCTTTTAAATTTTGATGGTTAAAACATTGACTTGTCAGAAATTTAAAGAACTTAAAAAAAGACACCAATATCTTTTTTGATAAAATCAATGGGAACAGCGCTAATGAGCAAAAACTGATTTTGGGGTCATTTTTCGGACTACGAAAGGACCCAGGGGCTAAATTCCCCGATCTGAAATGGCAGACCATCCGATCCTATATCAGAGAGCAAAAAAAATCAATCTAGCGGGTTAAACCTTTGGGGCTTGACGGTCGCGAAATTTGCAATGGGCTTTTGGACTACAGACAAAAAGATTGATTTACGTATCAAGTTTCCACTATCTAGCATAAATATACTGGGAAATACGATGATAACAGGCACACACACACACACACACATGGTGAAAATCACACAGGAGGTCTGATAAACACCTAAAAAGGATAATTCAGAGGACCATTGTCCGATGTCCGATTGATCGTTGACCGATGTCCGTTTGCGGACACCTTAGAATAATAATATATGTAGAACCTCCTTTCATGTTATCAGTAGGGGCACTACTAATAACATGAAAGGCGGTTCACTGGTTGACTTAAGTAATGCTGCCACCCTAACAATATACAATATTCTAAAAAAAAGTTGGCAATACTTCCGGTTGCTGAATTATTATGTTCTATTATTAATTAATGATTGATTATTCATAAAATACTAATATAAATATTGGTGCATTACAATATTTAAAGCATTTTAAATTGTAGTTTAACGTATTTATTAAAATTATATTAAAAGTAGTCCTCGTCAACTAAATGTAGATTCTTGTATTCCGCCACCCTTTTGCGCCATCTAAGACCAGTTTTTATTAAATACTCAGCAGGTGTTTTAAGTTATTATATTTGTTCTTTACGATCTTTCTTCATTAATAGATATTTATGACACATATTTAAAATATACGGATTTTTTGCGTTTGCGGGTTAACGCAATACTTTTCCTATAAACCAACGATATAAACAAGGAAACGTTAAAAAACAGAAAATGAAGTGTAAAGTTTTTAAAACTATGATAGGAAAATATAAATTATAAACGACGAAATTTATAGAGAAGGAAAGAATGGTGGTTTTCTTAAAATGATAAATTTATCTCTAAATGTCTTCAAATTTTTAGTGAGAAAAATTATCTTCCACCGAGGCATTAGTTATATGCAAATATCTCTCAAGTTATCGCTAATGTTTATAAATAAGGATTATATGTGTCGAACAATAATTATTAAATAATAATATAAATATCACAATATAATATTACAAAACCTCTATGTATAATACTTAATAAACTTTTTAAAAAAAATATTTTTTTAAGTTATTGTTTAGTATTATCTATTGACATACATAATAATATAATTACTGCAGCGTATGAGTTGGTATACTCGGTAATTTATCATTTTAAATTATTAAAATTATTCCAAAGAAGAACAGGAAGATGAAATAATATGAAGGGGCTTTCGGTCCCTTGGCTGTGTTGTGGCCTTGGCGTTATGCGATGACTGCATCGCATGTTTGCGTTTAGGGTCGCTTCGCAGCCCCTTGTTTGTTGACCTGTAGCAGTCTTTGTACGTGGTATACTGCCACACTATAAGCGAATTTCCAAATGAATTTTTCGAAAATCGAGATTAGTTCACATAAAGTTATATATGTTAAACGATAAAATCAAAACTTAGGGTTATATTAAAATTTAAGTTAGTACAATGTGTTTAACATTCGTAGTATGTATATTTAGTATAGCATATACGTATTTATGTATAAATGCAGGATAAAATTTCATATAAAAAACGTATATTAAATTTTACACGACTGTTTATTAATTTTTACACGACTGATTATTAAATTTTATTTTATTATCCACCTTTGTAAGATTGTTGCAATATTAAACTAAAGACTATTCTAAAGTAATATGTATTGAAATACATGAAAATGTTTTATAATAAATGTGCACTATCTTGAGACAGGACCCTCGCTCCAGGAATTTTAACACTCACTAAGGGCCGAGGGCCCTCGCCAAATGATTAATATAACATCAATATATTTGTACAATATGTTTTTAAAAAAATCAAACATTGAAAAAAATATTTTTGTATTATGTTTTTGTATTTTTTACTTCTCCTCATATATACCGTAGGTATATAGGAAAACTATTGTGTTTGCATAAAATTCCGAAACTGGTATGAAACCGGAATTATCCGTTTCAGATGCTTAAAGGCCTCCTGAGTAGTTTTCACAAAGTTGTCTGCCTTTATGTGTATGTGCCTGTTATCATCGTAGCGCCCAGTGTATTAATGCTAGAGAGTTGAAACTTCGTACAAAAATCAGTCTACCACTGTGGTTGTGCTAATCCGAAAATATTTTGTATGACGTCATTAACCCGCAATAATGACTCGGCGAAAATTTCAAATAATTATCAGACGCGGAAAAATTATGCGATCGGATTGAGATTTAGCACGTATGTAGCCATGTATAAGACTAATATATGTGCCAAGTTTCATCTTATTATCAGCATTAGGTACATTTTTATTGAATGACTTGTGTACGTACGTTTTTTAAAAACTTGTAAAAATTGGTTTAATTAAATTGATATTTAGTACAAGTGTATACTTTTACTTATTCAATATGCTTTTTGTTGGGCCATAAAAATAAGCAGCATTGAGCGGGGTTAATGCTGTATGAGTGATCACTTATCGCAGGCTTAACTTGCATGTAAGAACTTAGCTATTATTCTGACCCTGTAAACGTTTAGAAACTAGAATAGTAAACATTATAGCAAAAGGTCTGATTAACAGGTCGTGGTACTTCCTACAGGATCTTGACTAGAAGATTGATGGTGTGTGTTTAAATTATACAAGATATTGTGCAGTAGTTTATTTTAGGTAAAAAAAATTTGGCTTTATATTATTTCTAGTTAGATTTTCTGTTTATATAAAACCTTTTCCTCTTGTATGAAGAAAAAGAAAATTTAAAAACGCCAAGAAAAAAGTGACAAGAAAATTATAATACCAAATTTGCTTGATTGAATTCTTCCTAGCTTTCCACAGGGAGGGTTGTAGGGAAAATTTACATTCTTTTCTTTTAATTTAGATTTTTCTTTATCTTAATTTAAAATTTTTGTTTTATTATTAGATGTATACTATGTAAAATAAAAGCAAAGAAATTTAAATAATTTGTTGAAATTGTTTATTGAACGAACGTCAATGAGTTTTTCATTAGACGGCTATATCGCTCGGTATTTGATTATTTATTTGTTTGTTTCCACGTCTCGCGATACATTGCTGTAAAAATTAACAGGTATTGATTAAATTTTATGGGCGTGTAGTACTAATTACAATTCAGAACTGTTTGGGTATTGTGAAAAAAACATATGACAAAGGTAAAAGAAACTCAAGATAATCTATTTTCAAAATAGACACCAAAATGGTAGAGTTAAAAACATAAATTTATTAATCATGCGGGAAAAGCGAGCCTCTTTGCATGTATATTTATAGCAATCTCGAGAGCGAAGCGAAACAGATGTATATACGTATCATTAAATGTATAAAGTTATGTATAGTATAGTAAGATATAAATGTGTAAAGAGGCCACAAAAATTAATAATAAACAACAAATAATAATAAAACAACTAATAATATAAAACAACATCATGTTGTTTTAACGCAGAGCTAGGGGCTGACGCTGCGTTGCGGCTACGAGCCGAAGACCCGTATTTATTTGCACAAGTTACCCAAAAAGTGAGATACTTCTTATAAAATAATTTAATTTTAAAGTAAAAGCATAACAGCCGTAATAAGCAAAAATAACATTTTACAATAATGTGAGGAACAATAAAAGAAATTATAAAATTTATACTTGGCTAAAATTAAAAATAAACGTGTCCTTTTTGAATGATATGATAAAAATAAAAGGCTGTGGGTAAGAATCGATCCATGAATCTTCAGATTTAGAAACGAATACATTACTGTTTGTGTCAAAACGGAAGAAAAACATAGGGAACTATATACCGGGGCATTAATTGATAATTTTAACAACACGAGCAAGAATTTTTAAGATATTTGCTACTGTTTTTACCATTTTTACTTAAATACGGTAGAAATATAGAGTCACTACTTTTCTTACCTTATCTTTATCGCATTTTAGGTAAACTACGTAGTCACTAGATCAGCAATTAAAATTATTATAGACATTATTATAGCAAAAGCGAAGTAAAGAAAAATCACACATCTAAACTGTATTTAACTTACGTAGGGTCTCTTTAGATTTAAATCGGGTACAATGTCACTTCTACCTGAAAACCCGGGTTTAGTTACACAAAAACTAGTCAATCTGTATTGAAAGATTAGTATTTATGTACCTCCGGATTAGTTTTAGGATTTCGTATTTTACTTTTAATAATTCAAAAGAAAACCAACAAGACTATAGTAAGACACACGGCTAAAATCAATCGTCAGCCCGCCAAAATATCAATCCTTTCAACACACCTTTTTTAACAAAAAAAATCCCTTTATATAAGTAAATAAAAAATTCCCTTCCCTGGCAACACAATAAGTCAGGTTATGTTTGAATTTTATTTTATATCGTATTTTTATTTAAAAAATGTATTTAACTACATTATTGTAAAGTTACCAATTAAATGTTTAAATAATATAAAAACCAAAACGCTACAATAATTAGATGATTGAATAGATTAAAATAAAACAAAACGAACTCAAACAGATCAAAATGCACAATGAGGGAAAAAAGCGACGCTATGTTTAAAATTTTAAAACCAGTGTTGCCTTTTAATGATTTCGTTTACGAAAATAGTTAGATTTTTTTGACGAGGTTGCGATGATGTGGGGGGGAGAGGGGATCTGTAATAATATATGAATTACTTTTCCATTATTGAGCGGCGCGTGCTCAATTACGTGGTAATTTTGGACCGAGGTTGGCATGATGTAGAGGGGCAAGGAGACTGGTCGGTCTAAACCAATAGAATTTTTCCCTCACATATTTTGGCGCGCTGTCAACTGATTTTAACCGTGTGTTATTCTATAGTAAACAATCAAATAGTTTCTTTTGTTTCTTCATATTATTTGTTTTGGTATAAAATAATTATGTTTGACAGTGTTGCAGTTATTCTTTGTCTTAAAACTTTTGTTTATAAATAATCAAAAATAAGAATGAGAAGTAAAAAGATAAAATGTAATGAAGATAATGTTTATATTAATACTTGATACATTTTTATTGCCCTGGAATTATTCTGGATAAAAATTAGTGTTTTGTTGTTTAAATTAAAAGTAAAATAAATTTAAGTTGGCATTACTGTTATTTGTTCAACTGAATGACTAAGCAAGCCAACCCGTGTATTTTCCCATTTGTTGGCGGGTAAATAACAATTTTGTGGTTTTCATGAGTATCTAGAGTTATTGTTGTGAGTAACTAATTAAAGATTTTAAATAAGGCAAAAGCTTATTTATTTATGTATAAATAAAATAAAAGTTTTACTTGTTAAAATTTTCTCCCTTTTAGAAGAAAAATCCTGTTTGTACCACGGGAGAAAAACAGCCATTACACGTCTCGGGAATAAACCTGCAGGTTACCTCGGTTCCACTTCAGGAACCATCCCTGTAAACCCCTCGGCTACGCCTCTGGGTATAAACATAATGGTTTCCTCGGCTTATGCCTCAGGACCCAACAAAAAATCGGGGCATAGTGACTCTGTTTCCTCCTTTAGTACGTAAGTAATTATTTCCTCCTCTTAAAGAAAAAAATATTTCAACCTTCCAAAGTCAGAAGAAAACAATCTTACTTTACTAATAGGGCTTAATGGCTGTTTTGATTTGGTTACTTTTCTAATAATATCGCTTTTCCTGCCCTCGTTTTTTTTGTTTCTCTTTCCTTATCTTTTTTCAATTCCTCTTCTCTAATCTTCTTTCAATTCCTCTTCTCTAATCTCCTTTCAATTCCTCTTCTCTAATCTTCTTTCAATTCCTCTTCTCTAATCTTCTTTCAATTCCTCTTCTCTAATCTTCTTTCAATTCCTCTTCTCTTATCTTTTTTTAATTCCTCTTCTCTAATCTTTTTTCAATTCCTCTTCTCTAATCTTCTTTCAATTCCTCTTTTCTAATCTCCTTTCAATTCCTCTTTCTCCTTTCAATTCCTCTTCTCTAATCTTCTTTCAATTCCTCTTCTCTAATCTTCTTTCAATTCCTCTCTAATCTTCTTTCAATTCCTCTTCTCTTCTCTTTCAATTCCTCTCTCTAATCTTCTTTCAATTCCTCTTCTCTAATCTTCTTTCAATTCTCTTCTCTAATCTTCTTCAATTCTCTTCTCTAATCTTCTTCAATTCAATAATTCTCTTCTTAATCTTCTTTCAATTCCTCTTCTCTAATCTCCTTTCAATTCCTCTTCTCTAATCTTTTCAATTCCTCTCTCTCTTCTTCAATTCTTCTCTAATCTTCTTTCAATTCCTCTTCTCTAATCTCTTTCAATTCCTCTTCTCTAATCTTTCAATTCTCTCTATCTTCTTTCAATTCCTCTTTTCTAATCTTCAATTCCTGTTTCTCTAATTTGTTCATCTTCTTCGAATTTTTTTCGTATTGCAATTTTCATCGAAACTAAAAATTATTTCATCCTTTTGTTTGGAGTGTGAAATGCTTTCATTTCTCATTCCCTTCTCAGAGGAAAGGTCTAGAGGGAAAGTAATAATGGGATTGCTTTTCTTTTCAATTTTCTAAACAAAAGGCTTGATGTTTGATGTGTAGAAAGAAAACAGGTATAATGAGATATAAGTTAGAAAAAGTTTAATCTCAATTTTGAACCGAAAAAAATAAAGCTTAATCCTAAATCCGACTGAATAAAATTCAGAAAGAACTACTTTTAGTTGGGTATGGAATTAAATATTTTTGACCCAATGCTTCGACGCATTCTTTAAGAATATCTAGAGACATACATTATTCGATAAACATAAATAGTTGAAACAATACAATTGTGCGAGAGACACCAAGGAAATGTAACAAGAAAAATGCAACGTTACATCTGGGAACTGTTCCATCATTCGACATCATTGTTGGCTAGTCATGTCCTACTCTGTTTCGTTACGCCTAAACTCATCTGAGCGCCGACAGAGCCTGAACTCAGTCTGCCTTTCAATTAAATTCTGAAGAACATAAAGTAAACTATTAACCAGCGACGAGCGGTGCTCTTTTACTGCCATTATGTTTGGCAAACATAACATATAGTATTTGACAATAATTAATCGATTCAGGTGATCATGAGAAGAAGGGGGGCTAAAGCCCTTCCAACTAAAACCTTCAAACCATCCCAGATTAATAAAGCCTATTATGCCATTCTTTACCCTGCTTAAGCAATAGGTGTATCTTGCAGGCACAGTGTGTACTTTGATCAACTCTCACAAAGCCCATTATGAAATAGAATTGTTGTTTACTTTGGAGACCCATAGATTCCCATATACATTATTAACCTCACAAACGGATGGGTATGGGCTGCCTTGTAGGAAAATAGTTGACCTGGTAAAAGAGTTGACCTGGAATAAAACCCCACTTAGTTTATCAGACAAATGCTTTCATTTACCCTGCAGAAACATCATTAACTTTACTTATGTATTGGATCCTTGTAGAAACATTGTTGACCTTGTAGACCTTTCATTTACCTTGCAGAAACATCATTAACTTTTTTTATGTATTGAATGTCTCATAAGAAAATTGTAGACCTCGTTGACTCTTTGTTTGTCTTGCAGACAAATGCTTTCTTTTGCACATCCATTTTTGTCTTGTAGAAACATTGTCGTTCTCTTTGATTATCTCGCAGACAAATGCTTACCTTAAAGAAGTTTGTCTTAAAGAGCTATGTTGACTTTGTAGACTCTTGGTTTACCTTGCAGACTCACTATTTACCGTACAGACCCATTGTTTATCTCATAGACAGAGTGTTGAACTTGTAGATACTTTGTTTACCTTGCTGACACAATATATACCTTACAGATCCATATTTCGTCTTGTAGAAAAATTGTAGTCCTCGTCGACCCCTGATTACCATGTAGAACCATTTTTGACCCTCAAGACCCGTTTATGTCCCAAAAGAAAAATGAGCTAATGAAGTTGGGAATATGTTCCACCTTACACACGTGTCAACATTAGGTGTGGAGGTAAAACATGAAGGATTATTGTTGGCTTTTGAATTCTTCGTCATATTTTAAATTTTTATTGCCCTAGTGTGCTATCTTAACATACCGATAAATCAAATGAAAATTGACACAAATAAACTAAATAAACAGTGTGATATTAAAAAAGGTTTTCAATGTACCGTGTATATTTTTGTAATGCAAAATAAGATATAAAATCCCTTTTTAAACCTAAAAAACTATTGAAATTGGTAACTAAAAACCGGTGGAAAAGTTTTATCAAAAGTCCCAACAAAACTAAAGGAATCGGTGTTAAAGCCATTAAGATTTTCAAATTGGTCGAGGAGTAGTGTTGAGAATATGTGAGTTACTGAAAATAATAATATTAATTGTTTTTCCCTCTTAAAGGATTATGCACGAAACAAAATTATTATTATTTTTTTGCAGAATTAGACGTTTAACAATAAACTGGAATATCTTATAGACAAATATGGAACGAAGAAATTGGAACCTAACGTCAGCTATAGGAGTGCAAAGAATGTTTTGATATCTTTAGAACTTGCAATAACTTTAAGTTAGTCTCAAGAATTAAGCGAATAAGTTTGAAACTTGATGGATTTGGACAAACTTATATCGGACTTATCCAAGTGTATCAAACCTAAAGAAAGCTTTATTAAGACCCTATGTGACATGGCCAAACCTATACTGATGAAGGATGGGAACTTGGTCAAGATAGCCAGTCCAGTTACTGTCGTGGGTGATGTTCATGGACAGTTGTGGGACGTTTTGGAGTTGTTTAAAGTTTCGGGAGATGTGCCAGCAATGACTTACTTATTTTTAGGTGATTACGTCGACAGAGGGTTTAACAGTTTAGAGACATTTATGTACCTTTTGGCTTTAAAAGTTAGGTATCCTTCAAGAATTTATTTATTAAGGGGCAACCACGAATCACAAGAGATAACTCAAGTTTATGGATTTTATGACGAATGCATCCGCAAGTATGGATCTAGTAATGTTTGGAGACATTTCGTTGAAGTGTTTAAGTATTTAACACTAGCTGCAACTATAGATGAAAAGATATTCTGTGTACATGGCGGGTTATCGCCATCTATTACAAAATTGGATCAAATTAAATCATTCAACAGGATACAAGAAATCCCTTTAAAAGGTGCCATGACTGATCTTTTGTGGTCAGATCCTGAAGAAGTCAAAGGTTGGGGGTTGAACCCAAGAGGTGCAGGATATCTCTTTGGTGCTGACGTTACATTCAAATTCGAAATGGACAACCATTTGGACATGATAGCAAGATCCCATCAATTGGTTTTAGAAGGTTATAAGTGGCATTTCAAACAAAAAGTGATAACTGTTTGGTCCGCTCCTAATTACTGTTATAGGTGTGGAAATCTAGCTTCTGTCATGCAGTTCCACGAGAACAAAGTTAAATCATTCATTACATTCGACTGCTCACCTGATCAACAACGAGAGGCTGTATGGCTCCCAAGACTCATCCCCGATTATTTTTTGTAGTTATCAAACAAAATTGGTGAATACATCTTAAATGCAGTACTTCTTTAAATGGTCACTCTGGTTACCTCTCTTGACTCACTTAAGAAATTATGTATAGTGATTTTCATTCATGTGAACTATTTCATTTTGTCACTCCCCTCTCACTCCTCTCAGTAACTTATTTAGATAGGTTTTGTTGAAAATTTAAATAATAAATTTAAGGTATAATTGGGTAATATTTATGTGGAAATACATCCACAATCTTATAGTCTAGGAGCCGCACCTGAATAACGTGACTCATTTTGTACTGTTTCAAACCAATTTTTGTTGTTGAAAATGGTTTGCCACTAAAATTGGCATTGTACTCCATTATTAGCACTATTTTAATGATCAGTTGGATTCTATTTATAGAATCCAACCTTTGCTAAAACCTTAAGGTTTTAGCACTTTTCCTTTGAAAAATATAATGAGTATATTATCCTTGTCAGAAAGGATCTTTAGGGTCTTTACTTTTTCTCTAGTTTAAATAGTTTTTACTTAAAAACTTTCCATCACTTTCATTTCTATTATAAGAAGCAATGTATTTCTATAGCAAAATCTTAAGGAACAGTTTCTCAAAAACTAATCTTAGAAAATAGACTAACATGTTGAAATTTCAACTCAGGTAAGGAAGAAAAAGAAGAAACAATTTGGGATCTCTGTAAGCACTTGAATTTAGCACCCGCTCTATCCTTACAATTCCATGATATAAAATAAGATAAAGAATAAAATAAAATAAGATTTTGTCTTCCATTTTTTTTTTTTTTGAAAAGTCGGGATAAAAAAAAGATTTAAAAATAAATTCTTTTGTGAAATTCTTGCAATTTTCTTTATTGTTTATCTGTTTTAGAATCTGTTAAATGTTAACTTACAGTAACTGATTCGTTTTCTTCTGTTTCCATACTTAGTGTTTGACACAGAGACTTAAAATTCGTTTGTTTTAGCGAATTTTTAAAGAAAAAATGAGCTTAAGAGGATAGGGTCATGGAAGCTTATGAGGGGGAGGGTAGGAAGTAGATATTTCTAGAAGTGGGCATCTCATATTCATACCGGATATGAGTAGCAAGTTAATTTCGATTAACTTTGCTTCTGAACTTAAGATGTGTGGATTTTGGAAAAGCCTATTTTCTGTCTTTTTTGGTCCATTTTTATGTCACATATAGATAATAAATCTAGACGGTATTTAAATTTCTTTCGTTAGTTTGTGTTGATACCTGCACTATCTTAACTATTTTTTTCTCAAATATAAGTTTACGACACTCTAACCCAAATCTTTTAAATAAAACCCCTGACTAGACATGTCGACTGATCTTTTTCTGATATAGATCGATTTAGAAGCTGATTTAACTGTTCATAATCGAGTAATTTCAAAGTTTCAAGTTTCACTTTGCAAAGTTTCTTGCAAAGAAACATGATAAATAGTAATTTTATTAAAAATATTAGATGACATATATATAAAATTTAACATATTTTAATTGACTGAAGGTAAAAGCAGGTACTCATTTGCTAACATGTGGTGATTTTGGTCGAGCCCTTCTTACAACCCAAGATGTGCTATCATTTGCGTGCTAAGTCGTCAACTGATTGACACATTTTTCCGCGTTTTTTTAATTTCTCAATTTTTGCTGAGTCATTATCGCAGGGTAATGACGTCGCAAAGAATTATTTCGCGGATAGCACAACTAGACATAAAGCTTTTGAATTAGGTTTCAACTCTCTACCATAAATACACTGGGAGCTACGATGAAAACTGACACACACATACAGACAGACAACTTTGTGAAAACCACTCAGAAGGTCTTAAAAACTCCTGAAACAGATAATTCACGCGATATCCCGGTTTCAGATTTTTTTGCAAACACAATACTTTTTTAGTAAACCTACGGTATAAATGAGAAAAAGTAAAAATATCTTGACAAAATCTTCACTATAATATAAGCATGGTAATAAAATAGAAAACTAGAGAAAAGATAAATTCGATGATAACATTTACATTTAGAGCGTTTCCAGGGAAATCTCTCTGACTTAAGCTTTATTAATGTTTTTGTTAGAATTGTCTGCTAAAGATACTTCTTACGGTTTATTAACTAGTTATTTAAATTTTAAGCAATTGTATATTTAGACAGAAATCCAGTCAGATTTGAAAATTCGAAGCTTCCACGTTTATGCCGCGTTTAACATGAGTGGACGCAATGTTTGCACGGGTTACGTTCTCGAGTTTTCACCAATAGGATCGATCTGATCAAAGGGACGTTTCCAACACGTTGTTCCCGGTTAATAGGCGGAGTGGGCGTGTCTCAATATCAAGGTACTTATCAAAGTGGCTGAAAAAGGTGGGTTTTGACCACAGGGGAAGCATAAAGGCAAAAAAGTGTCGCCACCGTTTTTAAGGAAATTTGATGAGCATGGGACGACTTGCCCCATATAGAGTTTAAAAGTATTTTTAACCCACCCAAAAATTATAATAAAATACAACAAAACGTATTAAAATAAAATCTTGTATGCACCTTGGGAGTAAAATGAAATTTTTCCCCTCCAAATTACCTCCCTCGGATTTGCCTCGGGAGTTAATAGTCATAACACCATCGGCTATTCCTCGGAAGTTAAAAATATAAATCACTCGGCTTCGCCGCGGGAGTTAAATACTTTGGTTCACTCGGCTTACTCCTAGGAACCAACTAACTACTCAGGGAAATAATAGCATTCTTTACTCCCTTGGTGCATAAATAACTATTATTGATCATTGAAAAAAAATTCCTCAAGTTGAAATGTAAAGGAACGTTGAAGAATAATTAACTACTCTCTAAAAATACTGTTACGAAATTACTACAAAAGTACTAAAATAAATCTCTCATTTTAAAATTCTTTATTTAAATATCTGAATACTGTGAATATTATCTTCATATTGTAAATACTCGTAAGTGTAGTTTTTCTCCAAACGTTTAGCTTTTTAAACGTCAATTCAAAATTGCCTTACTGTGCTAATCAAAACTAAATTTCTTTAATCGTCGTATTTCTAATTTCAAATCCTTATTTAAAATTGGTATAACAATATGAAAAACAGATCAGTGTAATTACTACAAGAGAGGGAAACCACTTAGTGATAGCAGTGATTGTAATGAGAGAGAGCCACGTGGGCCAAGTTGTTGGGCCCTTTTTGCTTCCTCCTTTAGATAGAAATAGAATTCTACCCTTTAGAATAATATAGAAGGAGCACAGGACCGTAAACACAATGTAATTCTACTAATAACACAAAATCCGGTTAATGGTGGACTTAAGTAGGGATACCACCCTAACAACAAACATTATTTTAAATATATGTCATAAATATCTATTAATGAAGAAAGATCGTAAAGAACAAATATAATAACTTAAAACACCTGCTGAGTATTTAATAGTACCGGTCTTACGTGGGAAAAGGATGGCGGAATACAAGAATCTAAATTTAGTTGACGAGGACTACTTTTAATAAAATTTTAATTAAAAACGTTAAAAATATTGTAATGCACCGATATTTATATTAATATTTTAATAATCAATTATTAATTAATAATAGAGCAAAATAATTCAGCAACAGGAAGTATTGCCAACTTTTTAAAAAGAAAATTTTATATTGTTAGGGTGGCAGCATTACTTAAGACCACCAATGAACCGCCTTTCCTGTTAGCAGTAGTGCCCCTTCTATATAAAGTATTATTCTAAGGTTCTACCTAATAAATCTCTATAGTCCAGGCATTTTGTGCCTAATCCACTGAAGAGCCGTGGCTTTTCCTATAAATTTCAATAGCTTCAACTAGAAACATCACGTGACCTACTGCCATATGTTATACTGGGTGGACTAGTTTCCCTCCGCCCCTCTTAAATTTTGAAACATTAGACAAAAATTAATGAAACTTAGGGTACTTTCATGTGTTCAGGGCTGTCACATGCACCACTGAATTTCGCAAAAAAAGGAATAAAGTAAACTAATAGGTAAACTTTAATTGTGCTATTTGGGTTGGTTCTAGGGATTAGACTCGTCCTTATTTTTGTCTAAGTCTAAAACGACGTTTTCCAATTTAAAAAAAATTGGACATTTCAACTCAAAATTCACAAGAACACATTGCAAAAATGTGAATGGTATAGTATAAAAAAATAGTAGGAAATAGTATTACCAGAAAGCAGTTTACAGATGGAAGTGACATGGTGAGAGGAAAGCTTCTCTCAGTAAACACCAAGAAAAATAATTACTTGGTAAGCCAAGGTCCAGGGATACATCTGTAGGGAAAATAAAATAATATTAATAATTTGCAAGTAAATAAGGAAAACAAAACGATACACTATGGGGCAAACAAATAAGGAAGTACAATATAGTACCAAACTGATCTTAAATTGAAGTTAACAAACAGTTAACATATATCATTTGATGCTACCGAGTTTTGCAAAACATGAATAGTTGACACAATATAATTGTGCGAGGAGACACCTAGTTCAAGCTCTGTCGGCGCCCTGATGAGTTAGACGTAACGAAACAGAGTGGGACATGACATTATGTCGAGCCATCAATGATGACGAATGTCGAATGATGGAACAGTTCCCAGATGTAGCATTGCATTTTGCTTGTTACATTTCCTAGGTGTCTCTCGCACAATTATATTGTGCCAAACAGTTAACAGTTAAACCGTGTTTAGGGTTGATTTCCATCCCTAAGTTCGAATCCCAGCTCGAGGCTTGCTTTTGTTTTATTTGTTTATTTCTCAAGTTAAGGCAGCCTATTTTATTTGCTGTCAGGCCAGTGCATTTTATGTTACGCATTTATTGTACGTTACTATCATTTTTGATTCGTTTTAAACTTTAAATTATAAAATTTAATGGACAATTGATAACAGTAAACAATTATAAACAATATGGTTCAGGACAAATATATGATTGGTTTTTGTATTAAGTTTCATTTATGATCAAGCAAAGCCTTCAAAATTAAAAGTGTTGTGTTTTATGGTAACGACTTGGAAAAAAATGTACTTACAAACACACACACACGGAAACTATATATATATATATATATATATATATATATATATATATATATATATATATATATATATATATATATATATATATATATATATATATATATATATATATATATATATATATATATATATATATATATATAGTGTTGTGTGTGTGTTTGGTGTGTGTATGTATACAGTTCATACACCGCACTCAACTTACATACACCACCTCAATGTAGTACATACAACATACATACTATGTATGTATATGTATAGTAGATTTAATCAGCGTATGTAATTATTTTTCACTATCGCTATATTTTTCAACTTTTTTCGAAATACATTTGCTGTATATATTTGATAAAAGTTTTAAAATGACAAAATGTTACAAAATAATAAAACTCTCTTTCTCTAGGAAAAATAATGATTTTATTTCATAAAATAACGACAAGGGATAACGATTCGTTAGAAAGAAAAGAGGAAAAACTATTTTTCCGGTTACCTCCAAAAAACGGGAAGGGGGAGGGGTATCGTGAAAGGTAAAAATTTTTCTATTTACCCTTGAAACTGTGTTACATCCCCTCTGTACCCCCTCTTCAACCCTTATTCTAGAAAAGCTTAAACGAATTTTTCTCAAGTTTTTTTCTTTTTTTATATATAAATTGTCTTGCTATGGCAACATAAATTGAATTTTCAGTTTCCGCTTCTACGATATATTGGAAATTTTTCGCTTCTGTGATACATTTTATAATTTGAATTTCCTAATTTCATAGGGATCAAATTGTTATTTGTATGATAAAACCGCAGCTTAAATGTTGTTTGAATGACAGTAATGCTGTTAATCTGTTCATTGGATAATTAACCGCGTTTAATATGTTGTTTAGTTAGTAAAAATACTGCTTAAATGTAGTTAGTTTAGATGATAAATCAGCTGCTTTGATGTTATTTAGATATTAAAACTGCTGCTTGAACGTTGTTTAGATTATAAAAACTGCTGCTAAAATATTAATTAGATGGTAAAACCGCTGCTTGAATGCGTTAATTAGATAATAAATCCTCGGTTAATAAGTCGTTTAGATGATAAAACCACTGCTAATTGTTGTTTAGATAGTTAAGGTGATAAAACCGCTGCTTGTTGGATATTATATTGTTTGGATTACAAAACTGCAAATTAAACGTTGTTTAGATGATAAAAACCGCTGCTAAAATATTAATTAGATGATAAAACCGCTGCTTAAATATTGTCTAGATTATAAAACTGCTGCTTAAATGTTGTTAAGATGGTAAAACCGCTGCTAAAATATTAATTAGAGAAGATGTGAACACATAGGGCTCATTCCTGCCAAAATAGCGGTCTTGGGCAAAAATATGCTTGGGGCACAATGTTTTGTTTTTATTTCTAGAGCCCTAAAAACCCAATGAAACTTCACCTTCCAAATGACTTTTTTTATATTTTTTGCAACATGTTGTGTTGCATGCAACACCTGAAGTTAACTGCACAACTAAAAAGAAGTTGAAGAAGTATTCATAAAAACTGAGAGAATAGCCCAGGCTACGAAAATCGAACCTCTGGTGTCGAAATCAAGTTGTTTACATAAGCACGGCTAATTAGGTAATGGTTATCTTAACTATATTTACATTCTACAGATTGGTAAATTGTTAACAATTCAACCAAGAAAACTACCTTTTGTATAATATCCTTGTCTTAAGCTCTCATCTAAAACCCAAAAACAAGAAACATTACGAAACTTAACCGTATTTTACATTTTATAACCTAAATCCTTTTAAATAACCTTTCTTTAGGTTTCAAAAACGTTAAACTCGTTAACCTGCATAGTTTCTTTAAACTTTGTTCGATTAGATTTATGGCCGAATTAAAATTTTAATAAATTCCCTGGAACGCAGCACATTTATTTACCATTTTAATACTTTTACTTTACTTTCCCTTATAATAGGAACGGATGCATTGTAATGACTAAAATCTATTTTAGCAAATTTTCCTCATGAAAATGGCGCTTATGAGATTGTTCGTATGACTTAAGTGAAGGGAGAGATCTGAAGTTAGATATATAGTTGTTGATCTGTGTTGCTTTTACTGTAATATTATTGAACAGATCACTAAGATCGTTAAAATTATTCATTTACAAACAAAACATTTATATAGAATTTAAAATTTTTACATCTCCATATTTAGGTTCCCCTGGCATTTATTGATTAGGCTATTCCCTCAACGCACTTATGTATTGCAGACTGGTCACAATTTACTAGGAAACGTCAACTCAGCAACTTCTAGATCTATGTTTAGAGTTGCTGTGGCTGTTTCAAGTTTATAAATTGTAATCTAGCAAACTGTGGTAATTGTCGTGGCAGATAAAATGTGGTGCCCCAAGTGATAAATTGTGTAAAATTTAAATTAATTTATTACCTATTTAAGCCATTTCTAGCATTATCTATGTATTATAACGCCAATTCTTGGTAGATTTACGGTTTAGAGAGTGTTAACATCGCCATTTTTTGACATTGCCTCTACTTTACACTCAGTTCAGTATCAATCTCGCTGAAGGTTAACTTCATGGTATTATACCATCTTAAACCACTATCACCATTAGTTGATAGTAATAGATCTATCACCATTAGTTACCACCTAACTCACAGGATTCTTTGTATAACCATATTAACTCATACTAAGAGGAAAGGAAGAGTAACTCGTGGTGTAGTGGTTAAGGTACGCGGCCAATACACAGAATGAATGGACTTTAAACATCCGAGTTTATTTAGTCATGGGTTCAACTTCAGCACGGGCCTCTGGGATTTTTATGAGAGGGATAAAAATTCTGCGTACCACGCTCTTCAGAAGGGACGTAAAGCCGGTGGTCTCGAGCCTGTGCGTTGTCAGGTACTCGTTAAACATCCCTTATCCTAAATGAAACTGGGTGTAGGCAAAATTTAGGACCCTCATAGTAGATTCATTATAGTTGTAGTTTAAAGTGTATGGAGGTTTAGTTTAACAGCGAGGGCACGTGTTGTTCCTAGTTTTCACTAGACTATATAAGAATCAGCGAAAATATGTATAATTGCTTGAAAAAAGCATGAGAGGAACCATAGAAATTCACGGCTCTTCTGTCTAGATTAGATAAAATATACCTACACTTGAAATTAAAAGGAGTAGAACACTATCTTAGGGAGGTGGCAAAAATGGCCTAACAACGTGGCCTACTTGCCTGATAGTTACTACCACTCCCCCTCCATATTACTGCTATTAGTAAGAGGGAAGGACGTCACAGAATTTTACCATCATCAGGGTTCTTATGGGTTTATTGCTCCCTAAGCCTTAATCATTGCTATTGCTATATATATTTATGTATAGGGCCTATGGTAATTAAAAATAACCAAGTGATTTTGATAAGGTGTTTTTTTGGTTACTATCCATACCATTCATTAAATCTATCAAATACAGTCAAATCTATTCATTTTATTCTAACCAGTTTACAGTTTGTTTACAGTTTGTGAGGTGAATCCTGGTTATGCTAATACACCCCAACAAACTTTATTTATCACTTTGACTAAATTTAATAGTTATTATAGTTGGATTGATTACATTAATCTCTTCGGCTCATACATACATATGTGTGTGTGTGTTGTTTTTAAATATGAGTTAAGAATGAATTGATTATTATTTATTTGGTACCTAGAATAATACTATATATTGGAGGAGCACTTCTGATAACACGAAAGGCGGTTTACTGGTGGTCTTAAGTAATGCTGCCACCCTAACAATATAATTTTCTTATAAAAAAGTTGGCAATACTTCCGGTTGCTAAATTATTATGCTCTATTTTTAATTAATGATTGCGTATTCATAAAATACTAATATAATTATCGGTGCAATACCATATTTTTAGCATTTTAAATTGTAGTTAAACGCTTTTAATTAAAATTATATTAAAAGTAGTCCTCGTCAACTAAATGTAGATTCTTGTATTTCGCTATCCTTTTGCTATCTAATACCGACTGTATTAAGTACGTAGCAAGGTTTTTAAGTTATTTTATTCCTTACTTGAAGATTTTTTTTCCATTAGTGAATATTTATTACAAATTTATAAAATAATGTTTGTTGTTAGGGTGGTACCCCTACTTAAGATCACCAGTCAACCGGCTTTCGTGTTATCAGTAGAATTACATTGTGATTACGGTCCTGTGCTCCTTCTACAATATTAGTACTATTCTAAGATTTGGTAGCACAATATTACTCTCTTTCTCTTTCTTGAGAAAGTAAAAGAAAAATATGTAGGATAATAAGGTCTGAATGCCTTTAATAAAGGTGTAGACTGTTTAAAAATTTTATGACTCAGAAATATGCCCCCTAATCCTCCCTCCCCCCGGGGTTTGTTAGAATTCTGTCGTCATCAGACGTCTACAATCGACCCACTGACTCCCCCCTCCCACATAAGAGCCTCTTTATACTCTTTACCAATACCATAAATTTAGATACATATACAAATCAACAAATATCTTTAAGTTAAACGAAGTTACCAAGTAGTTTAGTGTAATATTAATTTAGTGCTTTATAAATAAATTAATAATATTATACTAATTTGTCTACTTATTTCATTGTTTATTTGTTATTGTTTGACGTATATACGTAGTATAAGTTGTTATAAGTTATTGTTGTCTGTGATGTCTGGGTCAAACTGGTTGAATCTCATTCAGAAGTTTACTTTCTTAGTTCTAAATGGAAATTGATCGAATTGTTATAGAGTTTTTGATTTTTCTTGGTTGTTGGACAGTTTCAGCTTCTTTTGATGAAAGAAGGGAAGTCACCGAGGGGAATTTAATACAAATTGAACATTATGGATGCCATACTTAGCCAGGGCCGTAGCCAGAGGAAAAAAATGTAAGGCATAATAAAAAAATGGGACAGGACGTTAAAAGAAAAGGGACGGGTTTGTTTCTAGAATATAATTAAAATGCAGAGCGATACGTGTATTAGAAACTTTATATATATAGATAGAAACTCGTTTGAGATAGGCCCTTTATGACATGGGCCAAAGGGCAGTCGATTCAAGTAGAGTTAATAATAGTTAACTGACGACTAACACTCTCTCGTATCTAGACTGAGACTGCCTACGAGTACTCCTTCTTCCAAGTACCCAGGCCTAGCCCTAACAGTCTCACATCTGTAAGAAAGGGTTCTCAGACTAGCCATAAATAATAGCTCTATCTAATAAAACAGTAACTCAGATCTCATCATATTCTTATTATTACAATCAGACTTAATCTACTTAATATAAGTACTTTATCCTAATACTAGTGATGCATCTATGATTAATCCTTTTATATCTAACAATTTATATATTATTTTATTTTATATATTTATATTTATATATCGTGAGTGATTTATGACAACATCAACCTTAGTTAATGATGTCAAGGTAAAAAATAAACAGGCGTCACTTTTTACGCTAAATCGAGTGAGGTTAGTTTTAGCTTAATCGAACCATTCCGAGTGGTGCAAACGGCATACAAGTATATTGCTGTGTATATGTATTGTATATGCCTCTCTAATCCAAAATTTCTGTCTCACGGATCTGGTTGCAGAGGGGATAAACGGTAGTCATCTGGGTGAGGGACATCGAGACCTCTATTCTAGTGCTCTCTTTACTTACCCTATAACTTTCTGACTCCTCCTCCTTCAGGTACATTGTTGTTGGACAGTGTCAGCTACTTTTGATTAAAGAAGGGAAGTCACTGAGGAGATTGGACTAGTGGACCTAGTTCGTTGAGGAAGGCGCTTTGGAGACACTGTCCAGAGGGACTTATACAGACCGAGGACTATGTTCTGAGTCTCACTCAACTATTCTTACCACTTATGAAAATAGTTGTCAACTGAAAATTCGCACTTTTCAATCCCTTGGCGAAGCTCCACAAGTTAAGAAGCTCAGAAGACAGTTAACAAAACAAAGCTAGGATAGCTAACCTTCTCTTTTTATGACAGATCTATAAAAGCAAAGATTAAAAAGACTAAGAGAGGTTAGAGAGCCTACTGTGCCAGTACTAAAGAGGCCGGCCATATATGCATGTTCCACAAAAAATTATCCAAAGCACAATCAGTGTGCAATGGTCCTCTTCTTATTAACGAAAGAGAGTTTTCTTCTTCAGAGAAGGAAGTCATTGAGCTCTCTCTCTCTTTCTGCGCCGAAGTCTCTCTGTTCGTACGCCTGGCGTAGAGGATGGAGAGCTGATTCAACCTCCGTAGGCTTCTGTACTTGGGAAAGATTGGTCAGCTTTTGGTTGAAAATATTTACTCATCGCATATTTATATATTACAATATATACGTGTATATTGTAATATATACAACAACAACATTTCGGCAACCGAGTCCGGTAGCTCAGTGGTAGAGCACTCGCCTTTCGACCTGGAGGTCGAGGGTTCAAATCCAGCCGGGGGAGGACCTCAATATGAGGTTATCCCTTGTACCGTACACTCGGGACAAAAGGCAATCAAAGCCGGCCAACCCAGCCAGGGTTTTACGTGGTTTCCTTGGCTACTAATACGCAAATGCAGGGTTGGATCTAATTCCATCTGAAACAAGTCTGGATCCACATTTCCGTTGTCTCCAGCTCACGAAAAGTTAATGTTCTGCGGGCTGAGGGAGATGAAGGTCGGAAAGATATACTGAGCCTTTGTATGTCCGAAAACGTAGTCAGTGAAAGTGATGGCGGCGACACGAATAACCTAAGTGACTAGAAACGAAGTGCTCGGTTCTTGAAGACAGACGTCTCCTACTAGCACTCCGGAGCTTTGACTTTCAGGTCAGGGCTAAAGAATGAGTTTGTGCACGCTGACATCTGGGTGCTAGAGTTCTTTCTAGCTAGAGTCTGGTGATGCTAGAGGAACTGATGAGATTGGCGAGACTGGAAGGTTGAGGCCAAGGTGAGACTAATGTGATCAGAGGAGCTAGTAAGACTAGATGAAACAAGCACAGTGAACTAGTAGTCGCCGCATGCCAGAGCGTCGAGCTTAGCCAGAGTCTAGCTGGTCTAGATAAACTAGGCACACTGTGAACTAGTCGCAGGCACTAGCCAGAGCAGGGGGGTTGGATAGAGACTGGTTGGGCTAGACGAACTAGACACACTGTGAACTGGTCATATGTGCCACCATGTACGGAGGGGGTGCTTCCTAGATGATTACGGATTATAGGATGATACGGATGTGTACAAACTCAGGGGTTAATTAGTTGAGTGAGATTTAAGTGAGGGGAAAACGCTAAAATGACCCCTACGGGTTTAAGCGTAAAAAACAGTTTGGCTACAGGGCTGCGAAGCGGCTCGAGGGGTCGATGCCGTACAGCAGCTACGGGCCTAAGACTCTTGTTGCACTCAATTGAATTCTACGGCGATTGCACAACATATGCGACTCCGAAGGAGCCAAGCCAGCCGCAGGCGTTACGTTCAAGTCTGTATCGTCGGCCCTCAGTGCTAGGCGATACATGCGAAGTACTTTTGTTGCGAGTTTTATACTAGGCCACTAGTAACATGGATTGAGAGATTTATTTTTTGTATTCAGTGTTTCTAATTTCAATGCGAATGCATACAAACTTATGTAACTAATTAAAAATGAATGCATTAAATACTAGATATATTATCAAAACTGGTATTGTACTTTTAAAAAAGTGATAAGATATCTACGCGAAATGTGATTACAACCATTTCATCTAATTTTAGTTATATATTTTTTATAATTAAAGATATTAAAAAAATTATATCAATAATTGTAATAAATTGATAACAGATAGGAGATATAAATGCAATAAGAAAAAAATCATCTCATTGATCATTTACTTTAAGTGTATATAATACGTTCGTATATAAAACGTAATATGTGATTTCGAGTGTTTTTTTAAGAATGTCGATATTAGTATAATGTGACAAATATTGAATGGTAAAAACCAAGCCGATAATCTAAAAAAAATTAATAAAATAAATTTAATTCTAGATAGAATTTATGTTTAAAACATCAAATTTTTATACGTTATAAAAATATTATAAAATTCAACAAATAAATAGTAGTGAAAATTATATATTTTTAAATGTAAAAACAATTATTTATGGATTTTCTTTATTAGCTGCATTTTTTTCATTGGCAGTGCTTTTTATTTAATTTGCTTTTAGTGATTACTCTGTCTGTATCTGTTTAAACTAAACAGATTAAACTAATTTTTAATAAATTATTCTCATTGAAAAAATAATAGTTGGTTCACCACTTGTTTGATAAGGAGAGTCAATATGATTATGTGGGTGTTAATTATAATAGCAGTATTGCTGATAATAATAAGTTTGATTATGTGCGAAGTCCCTTCGTTGCGAGCTCTGTATTTGGCGAATAAAATACATGGATTGAGAGGCTTACCAATAGTAGGCAGTGTTGTTATAATAATGAAAACCAGTGGACCAGGTAAGTTAGTCAATCATATAATTTACTAACGGTCAAGTCAAACCATGTCATCAGCATATATTCTCCATTTGTATTATAAACCCAAGAGCCAGGACCTAAGAAATGTGACTCATTTTGTACTACTTCAAACAAGAATTTTATGTAAATATACCTTTAATTATGGAGGAAAGGCATAGTCTGTCTTTCATATGTCTGTCCTTCATATGAATGCGCTCGCTAAAAAGAATTGTGGTTCCCTGTAGGTCGTGTGCAAAACATAAAAAGGACATTTTTAATGCTAATAAAATTTCCTATAAAATGAGTGTTTTTTTTTGTCAAAATCGGATATACAACATAAGTTATGTCTTTTGTTGAATGACCGAAAAAATGCACAATAAGCATTTGCAATAAGCACCAAAAAAATGGTTTGAAGTAGTACAGGGGGTGTTAGTCTGAAAACATTTTTCAGATCCAGCTTGGAGTAATAGGTCTGTTCATTGTCAGTATATAGTACTGGTGAAGTAATAACTTGTTGTCATGTGCATAGATATTCGCATGCATAGAGATTGCTCGATGCTGCTTAACTTTTTTTATGATCCAACAAAGCCCGTAGATATATTTGCAGTATTGAATTACATTTTCCAAGGGGCCCCTTGGCCCCCCCCCCCCCCCCGCTGGGGACGTCCATGACTCCTTACACTCAATTAATGAGTTCCAAGACCACGTCTCATATTTCTGATATGTTACAGATATCCTTGATATGTTCGAACCTGTTCTAAAGAAATATAAAAGACTTACATCCTTCTACATAGCTGGATTGATTCACATCATGGTCCAGGAACCTGAAGACGCTCAGGTAATGGAAGAAGTACATTTGTAATGGTATTAGTACAACTCGAGATTCTTAAAAGATAAGTATGATAATTAAAAGATAGATTACCAAGCAAATAGTTGGTTCCTTTTTGCTACCTTTCTTAGATAAAAGATAGTGTTCTACCTTAAATCCAAGTGCTGGCATGCAGCCTCTAATCCACATAAGAGCCCTCCCTGAATTTAATATCAGCTTCTATTACTTTAAATAGAAACAACACGTGCCCCACTGCCAGACCAGGCATTCCTGCATTCAAAACCATAAGGCAGAATATATATATATATATATATATATATATATATATATATATATATATATATATATATATATATATATATATAAAGATAGATAGATGTATTATATATCCTAATTAACCTAAGCCCAGGTTAATTTAGGATTAGGAATATTTTACGAGTACCTGACATCGCACCGGCTCGGAACCACCGGCTTAGCAATCCTTTCTAAGGACGGCAGAAGAAAGGATTTCCACCCCTGATTTTTAATTTCTGATCTAACCGGGATCGAACCCGGGAAGTCTGGCAGGCATTTGCACGAGCTAACCACTACACCACCAAAACCCCTTAAAGATCCCTGTTGTACGCCATTTATCAATTGCTCACTTAGAGCCTTACATCATATAATGACATCAGAAAAGATATGTTTTCCAGATAATACTGAGCTCCGTAGACCACATCACAAAAGGATATGAGTACGGCAACGTACATCCGTGGCTAAATGAAGGCCTACTTACTTCATCAGGTAAGAAAAATTTTAGCGAATTTTCGAAGAAAAAATGAGCTTGAGAGGTATGGGTCATGGAGGGGGGGGGTGGATGTTTCGAAGGGGCATTTTTTTAGCATTATTAGCAGTTATTAGAATTTTTTTAAATGACATGTATTTTTTTAAAAAAAAATATTAAAAACCGAGAAAGATATTTTTTCTGCCTGAGGTCGAGCGGAGCAAGTTAGTCCCAAGACGTGATTTGAAATAAATAAGATTATTTCCGTATTCTGAGGACAAACAAGCGAATCCGAATTAAAGACCTTGGCTGCGAATTTCCGTACTGCAACATTGCTAGCAGTATGCTACCTTGCTTGTGGAATGTTATTTTTTGCGATATAGAACCTTGTTTGCGACGTGGAACCTTGTTTGCGATATGGAACCTTGTTTTGCGATATAGAACCTTGTTTGCGACGTGGAACCTTGTTTACGATATGGAACCTTGTTTACAATATGGAACCTTGTTTGCGATTTGAAACCTTGCTTGCGATATGGAACCTTGTTTGCGATTTGTAGCCTTGTTTGCGATATGAAACCTAATTTGCGATTTGGAACCTTGTTCGGGATATAAGAGTAGAACCTTGTTTTGCGATATGCAAACACATTCTTCATTGTAATTTCAAGTCTAATGTTGCAGGTGCTAAATGGCACGCAAGAAGAAAACTGCTGACACCAACCTTCCACTACCACATTCTAGAGGATGCTCTGAGCACGATGAACAAGAAAATAGTAAAGCTTGTTCAATCTCTGAATGACAGCTGTGGCAAATGTATCAAATTGGAAGAGTGTATTACCAAGTGTACCCTGGATATTATAGGAGGTAAGATTAATATAACACAGTACTTAATATAACACAGTAATATAACACAGTACTTAAAACCGGAAGCCAATAGTCCCTGGTAATAGTTCATAAGGCTGGCCTGAAAAATATGACTCATTTTTTACTGCTTTAAACCATTTTTTTTAAATATGCCTATCTAGAGTGAAGCCTCATTTCATTTGTACCAATTTGTACCTCGATTGTGCAGGCTCAAAATTTTAAAAATCGCACTTTTCTTAAATTTCGTGAAAGCTGTTCTCTGTTGGTTGTGTGCAAAACTTCAAGAGAATATTTTTTACAGCTGATAAAATTTCTATGAAATCTAGACCACTAGATTTATTTTTCAAATTCAGATATCTATTAGAACCCGAGTTATAGAATTGCATAATTATTTACAAAAAAGCATACATTCGAGAACATGTTTTTTTGAAAGATATTCACTGAATTTGCATAAACTAACAATTATTTTGATAGTGTTGTTAATGCTATAACTTTAGTTGTAGTTATCCAATTTTGATGAAATCAAAATGAGTTTCGTTTTTCCAGATGATTAACTTGCAAGTTTATTTAAACGATGTAAACACAAGAGAACCACAAACAAGTGAACGATTTGTCATAGATATATATCTAGAAGGGGCATAGCTATCTCAATACATTGGTAGGCCTCAAACATCTTTTTGAGCTCTCAGGGACTCTATGTAACCTCATTGAAACCTCCTCCAAGAGTAAGATAAGGATATATAAATTAATTGTTTTCGGCTTTCCCAAATATTGTTAGTGTTTTGATTTGTATTTTTAACGTTCTACTATATTAGTCACTGTACTTTTGTTCTGTTATCTGATTATATTGATATTTGAAGGTGGTCAGGTTACTTTTTCGATGTTTAAAAATTCGACAGTAGGGCTTCTCTTGTATCTCTGTGACGATTGCCGGGAAGAAGGTTATTTCCCTACAGCGGTTATGGCTGTAAAGATTTTTTTTCTTTTTTTAAGAGAGGGGTTGGCAAGGGCTTCTCTGTTTGCCACTTCCAAAAATGCTCATGACCTTGAGGATTTTTAAACTAAACGATAGACTGTTGTAACCTAACTTGACTGAGTGCACATAGAAAGAGCTCATAGAAGAGTCAGTGCTTATCTCATACCATAGGATGGTTTGAAGCAGTCCAAAGGTAATTATTTGTAACCTAACTTGAATGAGTGTATAGAGATATGAGTACATAGACGAGACAGTGCTTATCTCACACCATTAGGATGGTTTGAAGCAGAGTCCTGGATAATTAGTTGTAACTAACTTGAGTGATAGTTATAGAGTACATAGAAGAGACAGTGCCTATCTCATACCATAGGATAGTTAGAAGTAGTCCTAAGATAATTAGTTGTAACCTAACTTGACTGAGTGTATAGAGATATGAGTACATAGAAGAGACAGTGCTTATCTCATACCATAGGATGGTTTGAAGCAGTCCTAAATAATTAGTTGTAACCTAACTTGACTGAGTGTATATAGAAAGAGTACATTAGAAGAGACAGTGCTATCTCATACCATAGGATGGTTTGAAGCAGTCCAAAGTAATTAGTTTGTAACCTAACTTGAATGAGTGTATAGAGATATGAGTACATAGAGAGACAGTGCTTATCTCATACCATAGGATGGTTTGAAGCAGTCCTAAGATAATTAGTTGTAACCTAACTTGACTGAGTGTATAAGATATGAGCAACATAGAAGAGACAGTGCTATCTCATACCATAGGATGTTTGAAGCAGTCCAAGATAATTAGTTGTAACCTAACTTGACTGAGTGTATAGAGATATGAGTACATAGAAGAGACAGTGCCTATCTCATACCATAGGATGGTTTGAAGCAGTCCTAAGATAATTAGTTGTAACCTAACTTGACTGAGTGTATAGAGATATGAGCACATAGAAGAGACAGTGCCTATCTCATACCATAGGATGGTTTGAAGCAGTCCTAAGATAATTAGTTGTAACCTAACTTGACTGAGTGTATAGAGATATGAGCACATAGAAGAGACAGTGCCTATCTCATACCATAGGATGGTTTGAAGCAGTCCTAAGATAATTAGTTGTAACCTAACTTGACTGAGTGTATAGAGATATGAGTACATAGGAGACAGTGCCTATCTCATACCATAGGATGGTTTGAAGCAGTCCTAAGATAATTAGTTGTAACCTAACTTGACTGAGTGTATAGAGATATGAGCACATAGAAGAGACAGTGCCTATCTCATACCATAGGATGGTTTGAAGCAGTCCTAAGATAATTAGTTGTAACCTAACTTGACTGAGTGTATTAGAGATATGAGCACATAGAAGAGACAGTGCCTATTTCTCATACCATAGGATGGTTTGAAGGAGTCCTAAATAATTTAGTTGTAACCTAACTGACTGTGAATAAAGATGATGAGCACCATAGAAGAGACAGTGCCTATCTCATACGTTAGGTGTTTGAGCAGTCTAAGATAACTTAGGTTGTAAGCCTTAACTTGACCTGAGTGTATAAAGATATGAACATCAAAAAGAGACAGTGCTATTCTCATACCTAGGATGGTTTGAAGCAGTCTAAGATATTAGTTGTAACCTAACTTGACTTGACATCTTTTTAAGAGATATGAGCACATAGAAGAGGACAGTGTGCCTATCTCATACCATACGGATGGTTGAAGCAGGTCCTAATAGAATATTAGTTGTAACCTAACTTGATGCTGATGTAGAGATATGAGTACATAGAAGAGACATGCCTTCCATACCATTTAGGATGGTTGAAGCGTCCTAAGATAATTAGTTGTAATAACTTGACTGAGGGTTTAGAGATAGTGCACATAGAAGAGGACTAGTATCTCATTACCATAGGACAGTCCTAAGATATTAGTTGTAACCTAACTTGACTGAGTGTATGGATATGTGCAAAAGAGACAGTGCTGTATTTTACAGAGGATGGTCGAAGCAGTCCTAGATATCGTAGTTGTGAACCTTACTACTGTTGTATAGAGACTATGAGTACATGACGAGCAGTGCCTATCTCATACCTTTGCATAATCTGAAATAGTCCTAAGAGGACTAGTAGGACTAGTTGTAACCTAACTTGCCTGTATAGATACAGAAGTAAATACTAATGGCAGTGCCTTCTGTAGCCGAAACATCCATTTGTTTATTACCTAAGAAACCAAAAGTGTTCATCAAACTTTGATGGTTTGTTGTTTCAGAAACAGCTATGGGGATGGATTTGAAAGCCCAGAGTGCTGAAGGAGAATCATACTTAAAAGCGATTAAGAGGTTAATCTAGAAATTATCTTGAATGAATTCCTTGTAGTTTATAGGTGTCTATTATACTATATTATCTAGTACTACATTATCTTATACTATATTATCTTTATACTATTATTATTATATTATCTAACAATAACAAATAGCACTTATTGACCATACGTATAGAAAAATTGTAAAAAGTTATGAGGTTTTGGTCATGATAAATAAAACAACATTTAAGCTTTCGACCGTATGATTAAGTCTTCGTCAGAAAGTGTTTAATAACAAACTAAACCCGTTAACAGAAAGAAACAGATTTTAATATTTTATTCTTGTTTCCTTTCATTACTAGTCAAAATTGTAAATTTTCTATAGTTATTTTCTATAGATACAACCTTAATATTAAGCCCCCGGGGCTAGATCTTTGTTTAGTTTGTAGTTCATTCTTCGATAGTATACACAGCTAGCTATGTTTAGATACCTTATCTGTTTCTTTCTGTTAACGGCTTTAGTTTGTTATTAAAAACTTTCTGATGAAGACCTAATCATACGGTCGAAAGCTTAAATTTTGTTTTATTTATCATGACCAAAACCTCATAACTTTTTACTATTTTTTTATTATATTATCTATTATCGGGGAAGGCTTTAACGAGAAACAACTACTAAAATAAAAAATCGGACACGGGATGTCTCGGAAACTTGCCTCATCACATCGGATTCCCTTCACTTAACCTCCTTATATGGGCTCGCTTCGCTTGTCCCCAGACAGTTAGAACGTCCGTTTCATTCCCAGTAGTCACCTATCTAAGCACTGACCACGCTCGTTGCTTTTTAACTTTTATGATCTAACAAAAATCATGGATATACTTGTCGTATTAAAACGAAACTTAATTTCATCATTTATTACGTGTAGGTATCAACTTGTACCAAATTTCAACGCAATTAGATTTATTTCGTTATATTGCCTGTTTCGCTACAGTTTTAAGCTGTTTCACAACTGTTATATTGTCATACTTTTCTATTTAATTACGCATATTTTTCACGACTGTTTATCATCTGTATTACCATTTGTTTTACAGTTGTACCACATCTGAATCATTTAGTACGTTCACACATACTTTAGATCCGCGTATCGTATAGAGTACGATCTCTCGATACGATAATTTAAGCTGTATGAACCAAGCGGAGGGGATCCGATCGCATACGCTAGAACTAGGGAGATGAAATCTAAATGGATCCCGATACGCTGTCTTTTTGTGTCTGTACCTTTAGAGACGATCGTATTTAACGGATAACCTTCTCGTTGAACTTTTATTTCACTTCTATATAACCGTTTTTGATCGAATAACATTTGTAATATTATTTTTTTTACTGTAACTTTATTATTACGCAAAGAAATCACAATTTAATTAAATATATTTTTTGTTTTAAACTTCCTTATAACCAAAAGTGAAGCTTCACTATACAAGACGCCATGTTTTGGCGGGATCAGTTATCACGTAATCTCACTCGATCGACTAAACAAATACGCTGCAAGAACCGTGAAGTTAGTTGACCGTATTGTATACGTATTCTATACGATCCGCGGATCTAGAGTGTGTGTGAACGTACTAATTTAAAGATGGTTACACTGTTATACGGATCGTTTTATGTTTAAAATAGATAGTTTCATTATACTTTCAGTACAGGCGAGTCAGTTATTACAAGAATTTTGACAGTGTGGCAGTACAAAGACTGGCTTTTCAAAATCAGTCCTAACGGAAGAAAATTCTTTAAAAGTGTTAAAATTTTACACCAGTTCACTGATAAGGTAAGTACTTACTCAATATAATTGTGCGAGAGACACCTAGGAAATGTAACATGCAAAAATAGCATATACCTAGGAAATACCTAGAAAATGCGGAAGGACCTAGGACCTAAATACCAAGGAAATGCGAACAGAAGTGCTACATTTGGGAACTGTACCATCATTCGACATTCGTCATCATTGATGGCTCGATACAATGTCATATCCCACTCTGTTTCGTTACATCTCTAACTACCTCTATACCCCATTAGGGCGCCGACAGATCCCAAATGATGACGAATGTCGAATGATGGAACAGTTTTGAGATGTAGCATTGCTTTTTGCTTGTTACATTTCCTAGGTGTCTCTTGCACAGACGCCGCAAAGCAGCCTAGAGGCCGACCTCTATCTTTGAGCGTAAATCGGATTTTAATGAAACTTTTATTGAAAAATCGTTTAAGAAATTTCTGACATCATCAACCCGCAATAATGATTTGGAAAAATATACCACATACAATGACTGGTAACGACAACCTTATACAGGACAACAACTATTTGGCCGCGAAGCTATCCCTAGCCTAGACGCCTTAAAGGTACTAAGGTTGTTTCATATTCGTCAAGCAGCATTGAAGTTGGTTTGTAGGAAGATGGGTAGTCGCTGGGATTAAACAATCGTAGTTTAAAGGGTGAGCGTAGCGAATCCGATTTGGTAAGGATAAGTTCTGAGGTACCCTGCACCTATATTATAAGTTATATAAATATATATATATATATATATATATTATATATATATATATATATATATATATATATATATACATATACATACATACATACATACATATATAAGTTATTTAATTATATAAAAGACTTAAATCCTAGAGAGCCCTATCCTATAGAGACTAAAATCCTGGATTTTGATCTTTGTCTAACCTGCATTACTCATATATTTTCGTATTATTTTCAGGTGATTCAAGAAAGAAAAGAAACATTTGAGAGCAGGATAGTCGAACCGGAAGATAGCACCGGAAGTAAGTATTCGGAAAAAGAAAACTTTTCTTTAATCTTTCCTATCTGACCAATACTTTATCCAAATGCAGTAACGACACAGGAATTGTTTACGGAAGGAGTCTACTTACAGGAAATTAAAAAAAATTGTCCAGGGACGGAAGATTTGATGATAGCGGATAATGAAAAAGTATATATTATCCATATCTACAACCTTAGTAATAAGGAAAAGATAGTATTTTAACTTAAGAGTCCTAAAGCAGGCATGGCATTTTGCGTCTAATTCACAGAAGAGACATGGGTGTATTATCAGCTTCTATAACTTTAACTAGAAAGATCACGTGTCCCACTGCTAGACTAATAGTCCAAGAGTCAGACCTGTAAAAATGTGACTCATTTTGTACTACTTCAAACAAATTTTCAGAAAATATACCTAAATTATAAAGCATTGTCTGCCTATCCAGAGTGGATAGGCCCTTCATATGAAGGGCTCCTCTCAAAATATTAGAAAATCGCACAAATTCCAGTTTTCTTTCACTAAGTGGTTCCCTATAGGTCGGGTGCAAAACATGAAAAAAAAACTTTTAAAAGCTGATAAAGCTTTCCTATAAAACAAGTTTTTTAATAAAATCAGATAACTAAAACTCAAGTTATGACATTTGTTAAATAGCCAAAATATTTCCAAAAACCCAATATTTTTTCAAGGAAATTCCCTGTTTTTAAAAGAACCTTAATTTTGGTTGTAGTTATCAGATTTTAATAATTAAACACGCGTTTTATAGAAAATGTTATCATATTTAACAAATGTTATCTTCATGTTTTCCATACGACCCACAGGGAACCACTTATTTAAAGAAAACTGCAATTTTTGCGATTTTTATAAAATTTTGAACATGCGCAACCATATGAAGGGCAGACTATGTTTTTTCTTTCTAATTAAGGTACATTATCAGAAAAATTTGGTTTGAATTAGTACAAAATGAGTCACATTTTCTCAGGTGTGGCTCTTGTAGCTTTCTTTTTTTTTGAAATCATAAGGCATAAAAATATATATTTTATAAAAACTATACTATTGAGGGTCCTAAATTTTGCCTAAACCAAGGTTCATTTAGGGTTAGGGATCTTTTACGAGTACCTGACATCGCACAGGTTTGAAACCACCGGCTTAACGTTCCTTTCAAAGGACGGCCGTGACAGGATTCCTATCCCTCGCATGAAAATCCTAAAGCCCTTGCTGGGATCGAACCCGGCCTGTCTGGATGGTAACCCTCATGCTAACCTGTACACCCCTGCCCCCCCCCCCCTAATGGTTATTTATTTAATTTGTTTATGACGGAACAAGAGAAAGTAAGAAGAGCATTCCTGGATTGTTTGCTGGAGACACAGCGATCACAGCCTGGGTTGTTGACAGATTTAGATATCAGGGAGGAAGTCGATACTTTCATGTTTGAGGTAACTTTAAATATTTAAATTATAAGTAACTTTAAATACAAGGTGGTGCATTGGTTACCTCGGTGGTCGAGGACGTTAGAGCGTAAGTCTTTACACTGACCTTTGACACCACGGAGGTCTGGGGTTCGCATCCCAGGTTACGCTCTCAGTTTATATAAGATTATTATTTAAATAAATTATCGCCGAACTTTTGAATTATCGCGTAACAGTTGCCTCTAACCCCTAAGCTTGTTATCGCAGGGTTGATTCTTGATGAGCAGAAATGCTCTAAAGAACATTATCATTATTATTAACATCACCCTAATTATCAAAGCTCCATTAGCAGCTATAATCATAAAATTGGTATCAACCTCCAATTGATTAATTATCTATTAAGTTTTTAGAGGCTATAGCAAAGTGCTGGATTACTAGAAATATAAATTATTATTTGCATATAGCATTAAATATATTTGTCGACAAATTACTTTTACTAAATTTAAGATTAGATACTCGAAAAATAATTTAATATTTACGTGAAATTGTAATTATTATGAAAAAATCAAAAAATGACGTCATAGCCAGGTGCCGTAACTGTATATCGGTTACGGCACCTGGCTACCCAGGGAATGATAAGAGCTTTTGTATCCTCCCTCTAATAGTCCAAGAGACAGGCCTAAAAAATGTGGCTCATTCTGTACTACTTCAAACCAAATTTTTCTGAAAATATACCTTAAATTATGAAGGAAAAGCATAGTCTGCCTATCCGAAGTGGAGCCCTTCATATGAAAGGAAAGAAAATTGCACCAATTGCAATTTCCTCTTCATATTAAAAATTGCACAAATAATAAGTGGTTCCCTGTTAGTTGTGTGCAAAAATGAAGAGAACATTTTTTAAAATTGATAAAATTTACTACAAAACGAGTGTTTTTTCGTAAAAATCGGAAAACTACAACTAAACAACGTTTTTGAACACTACCAACAGGGAACCATTTATTTATAGAAAACTGAAATTTAAGCGAATTTATAAAATTTTGAGCATTCGCAATCATAAACGTAGGCAGCCTACGTTTTTATTTTATAATTAAAGGTATAGTTTCAGAAATATTTAGTTTAAAGTAGTACAAATGAATACATTTTTTCAAGTCCGGCTTTTGGACAAGTAACTTGTTACTTAATTTTTGGCTTCTTCAAAGAAAATGCGCTAATCAATAGCATAAACTGAGCTTCAAATGAGTACAAATAATGCTGTGCTGTGTAGGGTATAATAATTGGGATAAATATGCACATTTTCTTTTAAAAATTCAAACATTAAATAGCAAGTTGTGATGCAACTGCATAGGTTAATATATATATAAATATATACATATATATATATATATATATATATATATATATATATATATATATATATATATATATATATATATATATATATATATATATATATATATATATATATATATATATATATATATATAAATATTAAAATATTAAAATGTATTTTCACCAATACTTGTCTCCCGACCCAAACAATTTGCTCTGCTCTCTATCTCACCTTGCTAAAAAACTGGTCTTTGCCATAGAGGTGTATTACTAGAGGGGCCTATTAGTTTGAATTTTGAAACATCGGTAAAGTAACCCGAACACCCTCGACTATTAATATAAATTCAATAAACAGTTCAAAACTGCACTAAACTGTATAAAAAAAGCTTAAAATACAAAACAAAAGACAAACAATGTGCGAAAAGCCTACCACGATTGATATTTTATAACCTTAAAAATCTCTTTGTTGAGGTTTCAATGGGGTTTCACAGAGACCCTGTGTGCCCCAAAAAGATGTTTCAAGCCTCTCAATGTATCATGGTAAGCCCGCTCTAGTCATATATCTCTATGGTATTGTTTAATTTATTTCAGGGTCATGACACAACATCAGCGGCCATAAGTTTCGCCATTTGGTTGCTCGGAACTCACCGAGAGGAACAAGTAAGTGACAACAATCAAATTTTTATAGAAATTTTCCTCATTTTTATGAGTATATAGGAAAAGTATTGTGTTTGCAAAAAAACCAAAACGGGTCGTCACCGGAATTGTCCGTTTCAGGTGTTTTAAAGACCTCCTAAGTGATATTCTCTAAATTTATAAAGGTGACCAAACAATTTTTGTAATTTTCCTGGGGGCAGCAGCCCCAAAATTTATAAGGGGCCCGACCAAAAAATGTATTTTACTTGCTCAAAATCCGTTTCAGGTCAAAAGAATTTGTTTGGAGCAATAAAAAATGTTTTTATTTTTTTACGAGTCAGCACTCCCAAAAAAATTACAGTTAAATACAACAAAACGTAATTAAATATAATTAACGTCTGGAGATAAAATCTTTAATGGACCTTAGAAGTAAAATGCTATTATTTCCCTCGCAATTACCTACCTCGGCTTCGCCTCGGGAGTTAATAGTCATACCTACCTCGGCTTCGCCTCGGGAGTTTAATACTTTGGTTGCCTCGGCTTACGCTCTAGGAACCAACTAATTGCTCAGGGAAATTACATTCTATACTCCCTTAGTCCAAAAATAACTATTAAATTCATTTTACTCAATTTAAGTGAAAATAGTATAAAAGTAATCTTTTGTTTAATTTGGATTGTGAAATAAAGAAATGACCTCACCAATATACAGTGAAAGCACTGAGCTAGCCAAGGAATGATAAAAGCTGTTGTACCCTCCCTCTAAATATAGTGTCATTAGTAATACTATAACTGATTCGCGATTCAAAGTCCGCAGCAGCGCTACCGTCGCTGATAAGAAATTGATAACGAAAAAGTGATCAACGTTGTGTTATGTATATGGAATACGTAACACAAATTTTAATACTATGGAATAGTATTAAAATTTTAATTAAATTTGTTTAAATTGATAAGACAATATTTTCCAACCTTTTAGCGCATTTCCTTTGAAAAATACAGACAAAATTAGATACGACCAGTGCTTGACAATTGAGTAACTGCTTAGGCTCTAAAGCATGAACCGGAACCTTAAGCAAGAAATGGGTTGTTAAGCACGGAAACACGCATTCTAAATGAAATTTGCCCGATAGCGGACCACCACGTCGAATTATTTATGTAGCAGTTTTAAACTTATATAATTTAAAAAACTATAAAAATTATCATTACAACCAGGATTTTTGTTAAGCACGGAAACACGCATCCAAAGGAAATTCGCACGACATGCGGACCACCGCGCTAAAAGGTAAGAGAGTGGTAAGTAGGTAAGTTATTCGGTCGGTCGATATCATTAGCAGCAATAGGAGGTATTCGGATAAGTGGGTTATGGTAACGAAACAATAGGTTGGAGACTAGTCTATCAGGGTAATTGTTTTCTCTAAGTATATCTTTAATTTTGATGGTGGCTTCAGCTGATCAGAAGAAGCTCAGGATCCCTGGGCGAAAGCTCTTCGTGAATTTATTTTGAATAAATTTTAATTAAAAAAAGGACTGAAGTCTTCGTTAATTTAATTGATATTTTGTATTATTAATAGAAATTTTTAATTTTCAGGAGAAGGTTTGGGAAGAATTAAAGGATATCTTTGGGGACGAAGACCGGGAGATAAGCATGTCTGATATCTCCAAGATGGTGCAGCTGGAGAAAGTTATCAAAGAGACTCTCAGACTGTACCCGAGTGTACCTTATATCTCCAGGAGATTGACTCAGGACTGTGTTTTAGGTACCTTATCATTTTAAATATTACTTTATCATAACATATCTGGTTATATGTTGTGTACAATCTGAAAATAGACAGTACAAGAGGCCTTCGGCATCGTGGCTGGGGGCCGTTTCGCGGCCATTGATCCTTCACAGGCCACATCGCGGCCACTTACATGTAGCCCTATATCAGTTCGTCATATTACTATAGTTTAAATCAGTGGCATACTGCTAGAATATAAGCGAATTTTCAAATGTATTAGTCAAAATACGCGATTTGTTTATATTGTGTCTTATATGTCAATCAATAAAGCCAGAACTAATGCTGATAATTTCTTTTTAACTAGAACTAATACTGTAACCTCGTATTTTTGTACTTCATACATAGTAATACATTTTTTTAAAAATTAAGCCCGATCGAAACACTTTTTGAAGATTTGTTTAAATGTTTGTGAGGTCATTATTGTGGGTTAATAACGCCGCACATAATTCATAGTCAATATGTTCCGGGACATTAGCAACTTTGATTTTTCTAACAAGTTTCGTTTTGATCCGAGAAAACGTTCGAAAGTTATCTAGTCCCATAAAAACGTCTAGGAGCAAAAATATTGTACACATATACATACACACACACACACATACATATATATATATATATATATATATATATATATATATATATATATATATATATAATATATATAAATTCATGAAAAGAGAGTTAAAAGTCCCCATTCCAAAAAAATCAACCCTCCCCCCCCCTCAATTCCCCTCCATAACCTTTCATTTTTTTCAGGTCATAAACGTTTCAGGTTATTTTTTCTTCGAAAATTTGCTAAGAGCCTGATTTTTTCACCTAAATTTAAATTTAAGGGGAGTAATTCATTTACCCTGCTCACCTATTTAAGTTTCTATTAAGCACGTTTTACACAACGGGCATTACGCCAGTTTCTCTGAGCTTTTGCGATGTCAGTGCTGGATAAAAATTTACATGGGATAAGCAATATTTAAGATCCTGGTAGAATTATTTGTACAGTTTGTTTTGAGGTCAATTGATGTTGAAAGTTTGGTACACAATTCTCTTGAGGAGTATCATCGTGTTATTCCTAGATTTCTAAAATTATGGAATACGTAAAAGAAAGGTGGGCTTAGTCTAACAAGTAGACTGCCAGAAGCAAGAACACAGGATCCCCAGGAACCAAGCGCACTATTGTGACAGAGAAACCCAGCGCCCAGCTGAGCCTTGTGGATCTTATTTTGGAAATAATATAAGCTGCAAAGGATAACACAGAGAACCAATCTGGAGTCCTGGCTCATTAATTGATATCATATCAACTGGATTAATTTCAATAAATTATGTCTTACAAAAAACAACGCATGAAAGGAGTAGGAACTGGCGTCAGAACACAAATGGTCTTGAGGTAACCATTGTTAAACGCCTTAAGATTAATTAAAGAATCAGCTACCGTCGATATTTACTGTTGGATACCAATATTGTCGGCGTGGCCGTGAATTTTTACTTATTTGTTAATTTTATTTTTATTGTTTAATAATTTGTCAATAATTTGTCATACATTATTGTCATCTTGAAAATACTAGAAACCCAAATAAATTTCTTTACGTTATGGTAAATAGAGTGTTAAATAGATTACTGTAGCAGTAAAGAAGTGATAGCATCTCGCTGCCCTGTGAAACGGCAGCGATAGTAAAGAAATTTATTCACTGATTCCCTAGAATTTTGAATCAAGATCAAGAGGCATGTCTGTAAGATCCTTCAAGAGTGGAAGGAAGAGTGGTAAGGATTATCACGAGGAATCGGCAACCGACGCCAACTCAGAGAAAGGTATACCCGTAGAATTAGATAAGCAGTTGCGAGATCTCCGTGCTTCTACCAGAGAGCTTAAGATGAAGCAAGCGGAGGTTGTCCAACTGCTTAAAAGGGTGGATAAGATGGGCGGCTCGTTCGATTCTTATGCAGTTATATTGAATACCATATTAGAAGAATTATATGTTGGTATTTGGGAAATATCTCCCGTAGTTGACTCTATGTTGTTAGAGTACGATTCAGAGCCTCAATTGTTAGATGCCCAAACTTACCTTATGGGCCTTAAATCATTCATTGTGGCTCATAAAAAAATAATTACTGAGAAGGTTACCGAGGAAGTAAAAAGCAGTAACTCTATTAAAGCGCCATCCATTGTAGGCGCAAGGTCCCAGAGGTCTAATTCTGGAATAAGCAGCACTACCTCGAAGGCGAGTGCTGAAATACTCTTAGCTAAAATGGAAACAAGTTCTCGAGACAATGCGCTTAAACTTAAACAAATAGATTTAGAGCAAAAAAAGTTAGAATTACGTCGTCAGGAGTTAGAGTTAGAGGGAGAAATTTCAAAAAATAAATTAATAGAAGAAGCTCTGGAAGACGAGAATTTAGGTCGAGCGGAACTTGAGGAAGTCTAAGTACAGCGAAGTTGTTTGAAAAAAATTTAGAGTCACTAGTAACTCGTACTAACGCAAACAAGATTCCGGTTCCGCTCGTAACCTGAACACTCCTCTACCAGTAACCCCTGATTCTTCATACAAAACCTTAGATAATGTAGATAATGCGAATTGTGTGAAGCCTGATGATGAGCCTAAAAAATATGGAACCCATACCCCACCTATTTATCCCAACCGACTCTTAGAACTGCAACCTGGGACAGATGGGGTAGCACAGTCCAAAGCCATGAACCCTGCCTCATCCACGTCCCGTTCCGGTCAAATTATTTTACCAACTTCATCCGAAATCCCATATAAATTACACGGTTGTTTAGAAGCTAATCCTTTAGTGTTAAACACAAAACTACAACTCTTAAATTCGTTAACCCCTACAAAATTTAATGGTGATAGCCAACTTTACCCTATTTTTGAAAAAGAAGTTAGGTTTCATTTAGATGATAACATCTTACCAGATGCGGTCAAACCTGCGTTGTTATCAAAGTTCTTAGAAGGTAAAGCCTTGGAATTGTATCAGAGTAACCCAGGGTTATCCTTTGAACAGTATATGCGACTATTAGAAAAACGGTTTGGGGATAAAATCGCTATAGTAGAGTCGTGGGTAGCTAGGTTAACTGAAGGGCCCCAAATAGCGTACAATGATTCTATAGGTTTAGCAAAGTTGGCAGATCTGTTATCTACAGCCAGTCGAGTATTAAAAGACAATCAAGAAATTAATTCTAAGTTGTGTTTAAAAAGGATTGTGGAAAAACTTCCGTACAAATTTAAAGTCAGTTGGATTTCCGCTGTAGCGGAAAAAGACGGAAATGAAAACTTAGAGGATCTTGCCATATTTGTATCCAAGGTAGCTAAAATTCACAACCATCCAATTTATAAAACTTTGGATAAAAATAAAAACCAAACATTTAGATTTGACACAAGTAAACAAAACAAAGCAAAAATATTAAGCAATTTTTCGAAGGATTTGATAAAACCGATAAAATAAAACATGTCTTTTTGCCACTCAGGTTACATAAATTAAATGATTGTAAAGATTTTAGAGATAAAAGTTGGGAAAATAAAAAGTTATTCATAGAAAAGAAGGGCTTTGTTTTGCGTGTTTAGGGAAAATTTCATTTATCCAAATTTTGTCGGAACAAATTAAAATGTGAAAAAGAAGGATGCAATAAAACCCATCCTACAGCCTTGCATCGTCTTAACTTAAATACAAAGAACGTTATGGAAACGTCCACTATAAATGTTAGATATCAAACTTTATCCAATAAAGTCGATCAGTATGGGACAACTTCGTTTGTCATTCCTGTATTTGTTCATCATAAAGATAACCCAAACAATAAAATTTTGATCTATGCATTGTTAGACGAGGGGAGCGATACATGCTTCTTGGAAGAACATTTAGCAACAAATTTAGAAGTGCAGGGTATAGATACTACATTAGAACTAAGCACGATGCATGGAAAACAATTAATAAACACGACGAGACTGGAAGGGATAATAGTTTCAAGTTATGACGAAAGCACTGTTATAGGTTTACCTAAAAAAACGTACACTAGGGATTTTATACCGGGAACCATTGAAGAAATAGCAACACCAGAGTTAGCCAATCAGTTTGCACATTTGAAAGATATCGCTAAAAATATTACACCAATAATAAAAATATAAGTATTTCGATGCTGATAGGAAATAACTGTCCTGAGGCCCTTTTGCCCTTTGGATGTTAGACAAGGCCGACCGAATGAACCATACGGAAGAAAGTCGGTTCTTGGATGGGGGATAATAGGCCCTAAGCCTTATGGTACACATATATCTGTTTCAAATAGAATTTCGGTTAAAGAAATCATGAATATTTTTCAAATAGATGATGGAAGTGAAAAAGTTAGTTATAATTTAGCTCCATCAATTTCGGATAGAGAATTCGTACAAAAAATTGAGAGAGGACTTGTACATAGAGAGGATAAACACTACGAAATGCCGCTGCCGCTCAAAGATGATAATATATCTGTGAAAATAATAAGGCTATGGCTATAGCTAGGCTGAAGTCACTAAAAAGAAAGTTTAGTGACGAGAAGTATAAAGAAGATTATTTAAAATTTATGAATGATCTATTTGAAAAGGGATACGCTGAAGAAGCTAACCCTGAGCATCAAAAATAGGGAGAGTGTGGTATCTACCACATCACGGAGTATATCATCCCCAGAAACAAAAAATTCGCGTTGTTTTTGATTGCTCGGCTATATACCAGGGGGTAGCTCTAAATAACCTTCTAATATCAAGTCCAGATTTGACAAATTCAGTAATAGGCGTCTTGCTTAGGTTCAGAAAAGAGAGAATTGCTTTCATGGGAGATATTGAGGGGATGTTTTTACAAGTATTTGTTCCGGAAGAAGATAGGAATTTTTTCTCTTTTCTTTGGTGGGAGGGGGAGATACTTCTAAAACACCAAAGAATACCGTATGACAAGGCATCTTTTTGGGGCAGCCTCGTCGCCGGGATGTGCGAATTACGCGCTTCGTCGAACAGCAAAAGACTGGGGACATTTAGTTACCTCTGAAGCTGCTCGATTTATTTTTGACTATTTTTACGTTGATGGAATCGGATCTACCCCTACGGTGGTTTCTGCCGTTAATTTAATCAAGCAAGTACAAAATTTATGCTCTCAGGGAGGATTCCGTTTTCACAAAATTATATCGAATCATCCTGAGGTTATAGAAGCTATACCTTTAGAAGATCGAGCAACCGGGATTCAAGAATTAAAAGTTTTAGACAAATTACCTGTGGAAAGAGCTCTAGGTGTATCTTGGTGTCTTGAGGCAGATGTATTTACGTTTAGAATCGTCATTAGTGACAAACCATTTACAAGAAGGGGCATCTTGTCAACCATATGTTCAATTTATGATCCGTTAGGATTCTTATCACCTGTAGTAATAGTTGGGAAATTTATTTTACAAGACCTTTGTCGGCTAAGCAGAATTTCTGGAAACAGCCAAAACTGGGACGAAGAAATACCTGTACAGGAAAAACAAATGGGAAAAATGGATACGGGAAGTATTGTCAATTAGTCAGAACCCTATAGAGATAGCACGATGCTATAAGCCAGAGAATGCGCGCAAAAAATAGAAGACATTCAATTGCACTGTTTCTCTGACGCGTCTGAACTAGGATATGGATACGTGAGCTACCTGAGGTTTGTCTATGATGGTGGAAAAATTCATTGTGGAATAGTGTTCGGTAAGGCTAGGGTTAAACCGTTAAAAGAGATAACTATACCTCGACTTGAGTTGACGGCAGCCGTGTCTATGGCTTGTATGGCAGCAACGCTTACAAAAGAATTGGGTTATAATATTCTGAAAAGGTATATGTGGACGGATAGTAAGGTTGTCTTAGGATATATAAATAATGAAACTAGACGTTTTCACACTTTTGTAGCGAATAGGGTACAAATTTTGCGTGATTGTTCAGAGCCACAGGAATGGCAATACGTGTCATCTAAAGAGAACCCTGCTGATTTTGCTTCTAGAGGCACCTCAGTTTTAGACCTGAAGAGCTCATGTTGGTTTAGAGGACCAACATTTCTTTGGGAAGAGTCTAAGTCTTGGGTTGAACACCCAAAAATAGAAGTTAATTCGGAAGATCCTGAAATTAGGAAAGAGCAAGGTAATTTTCACGTAAGAAAAGTTGTAAGTTCTAGTAAAAATAACTTTCTTGAAAAGAAAGATAAGTTTAGTAATTGGTCCAAATTAAAGCGACACGTAGCCATTATTCGTAGACTAATTTTGATTTTACAGGTACGTTTGAGGGGAAGACTGTACGCGGTACAGTTTAACTAATAAACCTTTATCGATTTCGGAATTAAGCTTAGCTGAGAGTCATATTATAAAAATGTATCAAAATAAGTACTTTCAGTTAGATTTGGAGGTCCTTAAATCAAGGGATGGGAGGAAAAGAACCAGTATTTCACCCCTTGATCCTTTTATAGACCCTCTAGGAATATTAAGAGTGGGGGTAGAATTAACATTCCAGCCTCCCAGGATCGGAAAGGCACCCCGTTATCATTCCTAGAAAGTCACACCTCGCTACTCTTTTAATTTGGCTATCATCAGGCCGTACACCATCAGGGTCGTGGCATTACAGCTAACGAAATTAGAAGCAGGGGTTATTGGATTATTGGGGGTAGTTCAGCGATTGCTAATTTTATCGGGCGATGCGTGTCGTGTAAACGTTTACGGGGTCCGTTCATTCATCAGAAAATGAATGACCTACCGACTGATCGTGTCACACCAGCTCCACCATTCACTCATAGCGCGGTCGACGTATTCGGGCCTTTTTATGTCAGAAATCTACGAAGAGAGGTTAAGCGTTATGGTATTCTTTTTACCTGCTTAGCGTGTAGAGGTGTGCATAGACTTACTGGATAGTTTAGACACCAGTTCGTTTATTAACGCTCTACGGAGGTTTTTATGTAGAAGAGGAGACGTTAAGCTATTACGCTGTGATATGGGAACAAATTTTGTGGGAGCGAAGAAAGAATTGCAAAAAGGTTTAGAAGAGATCGATGTGGAGGCAGTTAGAAAATTATGGCAGACAAGTCTTGTGAGTTCTTGTTTAACACCCCGACAGCTAGCCACATGAATGGAGTCGTTGAGAGACAGATTGGGTCAGCTAGACGCATTCTAGATTATCTCTTGAGAACGCATGAGGGCCTTTTAAGTGATGATGGTTTGAGGACATTTTTCTGTGAGTGTGAAGCTGTTATTAATGGTAGGCCATTAACAGTTAACAATTTGTTTGATCCGCATTCTTTGGAGCCACTAACACCCAGCCATATTTTGACCTTAAAGGACCCTCAGGAGCACCACCACCTGGCGACTTTGGACAGAGCGACTTGTACAGTAGAAAACGCTGGAAGCATGTCCAGCACCTTAGCCAAGAATTTTGGTCGCGATGGAAAAAAGAGTTTTTGCTAGGATTGCAGCATAGAGAAAAATGGACAAGGAAAGAAAGAAATCTGGAAGTAGGGGACATCGTGATAGTTAAAGACCAGTCACAACCGAGAAATACCTGGCCCTTGCTGTCATAACGCAAGTGTTCCCAAGTCAAGATGGGCTTGTACGGAAAGTGGAGGTAAGAATGGTAACACGCTACCATCCTAAAGCGCCCGGCTACGGGAATAGTATTACTATTAAAAAAGAAGACCCAGGGATGATCCCCCAAAGAGCCTGCAGATTGAAATTCAACCGGTATGAATTGGGGAGCCATGTCGGCGTGGCCGTGAATTTTTACTTATTTGTTAATTTTATTTTTATTGTTTAATAATTTGTCAATAATTTGTCATACATTATTGTCATCTTGAAAATACTAGAAACCCAAATAAATTTTTTACGTTATGGTAAATAGAGTGTTAAAAGATTACTGTAGCAGTAAAGAAGTGATAGCATCTCGCTGCCCTGTGAACGGCAGCGATAAATATCCCTGGACTACACACTTTTCTAATTAACCCCTCTCCTACTGCCTTCCTTATCTTCAGAGGGCTCGTCTTACTTGAGTCTAGAAGTTATTCACTGATATAAATTTATTAGTTGTGAGCATAAGCTGTTCTAAATAAAAGTCTTAGGGGGGCTTCGGGCCCATCACTATATAACTAGAACTTACACTGGACTGCCTCTAGTAATATGAATCATAGATTTTATAAAATTATAGTAGAATTAAGGTAGCGATTCCATTTTACCTACTTTCTTTTAAAATGTATTACTAACCAATTTTAAAAAAAAATTCCAGAAGACGGAACGATCCTACCAGAAACGTCCAACGTTGCCATCGTTCCATACTTTATGCACCGGAACACAAGATTTTACCCCGACCCTGAAAAATTCGATCCGGAAAGGTTTACAGTTGATAATTTAGTAGAGAGGCACCCATATGCATATATTCCTTTTAGTGCTGGACCCAGGAACTGTATTGGTAAGTTTTATGACAGTATTGTCGTGTCAATGTCTTTCCTTTATCCTTTACAACAATGTAAAACCCAAACGGAAGAAGCCGGAAACTGGTGGTCGATAATAATTTTATTTGACCCAATATAATTGTGCGAGAGACACCTAGGAAATGTTACAAGCAAAATGCAATGCTACATCTAGGAACTGTTCCATCATTCGACATTCGTCATCATTGATGGCTCGTCATAATGTCATGTCCCACTCTGTTTCGTTACGTCTAACTCATCAGGGCGCCGACAGAGCCTGAACTCACTCTGACCTTCAATCAATTCCGAAGAATATAACTGTGAGCAATGCATTTTGCTTCTTACATTTGCTAGGTTTCTCTCGCACAATTATATTGTGTCAACTATTCAAACTTTGCAAAACTCGGTAGTATTAAATGATATATGTTTTGCTTGCCAAGCATGATGGCGGTAAGAGAGCACCGCTCGTCTCTGGTAAGTACTTTACAATATATTCTTAGGAATTAATTGAAGGTCAGAGTGAGTTCAGGCTCTGTCGGCGCCCTGATGAGTTAGATTGTAGTAAGTTGGTAGCTCTGTCTGGTGATAAAGCCATAATATTCCAAACAATGTCGTCTATAACTCGTATGGGAAATATGACAAAAACTTGATTCATTTAAATTTGTTTAGTATTTAATTGAAGCACCGTTTTATTATAATTGGTTAACCCTTTATAATAATTTCATATTGTAATAATTTATTAATTTAAATAAAAGGAATTAAAAGAATTAAATATAGAAATTTAGATTTATAAATTTTAGGAAAAGGAAAAATTGTATGGGTTTTAGTTAAATTGTATGTTCTTATATTAATTTTAAAGGAAATAAACAATTAAATATTATTTTGCATAACAATAAAACTGAGCAGTGGAGTTAGTATACATAGCTCAATTAAACACCAAAGTCTCTCCACAAATCGTTTATTATTATAAACAGAGTCGGCTTTCGATCTCTCGATCATCATCAGTGCCGGTGAGAAGAAAAGCAGAGGCTTTATTGAAACCCTTTAGTTAGAGTCATATAGCGGGCTGAGTCCGCTATATTGGTGTTTTATTCAGTTATTTTCCATTGATAAAAGTCAGTTTATATGGAAAATCCCACAGAAAAGATATTAGAAAATGATTTGTGGAGGGAACTTGAAACCCTCTCCATGAGATTGCTTACAGGTTAGCTTTGTTTAGCGTTGTATTCTCACTTAAATTGGGTAATCTCACTTAGATCGGGTAATCTCACTTAGATCGAACTTAGATAATAGTCTCACTAAGATCGAATAGTCCACTGAATAGTTCACTTAGATCGAATAGTCTCCTAAGATCGAATCACTAAGATCGAATAGTCTCACTCAGATCAGATAATCTCACTTAGATCGAGTAGTCTCACTTAGAGGTAATCTAACCAATCTTCTAATTTTTCTGTTACAGGTCAGAAGTTTGCCATGTTAGAAATGAAAGTCACTCTGGCAAAAATATTAAGAAAGCTCGAAGTCACTTCCATCACAAAGAGAGAGGAATTTAAAATTTTACCATATCTCATCATCAAGCCGACCGTTCCACTTAAAGTTATATTCTCTCCTAGAGACTCCAGATAAAACTCATTATAAAGATCTCGCTAGTGTCGCGTTGTAGCACGTTGTTGACTAATTTTCAAAAAAATGTATAAGCTTCGCTCATCCTCACCTCTTCGGACTCGCTTCGCTCGTCTTAGAATAAAAAAATATTAATTTATAATTTATTATAGTCAGTTAATATTCATTTATGACTGGATCAGTCCCAGTGGTCACCCATCTATCTACCGACCACGCTCGGCTGATCCTTAGCATCATTGATACAACATAAACCATTGATATATTATCCGTATTGAAATAAAACTTTGTGCAATTGACACAATATAATTGTGCGAGAGGCACCAAGGAAATGTAACAAGCAAAATGCAATGCTACATCTGGGAACTGTTCCATCATTCGACATTCGTCATACTTGATGGCTCGACATAATGTCATGTCCCACTCTGTTTCGTTACGTCTAACTCATCAGGGCGCCGACAGAGCCTGAACTCACTCTGACCTTCAATTAATTCCGAAGAATATAATGTGAAGTACTTACCAGAGACGAGCGGTGCTCTCTTATGTCAACTATTCATGTTTTGCAAAACTTGGTAGTATCAAAATGATATACTTTGTGCAATTGTTTATTATGTAAAGGGATAACCCCGCACAACATTTAAATGAATTAGATGAGTTTTCTAATGTATTGTGTAAAGGGATAATCTCGCGCCAAATTTCATGTCGCTTGGGTGGGTTCTCTGATTTATAGACGGTGAGTAACTTTATCCATCAGGCACTTATCTGATGTTATAAGATATTTTATCTGGTGAGTGGTGGGAGAAATAAATCAGGTAAAACAACAGATTAATATAGTTACTTTTAATCGCGCCCATTTCAAGATTTGTCAGGTAATGCTATATTGTTTTGTTGTTAATTGTCGTGGTTTGTTTTTAGCATAGTTTTTAAGGTGGGATTTTTTTTTACTTATCAGTCCGAAGTCCAAGATTCTTAAGTTTTAAAAAATAACTTTTTAAATATGAACGCGCGAAAGAAGGTAATGTTAGGTTATGATAAGAGTCATCAGCTCGTCAAGGTGGTGAGCTAGATTTTCCCGCCGCTGAGGAACTTTTCCCGCCATGAGTGACCTCGATGAATAAAATCAACACCCATCTGGTACTCATCAGATGTTTTCAACTTATCAGATGAGTACCTGATGGATAAAGTTACACACCGAGAGTAAATAGATATATTTGTGACGCGTCAAATTTTAAATTAATTAGGTGTCTTTTCTGATTTATTGTTTAAAGTAATAACCTCGCGCCAAATTTCGAATCTCTTGGATGATTTTTCTGATTTAAGATGTAACGGGATACTCTCGCGCCAAATTTCATGTCAATTGGAGGATGGGTTTACTTATTTTATTGAGTAAAGGTGGATAAAATAAGTAAAATAGCGTTGCATTTCAACGCTAAAATGCAAGTAGTTTGAATGGGTTTTTGATTTTAGCGATTGAAAAATGTACATTTTTCATCGATAAATATAGAATTAATGTTAGTGATGAGATGTAACTTAGCACGTTTATTAGTTTTATATAAATCTACATGCTTAACAAATCCGATTCTATCACGTTTCCTTGACTTGACTTCCTTGAATATTTAAATATTTCGCCAACTATTGAATAATAATTATTAGAGTTATAATTGGCCAGTTTTTTGTGAAGTCATTGAAAAATTTTTTCCGGAAAGAACAAGATATTAATTTATTACTAAATTTTCAACTCTGTACCTTGAGCGCACTTGAAGCTACGCTGAAACCGAATGACTCACAAGCACATAGTTAGGGAGAAGCGCTGGGTCCCCCTCCTCTTAAGAAAAAAATTTGACCCCCCCCCCTCTTTAGCGAAGTAGTTTTCAGCAAAGTCCCTAAAAGGTGTGTGAAACATCGCCCCCTTTTGGATTAGTTTTGCCACCTCCCAATAAAAAAAAAAATAAATAAAATAAAGTCCCATTTTGGTGCCTGTTGATCTTCAGTTCATATAAGTATTTACACTGCGGGAACCACCTTAGGAGGGTGCATCCACTATACTCCATGTATTAATTAAAGTTGGCGAAATCAAATTAATACAAATACTATTCAATCCATATTAACTGAGAGCACAGTCCAGGCTGCGAACCCCGAACCTCCAGTACCAAAATTGACTGATTATATCATTACATCCATCCCTTTTTTAAAGTCTAAGGTATAAGTTATGCAAATAAAAAAAAATAACTGAATAAATTGTTAGTTATTAATTATTTATTCTTTACTTCAATGGACACTAATGTATTGTATTTAATAAAATTCATCTTTTTGTGTCAATTTTTTAATTTCCCTCTTGAAAAATTAAGTCCTTTGCCAATGTAATCTATGAATAAGTTCCAATCAAAATTGCTTTATATATTTTTACTCTGAGATAACTTTATATCTATAAATTTCAGGGTAACAACTTGGAACAAATTTTCTTTTTTTAAAAATTGGTGTAATAGTTAAAAATTGTTGGTTTTTAATGGGAATGTTGGTAATAGTTCTTTTGGTAACTTCCATTATTATGATTTCATTAAAAATTTCCCATTGGACGAGGAAGAATAACTGTTTATTTTAGTTTTTCCCCGAGCGACTGTTTACACTCAAATTTCCTCTGAAAACTAAATTTATCTCTGGTTTTTTGGAAAATTACTACTTCTGTTTATTTTAGGTTTTTACTTCTCCTTGCCTCCTAACGTTGGTATAGATCAAAAGTATTCTGTTGACCCTTCTGTTGAGCTATTATGATATTAAGGGTTTATCATAATTACCCGTTTTAGGCTTAGAATAATACAATATATAGAAGTAGCATAACTGATAACAGCAAAGCCAGTTCACTGGTGATCTTAAGTAATGCTGCCACCCTAACAATATACAATTTTCTGAATTAAATTCAGAAAATTATTCCTAAGCAACCGGAAGTATTGTCAACTTAGTTTTATTAAGTTTACAATACTTCTAGTTGCTGGGTTATTAAGTTATATTTCTTTTCCTCCTTTACCATTATATACTGTAAGAATATAGGAAAAACATATTCATACGGTACGGTATAACATACTCATTTATTCTTACGGTATAAATGAGGAAAAAAAATATAACTTAATAACCCAGCAACTGGAAGTATAGTCAACTTAGTAAAACAAAGGTATGGTATTTACAAAAAAAATCCGAAACCGGGATGTCACCAGAATTATCCGTTTTAGGCATTTTTAAGGCCTACTGTGTGTGTCTGTTATCATTGTAGAGCCCATTGTATGCTAGAGAGTTGAAATTTAGTACGAAAATCAGTCTACCGCTGTAGTTGTGCTATTCGGAAAATAATTTGTTTATGACTCTATTAACCTGAAATAATGACTCAGCAAAAATTTCGAAGAACCATAAAACGCAAAAAAAATGTTGCGATCTAAATTTGGCACGCATGTAGTTATGTATAAGAATAACATATAAACAAAGTTTCATCTCATTATCAGCATTAGTTCAATCATTATCGAATTACTTGTATACGTTATGAGTCTAAATTACATTTTCGCCTGTTTCTGAGGCCAAGGCATGTAAAGACTCATACATACCTTTTTTTGGATGTCTTGACCTTAAAACCGGCTAAAAAGTAATTTAGACTCATATCACAGGGACTGATAATGACCGCTCAGGTTGAAAGCTGGCTTTGCTATATAATAATAAATCATCTGTGGAAAGTGAAACTTCATTTATTTATAAATGATTAATTTCATAGATTTAATTAAATAATTATAAACCCACTATTTTTCATATATTATCCATGTGCTAAAAGTAAATTCAAAAAATCTTATATAATTTAAGATTTATATTGACATCAAGATATGGTGCACACATGTGATTAAATTTCATTACCTGAATAGTCGAATAAATTAATTTAATTAAATGTAAACTTACCTAGAGCATCAGTAGCGTTGTGTGAAATTTGAAAATCTTCTGTACTATAAGCTTCTGAATTTCTGAAAAACAGAATTACATAGGCTCACTACTTTATTAAGTTAAAATATCTTAAATGTATTAAGTTAAAATATTAAAATTGTCGGTAAGTAAAGAGGAAAAAAGATCGGGTATAGGGTATCTCGTTTCTGTGGGAAACAATAACTTTCGAACGCTTTCTCGGATCAAAATAAAACTTGGTGGAAAAATCAACCTTGCTAATGTCTTGATCCACATGTTTATGAAATATATGTGACGTCATTAACCTACAATAATGACCCCATATATATATATTTAAAAATTAAAAATCCTCAAAAAATGTTTAGATAAAGCTGAAATTGTTTACACTTATGCTACTATGTATGGTTAACAAATATACAAAATAGCATTTTATTATCAGTATTAGTTCTGGTTCTATTAATTGACATGTATAACATAATGTGAACAAATTACGTTTTTTAATAAATACATGTCGGGGCACTGATGGGAGAATTACTTTCCTAAAATACCCCCTCCTTAACCCTCTTTATTTAACTTGTAAATATTTACGTATTTACTATTTATATTATTATTTATTAGTTTAACACAATTATTATTAGTTTTAAGCTTTCCTTTATAATTTGAAAGCCATTTTTTGTAGGTAAATTTAATATTGATACCTTGTTTAAACTCGCCTTGTTTCTTCTGATCACTTTCATCTCATCTTTAACTTTCTTACACTTATTTTACCAGCACTATCTTCAATATTCACTTCCTTTTGTTTCCTCAGCTTCATATTAGCGAAATAAGTACAGACAACTTAATAATTAGGCCTTTATTGTGAGCAAAGCCGGCACTTTGTTTTGAAGTCACGTAAAGTAACCTTCACGTCTGTAACCTTCCTCATTCTTTTCTCGTGTGCTTTCAAACAAGATAACTCAGCACTTTCAAGTGCTTCAAAAGTATTTTGATTTGCTTAAAACCGCTTTTGACCGTTACGACGGTGTGTGAAGAATCTACGGCGTACCCGTACGAGCTAGCTCAGATATTTTTAGTGAAGTTATACCTCAGTTTTGTGTGAGATCCCGTAAATTGTTTACCAATATAATCAGCGAAGTCTGGATTTACTTTGAGTGTAAACCGACCTGGTTTCCGAGTGAAACCAAGTCTCTCTGAGTTGGAAGAAGTATAAAGCAGCAGGTACGTACCTATATCATCCTTATCTAACATCTCTCGCCAGTTATGCGATGCTTTCTTCCTTCTGCTTAATCTATCAGCTATTGGACTCTCTTTCATCCTTCCGCGGCGAAATAACTCGGATTTGATTGATTAATAACCTTGGTTGCACCTACGAATGACGCCTAGCTGGCCAGGCATTCATGAATAAATTTCTTATCATTGGGCTATTTCCGTAGATAATAGGTCCCTTGGGTTCCCCTTTTGGGTGTTTAAATTAAGTATATTTAGCCTAAGACTTATTAATTGTATTAGTATAAGTTTAAGTTTAGTGCTAAGGTGCTTATCAAGCCAATGCTTAACCCGCCAGTTACGGCTAAATTATTGCAATCAGTAACTTATACTTATTGTAGCTTGTGCATGAGTTGGTTATCTTATCAAACTGCTTTACTATTTTCCTAAAGTTAAGTACTGGCTTAGATGCATGTTTATTTAATATTATCAATTCCACTGCTTTATGTCTTTATACTTTCTTATCACTTAAGTTATCTTCTAAAATTACATTAAATATTATATTGTTATATTAACATTTTGTTTCTCATTTATCTAAATTAGCCTTCTACCTATCCTTATTCTTTATATGGTCCTTCAGAGCTTCCTTTCAAACCTCTGTTTGGTAACAAAAGCCACAGTAATAATCACCTGTCTAGTGCCCAACAATACATTTAAAAATTAGTTTAGTTTAAATATTAGTTTATATCGTGGCAGTATGCCACGATATAAACTAATAATACGACGAACAGATGTAGGACAACAATCATGTCCACAAAGAGGCGCAGGAGCTGCAAAGCAGCCCCCAGTACCGACACTGCATAACAGACGAGTTTTAATAAAATAAAACACATACATTGAGTACAGTCTTACTGCACTCTTTCGATAGAAAGAGAAAGATGTAAAATACTGTATAAAGATATCGTAAGCATGCTGTCCACTATTACAAACATAGAGATATATACTAGAGAAGGCATAACCTATCTCAATACATTGAGAATCCTGAAACATTATTATGAGGCTCTCAGGGGCTCTGTGTAACCTTAATGAACTTAATAATAACCTATCCAGACCTTTGGATCCGGAGAACTGGCTGAGGAAGAGCTGGAGTCGCTCAAGTGGCAGGACATCCTCACTTTCATAGGTCAATCTAGGAGATTCAACAGGGAACAGTGGAGGCGTAGTGGTGAGAGGGTGATTGAGTTACGGGGTTGGTGAAAAGGACCTTAAAGTTGGTCTACTCACCAGGCTTGACCTCCCCACCTACTACTACTACTAATAATAATAACCTACGAGTAAGTTAAGGTTATAATAAATCAATTATTTTCGGCTTCCTGCACATTGTTAGTGTTTTGATTTATATTTTCAGCATTCTACAATATCATTTACTTTAATTTTGTTCAGTTCATTTATTGATTGTCGAAGGTGGTCAGGTTATTATTTCGATGACACAATATAATTGTGCGAGAGACACCTAGGAAAATGTTACAAGCAAAATGCAATGCTACATCTGGGAACTGTTCCATCATTCGACATTCGTCATCATTGATGGCTCGACATAATGTCATGTCCCACTCTGTTTCGTTACGTCTAACTCATCAGGGCGCCGACAGAGCCTGAACTCACTCTGACCTTCAATTAATTCCGAAGAATATAATGTGAAGTACTTACCAGAGACGAGCGGTGCTCTCTTACCGCCATCATGCATGGCAAGCAAAACATATATCATTTGATACTACCGAGTTTTGCAAAATGAATAGTTGACACAATATAATTGTGCGAGAGACACCTAGGAAATGTAACAAGCAAAATGCAATGCTACATCTGGGAACTGTTCCATCATTCGACATTCGTCATCATTGATGGCTCGACATAATGTCATGTCCCACTCTGTTTCGTTACGTCTAACTCATCAGGGCGCCGACAGAGCCTGAACTCACTCTCACCTTCAATTAATTCCGAAGAATATAATGTGAAGTACTTACCAGAGACGAGCGGTGCTCTCTTACCGCCATCATGCATGGCAACGATGCACCGCTCGTCTCTGGTAAGTACTTCACATTATTTTCTTCGGAATTAATTGAAGGTCAGAGTGAGTTCAGGCTCTGTCGGCGCCCTGATGAGTTAGACGTAACGAAACAGAGTGGGACATGACATTATGTCGAGCCATCAATGATGACGAATGTCGAATGATGGAACAGTTCCCCAGATGTAGCATTGCATTTTGCTTGTTACATTTCCTAGGTGTCTCTCGCACAATTATATTGTGTCAACTATTCATGTTTTGCAAAACTCGGTAGTATCAAATGATATATTATTTCGATGTTTCAAAATACATTCAATAGAGCCCCTCTAGTAATATATCTCTATGATTATAAACACGTGGGTTGTATAAGATTGACTGTCAACTTAAATTTATTCGAATTCATTATAATTTTTAATCAGCGTCATTTCAAAAGCTTTAATTAAAAATTGTATTGCGGTTAAAAAATCATGAAAAAGATTTCTCTATCATTCTTTTTAATCTCTCCTAATTTTTTTCGGGTCAGCGATTTTATTTTGTAAAAAAGCACCTTTATAGTCAATAAAAATATATTAAAGTTTAAACCTAATTAAATTTAATTTAATTTTTTGAACTCAAATTTTGAAAAAAACATATAATAGTATATCCCCACTATTTTAATTTTATAAGGCAATATAGGTCAACCTACCTCCTAGCTCAGGAGGTACTTAAAATATTAGGTGAATAGAGTAAATGTTTTTTTTTTTTTAAATTCTATAGGGTAGCTATTATTAGGAATTTTCTTTTTAGAGATTTTTTAAATCTAAAACTTTTTATTTTAGGGCCCTAAAATGTTGTTTTAGGGACTGCCCACAAAGATTTTCGATATTAACCTTCTAAATAAATTATACGTAGTACATAAGTAAGTACATAAGAAGCCATTCCCAGTCGTGTAACATATGCTATTTTTTCGGGTGTAGCAATAGTAAACAACTATATAGAAGAAAAACAGTATAATGTATAAAAATATGCTGGTACACTTCTTTCGATCGACTCGATGGCCAAAAGTCTCAATTCTGGCGATGTGCTTTCAATGTCTGAATCACTATCCATGACTATTAAACCTTTGATAATAAATAATTAATAACTCACTTTCCAAAAATATCAAAACTGGGCAAACAAAAGCGTTCAATTATTAGTTTGATAAAAAAATAGTATAAAGAACAAGGAAGGTATATCATAACCTTGTAGTAAACCTTAGCGCTTAGTACTAGTACTAAGTACTAGTACCTTAGTACTAGCGCTTAGTACTAGTACCTTAGTACCTTAGTACCTAGTAGTACTAGTACCTTAGTACTATAGTACTAGTGTACTAGCGCTTAGTACTAGTACCTTAGTACTAGCGCTTAGGTACTAGTACCTTAGTACTAGCGCTTAGTACTAGTACCTTAGTACTAGCGCTTAGTACTAGTACCTTAGTACCTTAGTACTAGCGCTTAGTACTAGTACCTTAGTACCTTTGTACTAGCGCTTAGTACTAGTACCTTAGTACTAGCGCTTAGTACTAGTACCTAGTACTAGCGCTTGTACTAGTACCTTAGTACTAGCGCTTAGTACTAGTACTTAGTACTAGGCTTAGTACTAGCGCCCACCTAGTGGACATTGGAGAAACATCACCAGCGACTGTATACAACACTTTTACTGTCATTGATCGAAAAAAACTACGAAACTGTTGCAAACGGCAAAAAACGCAATTCACCTCCTTCTTACTTTTTCTCATTAAAGGCTAGGTATATAAATACGGGCCTTCGGCCCGTAGCCGCTACGGCCTCGGCGCTTCGCGCCTCGTCCGCTCCGCGGCGTCGGCCCGCCGGGCCGCTTCGCGCCGGGGGCCTCCCAGTGACCGCTTCGCGGTCACATTGTTGTTGTTTTGTATTATGTATGGTTTCACTATCGTTTCTTGTTACATGGCATTTTGCCACGTATTTAGCGAATTTTCACAGCCTCGTTTCACAGGCCCGCGAAGCGGGCCTGAGAGGCTTTAAAGAAAAGATTATAGTTCCATCTTTCATCAGCTTTAGTTATCGTCCACTATACAAAAGGGTGTAAACTCTTACTTACATTTATGATTGTTTATAGAATTTAAAGAAAAATGTCAAATTTGTTTTGTAAACGAATTGTTTATTTGAGTAAAATCTTAAGGTTGAAAAAAATATATTCATGATTATTTAAAATAAAAATACCGTTTGCGTCACTTAGGATTGTCCGATTGAGCTGAAACTGGTCGCATTTGTTTTAGAATAACTTCGACCATATAAAGACTACTTCGATGTTCTTCCTCTTTACGGGTCTGCTTAGCTCGGCGTGGTTTAGTGGAAGCCATTTTTGCCCTGTCTCTCTGGGACAGTAGGCTTACCATGATGGAGCAAGAGGTAGAGGTCTCTCTTTTATACTATATCCCCACCCTCTAACACTACTGAACCCAACAGATATCGTACGAGTCTTTGACCTAGACGTATACATATATACAAGATTATATATATATATGTATACCGATTGCGCCATTTGTGATGGTTCGATTGAGCTGAAATTGGTCTTAATCGATTCAGCTAGCCGTCTACCTAAATACTAGATACCTTGTTTTAAAGCCATTTTAAGTTTCAAAAAAAATTTTTTTCATGACGTCATAACTTTGGTTGATGACGTCATAATTTTTATAAACAATAGGCCTCGTAACCTCCTCAACATCTCGCGATTTGCAAAGTTTCGTTTCAATTTGAGAACGCCTTCGAGAGTTATCGTTCGCCATACGAAGGGTAGAAACTCTTACATACATATATATATATATACATATATATATATATATATATATATACATATATATATAAACTTTTTTCGGACATATATTTTTGTTATCAGGAAGCCAACAGGAACCGATTCCACTCACTCCCACCCTCAACTTCCGTCATCCGAACAACCTCATAAGCGTCATTTTCATTATGAAAATTCGCTAAAAACGTATTATGTTTGCGGAAAATCCGAAACTGGGATGACACTGAAATTATCCGTTTCAGGCATTTTTAAGGCCTCCTATATAGTTTTTCTCAAAGTTATGTGTATGTATGTGTGTGTCTGATATCATCGTAGCTCCCAGTGTATATATGCTAAAAAGTTGAAACTTTGCACAAAAATTAGTCTATAGTTGCAGTTGAGCTATTCGGAAAATAATTTTATTATGACGACATTAACCCGTAATAATGACTCAGCGATCATTTCAAAAAAATCATAAAAATCGGAATAAATTTTATGATCACTTTGAGATTTAACACGCATGTGGCTATAAGACTAACATAAGTTTCATCTCATTATTAGCATTACAGTCTAAAAATGTATATTATTTATAATATAAAAATTATAAACTAATATTATTTATAATTATTAGCATTAGTTTAAAAATCCCCAAGGTCATAAGTATTTCGGGGATTGACCAATCAGAGAAGCCGCTGCCAACCTCTCACTCAAAAAGAGAAAAAAATCCCTACCACAATAACCGCTGTAGGAAAAAACCTTCTTCCCGGCAATCGTTCACTTTGTTTGTGGTTCTTCTGTTTATTACATCATTTTGAAAACTTCTTAAAAATTATATTTTAAAATAAAACTACACAAAAGAAATGTAAAAAAACATCGCCAAGATAATACGGGTAAAATAACCTGATTTGTTTACATAGTTTTTTCCCGCTCCCTTCTTGCAGGGATTTTTTTTCTTAAGAATCACTGGTGTCGAAACGGACCCGTCAAGATTTTTAAACTAAACGATAGACAGTAGTTCAATTTTTATTTAACGACTAGTGTACGTTTTTTGAAATATTGTAAAAAATCGGAAAATAATCGAATTGAAATTCGGTACAAGTGTACCGAATTATATATTCAGAGGACGAGTTAAGCGAGACTGAAGTAGAGAGGATGATCGTTGCGAATACGATGGGATGAGAAATGTTCCGAGGTACCCCGTACCTTTTTATATAATAGGACAATCTTCTTCGGTTTATACTTTGTGATTAATTAAATAAATAAATTTGTAGGTATTCTAAATTAAATGCGAGCAACAATGGTGAAAAACTCCTTAATATCTTAGTCTGAGAACTATTCACATTATAAATTCATTGACTATAATCTTGTTGACTTTAGACTTTAAAAAACCATGCGGCAAAATTTAATTAAAAAATATATTTACTTAAAAAAAATGTTTAATTATCTTTTTCTTCAAGTTAGGAAGCCTTTGAAAATAATTAAGGTCGTTTTCTTTAAGAAAAATATTTTTATGGTGGAAAACTAAATTTGTTGGGTGGAAGTTCAGGAGAAAGGATTTGGTGGATGTCTTTGTCGAGGGAGTAGACTTTATAAGATTATTAAAGCGGAAAAACGACATAAAAGGACTTTATTTCTTTATTTAAATTTTTAATTTTTCTGTCTAAAAGAGGAAAGATTTCATCCCTCTAAAGACAGTATTGGTTTGTCCGTTTGTTTTAGAAATCTTGCAAAAGGTTTTGTAACGTTTGAAATTGGTTTGAAATACAGCAAATAGTTGAGGAGTACAATGGCGGTAATAGCCACCTTTGATTAGCTCGAAATTAAGGGAGTCAAGTTATCGAGGCACAAAGAGACTAATACTATTAGAGGGAGGATACAACAGCTCTTATCATTCCTTGGGTAGCTAGTACCGTAACTGTTTATTGGTTACAAAGAGACTAATACTATTAGAGGGAGGATACAACAGCTCTTCATTCCTTGGGTAGCTAGGTGCCGTAACTGTTTATAGGTGACAAAGAGACTAATACTATTAGAGGGAGGATACAACAGCTCTTATCATTCCTTGGGTAGCTAGGTGCCGTAACTGTTTATAGGTGACAAAGAGACTAATACTATTAGAGGGAGGATACAACAGCTCTTATCATTCCTTGGGTAGCTAGGTGCCGTAACTGTATATTGGTGACAAAGAGACTAATACTATTAGAGGGAGGATACAACAGCTCTTATCATTCCTTGGGTAGCTAGGTGCCGTAACTGTACATTGGTAATTTCTTGATTTTTCATAATAATTACAATTTCGTGTAGTTATTTCATTATTTTTCGACTATTTTGATTAAGTAAAATAAATTTTAATTATTATCTATTTCCATAAAAGGTATAGAAACTTTTAAGGCGCGGTCGAATATCCACGGCCTTCTAGAACGTTGGATCACCAACAAACTTTTTTTATAACTTTTTTTTTCAAAATTTTCAGTAATTAGCCGGATTTGTGATAAATGAAGCCTATTTCCGTAATCTGCACGCTCTTTTGGTTAATCTCAAAGAGTATTTACATTCACTCAACGATTTATTTTTAATCTAACTTGGTACATACATAAACTACTGTTAGACGTCAATGTTAACAAATATGACATGTCAAAATATAAAACAAAATATTGCCGTCTAACAGTAGTTAGTATGTACCAAGTTAGATTAAAAAAAATCATTGAGTGAATGTAAATACTCTTTGAGATTAACCAAAAGAGCGTGCAGATACGGAAATAGGCTTCAATTATCACAAATCCGGCTAATTACTGAAAATTTTGAAAAAAAAAAGTTATAAAAAAAGTTTGTTGGTGATCCAACGTTCTAGAAGGGCGTGGATATTCGACCGCGCCTTATAGCTGAAACTTAGTATCTTCCGTGGATTATTAGGTCTCATAAGATAAAACTCTTATCTTCTATCTAAGGGAGTTTGCAAAAAAGGCCTAACAGCGTGGCCTATTTGCTAGGTGAACTCACCTCTCCTTAATTACTCTCACTATCACCATACATCATTAAAAGACACTTTTGAAATTTCTATTTGTGTCAGATTATAAATTATTTCATAACATAGTAAAGTGAAAATATATTTAAAACGGCTGTAAATAACTTCGTAAACAAGATGCATCGTAGATCTCAACAACATATTAATCACTAACACCTATAGATAGATTATTGTACCTAAAAATAAAACGAAAGCTTATCTCTGGCAAAGCGGATTAGTATATTATTACTCTAGTTGGGTAAAACAAGAGGATACAACGTAATAGATGTATAGACATGTGAAAACGGAAAACAACATGTTCCAAGAAAAACTAGTAATTAATGGCTATAATTAATAAAGCATAGATTTATCTATAATAATGCAAGAAACATAGATCAATCTATCTGTAACTATGCAAATATCATAAATGGTTTATGTAATAATAAAAGCAACATAGATTTGCCTATAATAATGAAAAAATAGACTAATCAGTAATAATGCAAGAAACATATAATAATAATAATGATTATTTATATTTACATATATTCATATCTGCAATAGTGCAAGAAACATGATATATAATATATATATATATATATATATATATATATATATATATATATAATATTCTTGACCAGTGAGTCCCGCCTTCCAAAATACCCAACCCACTCTTACCCATCTTACATCTTCTAAAACACCATAAACTTAAAAGTTAATTTACTTTCCTAAAACAAGCTCATCTATAAATTAAAGAAAGAAAAACATAATCCCTGAAACAACATTTCTCAAAATAAATTTTCTTCTTTTTAAGAGAAACCCAATAATTTCTTAATTTATGGGAAACCTATGTCTTGTTCCAAAAACAATCAATCACCCTTAAAGTGATTATCTTGAGTTTTATTTTCGAACGCTTCCCTAATTTGTTTAATTTATGTCTGTTTCAAGAATAATGATTATTTGTCGTTCTAAAAGAATTCATATTAATCAACTATTATCTATTATTTATTAATTTTATATTTATTTTTAGATGGCCAGCAAGAGTAGAATTATAGCTGCCAAGTATGGCACTAAATTATCGTATCTCATTTATAAGAAATTTTTAAAAATACAGGAAGAGGCAAGAATAGATCTTAAAAGTGTTAGAGATTCCATGTTAGAGATAATATTACTAGAGTAATAATATCTTGAAATTGTTACTAGAGAAGCTCTGTCCTTTTCCCCAAAGATATAGATTACTAGAGATGTTCTGTCATTCCCTAAGAGGTATTATTAGAGGAGCTAATAGCTAAAAGCTCCTCATTCACTAGAGGAGCTTTGTGCTTTACCATAAAACTATTACTAGAGCGGTTCAGTCTTTTTCCATAGATGTATTATTACTAAAAAATGCTCTGTCTTTTCCCATATAGATATTATTACTAGAGAGACTCTGTCCTTTCCCATAGAGATATTACAGCTAGAGAGGTTTTGTCCTTTTCCATAGAGATATTATTACTAGAGAGACTCTGTCCTTTCCCATAGAGATATTATTACTAGAGAGGCTTTGTCCTTTCCCATAGAGATATTATTACTAGAGAGACTCTGTCCTTTCCTATTGTTATTTCCATAATTAGCGCGTGTAGAAAAAGAGGCAATATACTTGAGACTAATTATGTATATTTTCTATAATAGACTGAAGTGACAGATCTCCATAACAATATTTATTAATATCAGTTGCTTAAACGTAAGTATATAACTCTAATACTCAATTTAACCATGCTCAGACTGGTATAGAATATCAAACAGGGTAAGAACTTGTATAGACTTAGAGATAGAAGAATGGAATGGAGATTTTTCACGAATACAAAAAAATCGGGTACGGGGTACCTAGGAACTTTTCCTCAGCATCCGTGTTTTATGATTTTTTGACATTTTCGCTGAATCATTATTGCGGGTTAATGATGTCATATATTAGAATGGTCACCAATTGAGCACAAAAGAAGAAAAGGAAGGCCGAGTAGAGCATGGGATCATGAAATGAGGTTATGTTGTGGCGGGGTAACTTGGAAGAGAGTAGCAATGGACAGGCTAGAATGCAGAAGGATGGAAGATATTTATAAAGAAATATGGTTACATATGGAATAAAAGTTGAAAATTGGATTTAAATATTATATTAGAGAATGTTTACATGTACCATTTTATGAATTACTGTTTATTATGTTATTGCATGTTAAGTTTGTTATTTTACATTAGTTATTTAGTTGTTTATTTATTTATTTTTATTTTTATTTATTTAGTTATTTATTATATTGAATTTAGTAATTATATTGAACATGTTATATTGAGCATGTAGTTATTTTCCATTTAGTTTAAAAAAAACATGTACTGTATTTATAATTTGTTAGAACTAATTTAATTTAAATCGATTTTTTTAGCATCAGAATTACTGCATGATAAAATGTTTAAAACCAGAACAATTTAAAAAAAAGTTTCCATTTTTGTGGAATCAATACTTTTGTAACTTATATAAATATAAATAAAATCATAATCTATTACTATAAACTAGTAATACATAAATTAAAATAAATAAAAAAATAAAATTAAAAATAAAATAAATTAATAGAAAAAATAGTAATTATAGTTAATTAATTATTTTTCATGTAAGTTATTTTCTTTTTGTAATTTTCTTTTTGTTTAGAAATATTATTAATTTTGTATATTAATTGTCAATTAGAACACCTTTTAAAAAACGAAAAAAAATTAGTCTACGAACAAAAACAGAAACAAAATGAACGTTTTTAAAGAAACCTCATGAAAGTTTTACACAGATTGTTTTTTGAACACGCTATATTACAGTAATGGCGGCAATATATGAATTACTTTTACGTCCTAGGAGTTTTTTTTTACATTCATTATTGTCTTTGGAGGTGAAGAGTACTAAATAACCTCCTATAACAATAATGATTGGCTTCTCATCCTAAAAACGTTCCAATAAAGTGCTCAATTACGTACTACCTCAAAAAAAATATTTTCCGAATATCACAACTACAGCGGTAGACTGATCAACTTTGAACTCTCTAGCATAAATACACAGTGCACTACGATGATAGCAGACACACACACACGCGCGCGCACACACACACACACACATACAGACAACTTTGTGAAAACTACTCAGAAGGCCATAAAACGCCTTAAACGGATAATTCTGGTTTCATACTGGTTTCGGATTTTTTTGCAAACACAATACATTTCCTATATACCTACGGTATAAATGAGGAAAAGTAAAAATATAACTCAGACCGATATTAAAGTATTTACACTATTTCATGCTTTTACCCATAGAGATAATATAACTAGAAGGCTCTATAGGTTGAATTTTGAAACATCAAAAAAGTAACCTGACCTCCTTCGCTATAAAATATAATCAAATAATCAGTACAAAATTACAATAACTTATATAGGAGAATGTTAAAAATACAAATCAACACACAAACAATGTGCGGGAAGCCAAAATCAATTGATTTATTATAACCTTAACTCACTCTTGAAGGAGGTTTTAATGTGGTTACACAGAGCCCCTGAGAGCCCCAAAACGATGTTTCAGGTATTTAAACGTATTGAGGTAGGCTAAGCTCCTCCTAGTATTGTTGTTGTTGTTGTTGTTGTTTTCAATTTTTGTTCACAAACTTAATATGTAGGACATTATAGGACAGTCTTTAATTTTATCAAATGGATAGTATAGATATCCCTCTAGTATATCTCTATGCTTTTACCCCTCTGACACCAAAAACTATATTTGCTTTGCGCACCTTAGAAGCCGCTTGATAAGACTTATAAGGAGTTGATTGAAATGTTGAGTGATTATTTTTTTTTAATTTTTTTTTAATTTTTAAACTTCTTTATTTTAATATACAAAGTTAGTACATAATAATATATTTATCTACTCACGGCAGCAAAATTAGCCATTACTGGACTGTTTTTAAGCTGCAAAATGTCATTTTACCTACACTGTCAAACAATACGGGAAATATTTTAAAACAGTACGCAAAATGTTTCAAAACAGTACGCAAAATGTTTGGTAATCAAAAAGTACTAGGGAGTTATGGCTCATTTAAATAACATGGGAAACAAGTCAAAACTCCCTAGGCGGGAAAATGAATGAGCGGAGGTTATTATTTTACAAATTATTGCGTGCATTTCGGTATTGTTTTATTTTGTAAACTATGTTTTATTCTAGCTTGTTTCTAGTATGTAACTTTCTTTATTGTTACTTATAATTACGATATTATTATTAAATGTTTAACATTTGTTTATCTAATCATATATAATGTTTTGGAAACAAATTGGCAACACTGATAATTTTGGCATTAAATTAAATTATTTACCAGCTGTTAATGAATCAACAGATTTTTAATGTTTAAGTCGTCAGATTTTGTATTTCATGTTGTTATATTTAGTTTAAGTATATAAAGTTACAAAAATAGAACGTTATCAAAAACTAAATCTGTAAACTAAAGTTAAGTTACTAAAACATAATGAGTGAGAACAACAGTGAAGTGAATAAAGATGTCAACAAACATTGTTGACATTGACGAGTTATTGGACCACACTCCACCTGATATTGTCAGCGTTGCATCTACTTCAAAGTAGTCTTTACTGCCTGTAAAATCTCGCAGCAAGTATTTAAAATAATCTCTTGTGTATTTTTTCTGCCGTTAGTAGATAAAATAGTATATGCTACTATGCAGCAAAGGAAACATTGCAGACTCGTGCAACTAATTACCTGCCTCGGCTTACGCCTCTGCAGGTAATTCGCCATTTGCCAGCCTCGGCTTCGCCTCGTCTGTCAAATGGGTTAATTACCTGCCTCGGCTTACGCCTCTGCAGGTAATTTCCATAGCCCACCCTCGCCTTCGGCTCGGGGGCAAATTTATAAAACTCGTCTGCAAAATTCCATTTTGCTGCCTAGTAGCATAATATACTATTATAAAGATACCCTGCTCGTGATGGCCCAGCATTTACAACCATAACGGAGAATTTGGGTGAGGCAACACGACTTTATTACACGAGTGCAAGAGGACTGAGAAGCAGTAACTGTCTTTGTAACAAATTTGAATAAATTGGCTGATAAATATAACTTTCAATGCCAATGCAGACATTGAGTATCTGAAATTCTTACGCGGTGTAAAAGATCGAGACATAAGAACCGCACAGGCTGTTACAGCCATAAAAGAAGATGGGACTTTTAAAGAGATTGTAAAAATGGGCCTATCGATAGAACAAGCAAAACAACAGAATGCCTTGATGCATACCGATACTAGTAAGTCAGTAAATAAAATGACGAAAAAGACAAGGCCATCATCAGCGGAATCTTTCACTGAATGACAATGAATCTTTCACTTCAACATATGAATGACAGTAAAAGTAAAGATTATTATTAAACTGTCAACGTAACCTAGGTAACCTAAAGACGTATCAATTGCATGTAAAATTAGCTTAATTTCTTATTGCCAATAACCAATTTTAGGATAAACTAGTGTAGCTAAACTTGATTATCATGTATGCACGTGGCGTAGAACAATAACTTAATATTGCTTTGAACTTGTAAGACAAAACACCCTTCTCGCCTGCTTACAAGTCATACCCTACGTAGCTTCCAATTCATATTTAACTTTTTTTTATAGTAATTAGAGATAGGCGATAGATCATCTTGCAAGTAGGCCATCTTGTTAAGCCCATTTTACTAACTTCCTTAGAAGATAATGCACTACGTAATGATTTCTAGAGCCAACATTTTCCGTTTACGAACGTATATTTTTACTTTTCATAATTCACACCGTTATTATATATATTATATATATATTATATATATATATATATATATATATAATATATATATATATTATATGTATGTATACATAATTAACGATAAAAACAGAAGGATAAAGAATGACAGTAAAAACTTAGTATATTTGCAACGTTTCGTATAACAACTTCGTCAGGCAAGAGAAGAAAGATGACTCACATATATATATTATATATATATATATATATATATATATATATATATATATATATATTATATATATATATATATCTCATATATATAATAATATATCTTTATTTCCATACATACGATATATATATTATATATATATATATATATATATATATATATATATATATATATATATATATATATACATAGAATAATGAAATAATATTTTTGAAGATATAAATGAAATATATACTTCTTTTAAAGATGATTTTTCTGAAGTATGAAAGCTCCAGTAGAAAACTAGAGCGGGGGCTCCGTCTCGTTCTCAATATTATTAGTTTAGAGCATGGTGTTGGTGTTACAATTAAATGATTTACTATTTCTTTTAGATGTTTATCAAAAATAATATATTTGGATGTTGTTTTGACATTATATTTATTCTTTGTTGTTAATTGAAATTTCTTACTAAAGATCATCACAAACTAATAATATTGGAATTGATTACAAAACAAGAAAAGATAATACTTTTATAAATTCTGTATTGTTTATCTCCATAGCTTTATGAACCCCCCCCCTGTAGCTTTATATATATATATATATATTATATATAAACCCTATAACGGGATTTCACCGAAATTATTATGTGTTTTGAAACCTCATAAGTAGTTTTCACAAAGTTGTCTGTCTGTATGTGTGTCTGTTATAATCGTAGCTTCTAGCGTATTTATGGTAGAAAGATAAAACGTGTTAACATCGTTAACCCGCGATAATGGCAGTAAAAATCCATAATTTAAAGAAAAATGTTTCGGTCTTTTGAGCAATTTGAGTTACGCCCCATAAGCGTGATTTCTAAGCATTGGCAAAAATAAATGTTAAGATAAATCTACAAATAATAACAGCATGCATTTGAAAAAATAAAAAAATCGGGTACGGGATACCTCGGCAACTCTTTCTGATCACATCGGATTCGCTACCATCACGTAAACAGACAGACAACATTGTAAAAACTAATTAGCAAGTCTTAAAACATCTGCAACAAATAATTTCGGTGACATCCCGGTTTCGTTTTTTTTGCAAACACAATGCTTCAACTATAGATCTACTGTAAAAATGAAGAAAAGTAAAAAAATATAAAACAAATGAGTCATTGTAAGAACGAACTTATTAAATAAAAAGTTTAATAGGAAAAAACTAATTTCTCAGTAAACGTTTTCAGTGAGAAATTTTCACGTCGATATTGCATCAAAGAAAACTCCGAGAGAAAAATATTAATCAAGAAGTTAGAAAATTCTGATTAAACAATTTTTCCACTTTTTTCCTACCTTTTCTCACTGGTTAACTTTTTGCGATTTTTTATCATGACAATAGTATTTTTCCGCATATTATAGATTTTATATATTATTACTGTCATTATTGCGGGTTAACGATGTCATAAAAGTTATTTCTCGTTCGATATATGTATCAAGTTTTAACTTTCTACCATAAATAAAATCAATTTAATAACATCTGGTCACGAAAAGAAACTACCTCATCACTTTAGTATATTGTGTACTTGACTGAAGTAGATTGATGCAATTACTACAATACAGATATGTTTGACTGGTTTAATCACTTACAAGACGTGCAGGGGTATAATTATTAACAAATTATCACAAAATACTCTGGGATAACCATGGCTTCCTTTGGATAAGTAATTAGGACTAAACTAAATTAATATATAAACCAAGTAGGGAAACAAATGCGATTTCTGTCAGACCTGGCTTGTAGTTCACATTTTGTCCACCTGGGAGTTGACTCAAATTTTCCCATGGGCACAAAAATCTTGTTTTACCCATAGAGATATATATTAGAGGAGACAATGCCTATTCCATTCATTGAAAGCCTGAAACACGTTTTTTGGGCTCTCGAGGGCTCTGTGTAACCTCATTGAAACCTACTTTAAGAGTTAGTTAAGGTTATTATAAATCAATTATTTTCGGCTTTCCGCACATTGATTGTTTTGATTTGTATTTTTAACTTTCTTCTATATAAGTTACAGTAAATTTGTTCTGATTATTCGATTATATTAATTATCGAAGGTGGTCAGGTTACTTTTTCAATGTTTCAAAATTCAACCAATAGGGCCCCCTCCAGTAATAATACCTCTAACCCATGTAAATGTAAACAAACTATTTATGCTACTTAAAATTTTTGTTTTTATTGTATTCCTTCGTACATAAAACGCAATTAGTACATTTTGTGTAAAATGTTAATAATTCATGTAAAACATACGTTTTGTCACATCCGATAGAGGTTTAAGTGCAAATCATAGAATACTAGGTTTTGTTTAAATTACTTAAAATGAGCGGTTGATTATACTTTTTTCATGAGCACTACTCTTAACTTAGTACATTTTTGCGACTTATATAAGTTTTTACCTCTCAAAATATTAATTATAATTAGTCATTTAAGAACTTTAACCCAGAATTTTTGAAAAATAAATGCAATCGTATCTTTAAGTTAAATTTAAGGTAATACACAATCGTCTATGTGTTCTTCTAAATCTTAATAAAAACATGTGAATTACCTTTACTATTACTTTATTATCTTTTTCTTTAACTAAATTATTGTAACAATAATTCCACAGAATTTAACACAAAAGCATTAAAGTATCACGTAAATATTAAAGTACGAAAACAAAAAAAAAAGGTAAAACTCAACTAAATTATCAGGTTTGCCAATAAATTAAGTAAAAATTAAAAAAGCTCATGCGCATCTTCCTATTTTAGCTTCTTTTTATTTCTGAGTCACCTGACAGCTGATCCTATTTGATTTTTACCGTATTTTTATTTTACGTATTTTATCAGATTCCTTATTTTTACCGTAGGTGTATAGGAATAGTATTATATATGCAAAAAATTGGGTTCGGGGTACCTTGGAACTTTTCCGCATTACATCGGATTCGCTTCGCTCGTCTTCAGATAGTAAATGCATCTGTATCATTTTCAGCGATCACCCTACACTGATCTCAATGATCCTTAATTTATATCATCAAAAAAATCATGGATATTCTTGACTTATTGAAACGAAACTTCGTTTACTTATTTATTAGGTAATAAATATACACTTGCACAAAATTTCAACCCAATTGGACCATTTTTCAATTTGTTAAAAAACGTACACAAGTCATTCAATAAAAATTAACTAATGCTGATAATGAGATAACGTAGCAGATATGTTAGAATTATACGAGTACATAGTCACATACGTGCTAAATCTCAATCCGATGACATAAATTTTTCCGCGTTTTATGTTTTCAAAATTTCGCTGAGTCATTATTGCGAGTTAATGACGTCATAAAAAAAATAATTCCGAATAGCACAACTACAGCGGTAGACTAATTTTTGTACAAAATTTCAACTCTAGCATAAATACACTGGGCGCTATGATGATAACAGAGACACATCACACATACAGACAGACAACTTTGTGAAAACCACGCAGGAGGCCCTTAAACTGCCTGAAACGGATAATTTCGGTTTCATCCTGGTTTCGGATTTTTTTTTGCTAACACAATACTTTTCATCATTTATTGCTACGGTATAAATGAGTAAAAATAAAAATTTGAAACCTAGATTTACCTTCTAAGTAGTTTTGTCAACAGAATTATCCGTTTCAGGTGTTTTAGACCTCTAAAGAGGTTTTCACAAAATTGTCTGTGTGTGTCTGTTACTATCGTAGCCTCAAGCGTATCTATGCTATAAAGTTTAAACTTAGTCTTAAAATCAATTTTTAGGTCTAATTTTGCTAACCGGAAAATATTTTTATGGCGTCATTAACCCGCTCTAATGACTCAGCAAAATCAACCTTGGAGGGAGAACACCATAAATATTTTTAAATGGAAGTTGTACAAAAATAAACCTTCAGAAGAACATAAGCCCTATTTGAAACTAGTTTGCTGCGACCTCATTAACCCGGTTTGTTAGCGTTAGCGTTACCTAAAATTCCAAAAAAAATTGTTAAATTCGGAAATAAAATGTTGGTGGGAAATAGTTGTTCGAAGTCGATACGAAAATTTTAAGTAACCAGAAAGTCGAAACACGGTAAATAATCACAAAGACAAAACAATCTAAATGTTGGCAAAATTATAGAAGTCTCACCACAAATTCGGCTGCTTTGACACCTAATTGATTGGGGGGACAGGTGTATAGTCACCATAAGGTGTTGCAGACGATTCCAGCCCCCCCCCCCAAACCTCTCGACACCTGGTCTTATATTTTTCTAAGAATGAAAAACGCTCGTCTCCGAAAAAGCGACACCTATAAAACCGTTTCCGAGAAACAAAGTTAAAATACTAGGAGATCCAGTCTAAATGTTGATTGGGTCTATTTCTGGCATTTTTTTCTATAAGGTTAAAAATATTATTTTAATCTGTCTGGAGTCACTACGACTGGGAGATTTTTTTGGATTTTTTTAATTTTATAAAAAAGGTACTGGGTCCCTCGAAACTTTTTTATCACTGATAGATTCAAATTGCTCATATCCAGAAAATGACCAGAGATGATCCAGAAACAGTCAAGAGATATTCCGAGAGACTTAACCTTAAAAAAATTGACCTTAGAGCATATAAGTAATTCCAAAAATGGGGTAGGGTGGTTAGGCCCCCCCCCCGGGTTTGAGTTTTGTCCCCTTCTAATAATGCTCTCATACAGTAATACGAAAATTATAAATTTAACATAAATTTTTATTTTTTTTTCATTTATACTGCAGGTATAAATGAGTATAAATAGTACCGTGTAAATTTTTTATTTTTTACTTTTTACGGGAAAATTTCCGAGATTCTACTTCCGCCATGACACCTATCCCATTAGCGAATTTTATTCTCAAAGGAAATTCGCTAAAATGTTACACACTTTGTACTACTTCTACCCAAATGTTTCTTAAAATTTGCGGAATCTGAAACTCTAGTCTGCCTATCTAGAGTAGAGCCCTTAATATGAATGTGCTCGCTCAAAATATTAGAAAATCGGATATTTTCAAGTTTTCTTTTAATAAGTGGTTCCCTGTAGGTCATGTGCACAACATGAAGAGAACATTTTTTAAAGCTGATAACATTTCCTATAAAACGAGTGTTATTTCGTCAAAATCGAAAAACTACAACTCAAGTTATGACATTTGTTAAATAGCCAAAAAAAATACTAAGAGGCAATATTTTTTTAAAGAAATTTGCTGACTGCTTAAGTTTTGCATTTACATAATTTGGTGTTTTTGAAAGTGCCATAACTTAAGTTATAGTCATTCAATTTTGAAGATTAAACCCTCGTTTCAAAGAACATTGTACCCCTTTAAAAAATGTTTTCTGTCACGACGCACAGGGAACCACTTATTTCAAGAAGACTGAAATGTATGCGATTTCATGAAATTTTGAGCATGTGCAATCATATGAAAAACTCTACTCTGGACAGGCAGACTATGGTTTTTCTTCATATTTTAAGGCATATTTTCAGAAAAATTTGGTTTGAAGTGGTACACAATGAGTCACACTTTTTCAAGTCCGGCTCTCTTGGACTGCATCGTATTGCTTAACATTTAATGTAATTTTCAAAATAGGCAAATATTACAGTGTGTTCAAATTTAACTTTTTAATGTTACCAATAGTGGTAACAAAATTACCTTATTTGGGTAATAATTACCAAATTAATAACGACAAGAGTCGGGGCAGAGACTATAAACTCATTACTCTGAGGCCGAGAACAGCGAGGCCGAAGTAAGACTATACTTTAAGCTTCATGTAAGTATGCCTATCTGAGGACGAGCGAAGCGAATCTGATGGCATTACACTCTTGACTTAAGATAACCACATTAATTTGAGGTCGAAGTCAAATTAGCTTAGGCTTTGTAGAATTATGACATTCTGAGGACAAGCGTAGCAAGTCCGAAGTCATAAAATGTTAGCCTTCGGACATCTACTATTTTCTGAGGACAAGCGAGCAATCCGAAGTCATAAATGTTAGCCTTCGGACATCTACTATTTTCTGAGGACAAGCGTAGCAAGTCCGAAGTCATAAACCTTAGCAAGCGAAGCAAGTCGAAGTCCTTCGACATCTACTATTTTCTGAGGACAAGCGTAAGCAAGTCTGAAGGTCATAAAATGTTAGCCTTCGGACATCTACTATTTTCTGAGGACAAGCGAAGCAAGTCTGAAGTCATAAAATGTTAGCCTGACATCTAGACAAAGCAAGTCTGAAGTCATAAAATGACATCTACTATTTTCTGAGGACAAGCGAAGCAGTCTGAAGTATAAAATGTTAGCCTTCAGACATCTACTATTTTTGAGGACAAGCGAAGCAAGTCTGAAGTCATTTAGCCTTCAGACATCTACTATTTTCTGGACAAGCAAGCAAGTCTGAAGTCATAATGTTAGCCTTCAGACATCTACTATTTTCTGAGGACAAGCGAAGCAAGTCTGAAGTCATAAAATGTTAGCCTTCAGACATCTACTATTTTCTGAAGACGAGCGAAGCGAGTCTGATGGCATTTCACTCTTGACTTAGGATAACCACATTTATCTGAGGTCGAGAGAAGAGAGACCAAATTTAAATTAGCTTAGGCTTGGGAGAATTATGACATTCTTAGGACAAGCGAAGTAAGTCCGGTTATAAAATTTTAGCCTTCGGACATCTACTTTTTCATGAGGACGAGCGAAGCGAGTCCAATGACTTTACACTCTTGACTTAGGATAACCAAATTAATCTGAGGTCGAGAGAAGAGGACGAAGTCAAATTAGCTTAGGCTAATTTATGACATTCTGAGGACAAGCGAAGTAAGTCTATAGTCATAAAATTGTAGACTTCGGACTTCTACTTTTTTGAGGTCGAGCGCAGCGTGACTGACTGTAATAAAATCATAGACCATGTAGTAGTAGTAGTAGTAATAGGGCGAGCAAAGCGAGTCCGAAGTTGTGAGAAAAAACCGAGGGAGGTACACTGTACTCGATTTTTTGTTTATTTTTGTGATCATTTTAACTCAAGTAATAAAAATTTTTTTTAAAAAAAGCTTATTAGAGTGAATTGTTATTAGATATTTGCGAACAACAGGACTTAATAGTGCAAAAGGACTTAAACTTATAATTTTATTACTTGTGATTGACATATAGAATCAAGTCTGGTGTTTTTAAGTTTGAAAGTTGTGAGAGTACAAGTGATATGAAGGTCAGTGGACGTCTAGTCTCTGTCTAGACGGCCTAACCCCCCTCTCTGATGTTTTCAGTTTTTTTACCTTACCATATAACAACAGTCTGCAGACGCTAGAAAATTAAATAACAATAACTCCCCCGTTGTAGGATAGACATAACAAATCGGAGTAGGATTGGATGGATTATAACAGGGGTCTACGTACTGGGGAATGCCTGGCGTATGGGAGGAATTATAAGTTGTGTATACCAGGGATTATTCATAGCGTATACCAGGGATTATGAGTTGCATTTATCAGAAATTATGAGTTGCTTATACCAGAGATTATTCTTTGCGTATACCAGAGATTATTCCTTGCGTATACCAGGGATTATGAGTTGCATTTCAGAAATTATGAATTGCTTATACCAGAGATTATTCTTTGCGTATACCAGGATTATTCCTTGCGTATACCAGGGATATGAGTTGCATTTATCAGAAATTATGAGTTGCTTATACCAGAGATTATTCTTTGCGTATACCAGGGATTATTCCTTGCGTATACCAGGGATTATGAGTTGCATTTATCAGAAATTATGAGTTGCTTATACCAGAGATTATTCTTTGCGTATACCAGGGATTATTCCTTGCGTATACCAGGGATTATGAGTTGCATTTATCAGAAATTATGAGTTGCTTATACCAGGGATTATGAGTTGCTTATACCAGGGATTATGAGTTGCATTTATCAGAAATTATGAGTTGCTTATACCAGGGATTATGAGTTGCGTTTACCAGGGATTATGAGTTGCATTTATCAGAATTATGAGTTGCTTATACCAGGGATTATGAGTTCTTTTGCCAGGGATTATGAGTTGCATTTATCAGAAATTATGAGTTGCGTATACCAGGGATTATGAGTTGCTTATGCCAGGGGTTATTCTTTGCGTATACCAGGGATTAATCTTTGCGTATAGCAGGAATTATGAGTTGCGTATAGCAGGGATTATTCTTAATTTTGAGTTGCGTATACAAGGGTTTATGAGTTGTGTATTTTAGGGATAATAAACTGCATAGGCTTCCGCGGTTATTGTCATGAAGATTTAGGTCTTCCGGTGGTGACCGCGTCAATGTAGATGAAGAATCCGACGTTTCACTTCCACTGTGGGAGGCATCTTAATTTTTATTAATAGTGTTATGTACAATTTTTCAAAAATTGCAAAAAATTGGAAAATAATGCTTTTGAGTTGAAATTGGGTGAAAGTGTATACCATTACGTAATAAATAAACTTTTGTGTTAATACGACAAACATATATATGGTTTTAGTTGGATCATAAAAGTTATCGCCTCCGTGGTCGTGGTCGTTAAGGCGTCAGTTATTATAGTGATCTTTGACACCACGGAGGTCTGGGGTTCGCATCCCAGGTTACTCTCTCAGTTAATATAAGATTATTGTTCAAATAACCGCCAACTTTAGATTACACTTTGAGCGTAACGGTTGCAACAACCACTAGAGGTGGTTCCCGCAGGGGTTATCCCTGATGGGCCACAAGGCTCTAAACGGATATTATATTACTTAGTATTATATATATAAAAGTTAAGCAGCATCGAGCGTGATCAGTGCCTGGATGGGTTACCGCTGGGAATGAAACTGATGTATTTACTATCTAAGAACGCGAAGCGAGTCCAAAGTAAGAAGGATGAGCATAGCGAATCCAGTGTAATAAGGAAATAATCTGAGAAACCCAATACCCAATCTTTTAAAAATGATTTACAGTTTGAAAAATTGATTTACATAAAAAAACCACTTAATTAGAAGCCGCCCTAAGAAAATAAAGTTGTTTTTTAAGAAATTTAATTTTACGTAAAACGACACACGGCGCCATATTTCTTTGTTTTGTTTGACTTTTATTTTTGGAAAAATCTAAGAAAATATGGAACTTATGTCAGACGTTAAAATCGATTTTTCTTACGTGATTGATTTCAATGTTGATTTTTCGTTTAAAAGAAAATATAATTAATTTTTAGTGACGGAGTGAGATTCCTAATTTAGGGGGTGGTGTCAAAAACCTCACTAGTGGAGCTCTGATACATAAAAATTACGAAATATCGAAAAAGAACCTAAAACTAAACACATTCCACTATCAATATTATCAAATAAACTGAACAAAATCACTGTAACTTTTAAAGTACAAAACAAAACAAACAATCCGTGAAAAGCGGATAATTGTTTGCGGATGTGTTTTATGATTTTTTTTGTGACTTTGTTTGTAATTTTTTGATACTCTTATAGCAGTAAGTCCCCCCTCCCTTAAACATCAACTCCCACCCTACCCTTCTTAAGAACCCTTACCTCATAAGTTCATTTTTTCGAAATCTTGCTGAAGGAAGATGAAATGAGTTTTTACTGTCTGCGACATTTTCATAGTTTTTAATATCGCTGGTAATGTATAAATGTAACATATAAAACGTAAATATGTGTTTGCGCCACTAGGGACATAAATATGTGTTTTTCATCCCTTGGGACGTAAAACATGTTTACGAGGCCAGATCGCTACATATGAAAACCTGATTTAACCGATCTTTAACTGGTAAAATCGTCTCAGCAACAATTTCATAAAATTTATGGCTCGTAGAAAAATTTTAGAATCAATTTGAATTTCAGAATATATGTAATTGTATCAGACCAAAAAATGTGGTATATTCGCATTGGAAAACCATAAAGAAGAATATAATATAATTATTTAATAATATTGAATGTAAGAAAATGGCATCAGAATGTGAAACTAGTAACAGCATAGTAGCTCGGTGCTATCGCCCTTTGCAAAGAACAAAACAATAGACAGGAAAGTAATTATACATGACATAGCACAGGTGCAGTAAGTATAAACAACTGACATTATACATATTTGGTCCAGCGCATGAGCGCCGATGCAGAAAATCATGGGGCTTTTAATAATACTACATATTTTCTGCTTTTTCTGAATTCATCACGTAGTGCAAGGGTAGTGGGATCAGTGTGTTTTTTCCTGTGACGAATATCATGTGGTGTAAACGTGAATATCAACGCTTTCCAAGAAGCAGATTTCGAGAACGAATCTTGCTTACATCTTTTTGAAACTAAACCTATTGTTATTTGAGGTTATAAATAGTTATTTATGCACCAAGAGAGGAAATAATGATATTCTTTTCTTGAGTATTTAGCTGGTTTCTAAGGCGAAAACCGAGGGAATTAAAGAATTTAACTCCTGTGGCGAAGCCGAGAGAACCAAATCATTTAACTCCCGTGGCGAAGCCGAGATATTTATGTGTTTAACTCCCGAAGCAAAGCCGACGGAGTTATGACTATTAAGATAATTAATTGCAAGAGGGACTATAGCATTTTACTCCCAAGGTGCATACAAGATTTTATCTCCAGACGTTGACGTCTTATAATTATTTTTATATTCTTATTTTTTATATGTTTTGTTGAATTTTATTCAAAATCATTTTTGGGTCAGACCCCCAAAAAAATGTTGGTGGTGCTGCCTCATCCTCAAAAATAGCAACATTTTTTTCCATTGCTTTAAATAGCTTCCTTTGACCTGAAACAGATTTTGAGCCAATAATTGTTTTTGTCGGGCTGCCCTCCTAAACTTTTGAGGTGCAGCCCTCGAGAAATGTGTCACACAAATTGATAATAAAATTTATAGGATACCACTCCCAAAAAAAGATATAATTGGCTCTAATCCCAAAGGTAGGAAACATTTTTTCTCCCTTGGGAGTGAAAAGTGATTCTTAACTCCCTAAAAACTAGTCAATAAACTTTACATTATACACCGTCTGGAGATAAAAGATTATTTTCATCCAAATGTCGTGATTCATTTAAGTTGTATTTCATTTGCTCGTGAGGATGTTAAAAAAAATATTTACAAAACAAAAATAAAAAATCAGGTACGGGGTACCTCGGAACTGGCTAGGCTCATCCTCACTACTTCGGACTCGATTCGTTAATCCACAGAATATAAAAGGGTGATCGATTTATAATGCGAAACGTCTTCAGACAAACTTCGCTCGTCCTTTGCATCTGATACTTATGTTTTATTCCCAGCGGTCACCCATCCAGCAATGTCCTCGCTCGATGCTGCTTAACTTTTAAGATCTAACAAAACATTATATATTTCATAAAGAGATATACTTTTTAATTATACTGTTACAATTTTTTTTAAAGCCTATCCAAGTCAATCGATAAAACTTGAAATAATGCTGATAATGAGATAAAACTTGGAATAATGCTGATAATGAGATAAAACTTGAAATATGCTGATAATGAGATAAACTTGGAAATGCTGATAATGAGATAAAACTTGAAATAATGCTGATAATGAGATAAAACTTGGAAAATGCTGATAATGAGATAAAACTTGGAATAATGCTGATAATGAGATAAAAATAAATAATGAGATAAACTTGAATAATGCTGATAATGAGAATTGAATAATGCTGATGAAAAAATAATGCTGCTAAAAATATGCTGATAATGAGATAAAACTTGAAATAATGCTGATAATGATAAAACTGATTAAAACTTGGAATAATGCTGATAATGAGATAAACTGGGCGCATATACTTGGAACGTCCTACAGATGCGCTATATCCTAAATCTATCAAATCATTTTACCGTGATCTATTATTTTATTAAAATTTGGCTGATTATCATAATTTCTGGTCTATGACGTAGTATACAAATTACTTTACGGATAGTTCCACTAAACTAAGATTGATTTTTGTGAGAGCTACGATCAGTGGCTGTCTTGCCTAGAGGGGGAGGGTGTAATGTTTTTAAATTATTTATTTTTTTATTTATTATTATTAATTTTATTTAACACCATTCATTTCTTTTATTTTTTATTATTTATTTTATTAAACACTATTTATTTCTTTTTATTATTTATTTCATTAAACGCTATTTATTTCTTTTTATTTTTTATCATTATTTATTTTAATTAGCACTATTTATTTCTTTTTATTTTTTATCATTATTTATTTTATTAAACACTAATTATTTATTTTCATTTTTATTACTATTTATTTTATTAAACACTATTTATTTTATTTTTTCTTTTTTTATTACTATTTATTTATTTCACACTATTTATTTCTTTTTATTTTTAATATTATTTATTTTATTTAACACTATTTATTTCTTTTTATTTTTTAATATTATTTATTTTATTTAACACAATTTATTTTTTTTTTATTTTTCATTATTATTTATTTTATTTAGCACTAACAAAATTAAAAAGCACACATTTAAAAAAATTCGCCCGGCTTGCGGACCTCCACGCCAGAATTTTTATTATTAATTACCTATCTATAAGACATTTTTTAATTACCTATTTAAGACATATTTTGATATAAATCTTTTTACACAAATAAGTATATATTACTTTCTGTCTTGTCTTACAGGCAAAATATACTCTATATTAATGACTAGGTTGCATAAATACACGGCATGGAAAATAGATATAAAGTACATGTTGCCACCAAATAAAAACTTTAAGTAATATTTACTTGGTAGGTGTAATTAAAGATTGGCTCTTAACCAATCACCTGCATCATTGGAACAAATCCTCTGGCATGAGGCACAGTAAACCTATCTTAAAAGGACCCAGTCCTGAAGTAACTGAGGACCTCTTCAGTCTAAGCAGAAGGGAGCTTAGAACAGTAACTGAACTAGTGACTGGTCACTGTCACCTCCGAAAACATCTCCATACCATTGGTATCTTTAAAGATAACCCAGTGTATAGGCTCTGTGAATCGGAAACCGAAACTGCATCTCACATACTTCTGAGATGTGAAGCCTTAGCCTTTCAAAGGTTCTCCAACTTTGGTAGCAGCATTCTCACTAAGTTTGACTCTACCAATGAATTACTCGTCAAAAAGATCCTGGACCTAGTCCGGGGAAAAAGATTATTCTGACCTGGACAAATTGAGGGGATTGTACAATAGACTTCCAGTCGCAGTGCAAATGGGGTCTATCCTCGACTCCAACCCCAATCTTCATATAATACTTGGTAAAATACATAATACTGTATCTCGTAGATTCAACTAATTATTATTTTAAAACCCTTTGGATCTCATAACTATTAAACCGGTCCGAAGTCGATACGACCACTCCATGCGACCAAATAAAAATCGAAAAAACGGTGGTGAATTACCGGAAAGCCTAAAATACGGCCGCTGTACAGAGTGGTTCGGAATCGATACGAGCACACATAAACCAGGGTACCAGGGTTCGAATCCTGGTAAGGACGATATTTTTTTATCGTTTCTTTTACATTGTGTAAGCTTATAACTGCATAATAATTCTTGCGTAGTGGATCGTATATCGGATAAATTTCATTTGGAATGCGTGTTTCCGTGCTTAACAATCCATTTCTTGCTTAAGGTTCCGGTTTATGCTTTATAACTTGAGCAGTTACTCAATTATCAAGCCCTACTCGTAACTAAATTTTTCTAGTTATCTGTATATTTCAAAGGAAATTTATTTTTGCAAAGGCCTTTAAAGAAATCAACTGAGCATTAAAATAGTGCAAATAATTGTGCGCATTCCCTTTGAAAAATACAGAAAACATTAGTTACGAGTACTGCTTAATAATTGAGTAACTGCTCATGTTATAAAGCATAAACCGGATCCTTAAGCAAGAAACGCGCATTCCAAAGGAAATTCGCCCGACATGCGGACTACCGCGCCAGAATTTTCTTATATATGTTATCCCATATTGTATATTTTATTTAGTTATGTACAGTTTCCGTGCTTTAAGTATCCCATTGTTCTATAGTTTATTTAGTAATGTATAGTTTCAGTGCTTCAAGTATCCCATAGTTCTATAGTTTATTTAGTTATGTATAGTTTCCGTGCTTTAAGTATCCCAAGTATCCCATAGTTCTATAGTTTATTTAGTTATGTATAGTTTCCGTGCTTTAAGTATCCCATAGTTCTATAGTTTATTTAGTTATGTATAGTTTTCGTGCTTTAAGTATCCCATAGTTCTATAGTTTATTTAGTAATGTATAGTTTCAGTGCTTCAAGTATCCCATAGTTCTATAGTTTATTTAGTTATGTATAGTTTCCGTGCTTTAAGTGTCCCATAGTTCTATAGTTTATTTAGTTATGTATAGTTTCCGTGCTTTTAAGTATCCCATAGTTCTATAGTTTATTTAGTTATGTATAGTTTCCGTGCTTTAAGTATCCCATAGTTCTATAGTTTATTTAGTTATGTACAGTTTCCGTGCTTTAAAGTATCCCATAGTTCTATAGTTTATTTAGTTATGTATAGTTTCCGTGCTTTAAGTATTCCATTGCTTTGACTTCTAGAAATAATTTTTGATGGCTCCGCCTTGCATACAATATCTATACAAAATCCGATATCCGATATCTTATCTTATCATAATAGGATATTTAATTTATATATAATAAAGTATACATTCCCAAACAACTGTACACTTTAGATAAGCTAACTAAGTTCTTAACTAAGTTAGACACTAGTATTACTGTTCGTAAGAGACTGTTCATTGTGAGGGCATAGTAAGTAGACAGCCTTTCACCTGCCGGCAGAGTGTCAGGTTTATACTTCAGTCCGTAACCGCATACTTGAAATCAGACTTGTTGCATAAAGAGGAATTTTCTTCTCTTCTCTTAATAAGAAAGATATTCCCAATAAAAAGGAAGAAGTCTCTCCACAAAAATATATTTCTTTTTGGCAAAGCGCTTTCAACCTAACAAGAGGTCATCATCAGTGCAAGCCGTTGAATAAAGAAGAGGGTGATAGATGAGTCTTACAGATCAGATATCAAAGATAGACAGCGGTTGAAATCGCTTTGCTAAAAAGAAATATATTTTTGTGGAAAGACTTCTTCTCTTTTATTAAGATGAACTCCATTAACGCTCACCTTAGTTCTTTAAAGATATTCCCCTTTATATCAACTATATAATAGTGTACACTAAGAAAGAAACTAGGGCTAGAAAAAAAGGCCCAAATTCGTGGCTTGTTTGCAAGGGCTACGCCCAGGAGGGGCAGAGCCTCCCCCCTCTCTAGCGAGCAAGGTTATTGCAAAAATTATACAAAAAATGGGTCAGACAAGGAAAAGCATTTTTTTAAAATAACTTTATAAATTAATTTAAAAAATAATTCATTAATTAATAATAAATAATTAATTAATTTTATAATTTTTATTTATAATAATTTAGCGCTGAAAGGTAACTTTGGTCCTAAAAAATAGTTTTTTATTAGTACAATAAAAACTAAAATGGGCGCCATATTTAGTTTAGTTCAGTTCAATAATAATTTGTATTTTGTTTTATTTCTAAGTGCTTGATTTTTTTAATAAAATATAAATCCTATTTTAATTTTATGTAACACACACACATATATATATATATATATATATATATATATATATATATATAATATATAATATATATATATATATATATATATATATATATATATATATATATATATATATATATATATATATATATATATATATATATATATATATATATATATATATATATATATATATGTATATATATATATATATATATATATATATATATATTATATATTTATATATATATATATAATATACATGACGCCCCTCAAAGGCAACCTTGGCTACGCCCGTGTCTGTTTGCCTCCCCTCTTTATTACTACTAATAATACTTTACTGCCCAATCTGATCAATGATATAAGATAAATAGCACCATTTCCATGTTCTTTGAACTAATTTGTTGAAAAATAACTTTAAAAGTTGCTTAATAAATAAAATTATCCCAAAATTCATAAATAGACCACCTGTTGATTGAACATGTTGTCTTTCGATAAATTGCATTTCAAAACGGAATATTCCAAGGCCATCAAATTAATAATTCCTAACAATAGTAGCACACGCGAGCATATTTATAAAAAAATTCAGCCGAAAGCAATTGTGCAGTAACAATGCACCTGTCTATGCATTTTTGTAAGTCCGGCATCAAGCAGTTAATGGTCAATAATTAAGTATGTAATTAAGTAACATTATTTTAGAGTACCAAATTATTCAAATTATTAAAGGTATAATTTATGTTTTTGAAGTTTTATCAAGCAATAAAATGTATTATTTAATTAATGGATTTAATTTGAATTTAATTTTTTGACGCAATGACTTTCAGTAATGAATTTATTAAAATATTCATATTCCGCCATGCAATGACAATAAGCTTCCGTGCTTATTGTTTAACTTCTAATTAGAAGTTGTTTGATTGAATCTCGTTAGAATTCGATTGTAATTTAATAGGAGTATTCGAAACATTGATAATTGTGATAGTAGTAGTAGTGATAGTAATATGGGGGGAGTGGTAGTAACTACCAGGCTAGTAGGCCACGTTGTTGGGCCCTTTTTTCCGGCTCCCTAAGATAGTGTTCTACTCCTTTTAATTTCAAGTGTAGGTATATTTCATCTAATCTAGACAGAAGAGCCGTGAATTTCTATGGTCCCTCTCATGTTTTTTCAAGCAATCATACATATTTTCACTGACTGTTGTGAAAACTGGGAACAACACGTGCTCTCACTGTTAAACCAAAACTCCATACACTTAAAACTACAAGGCAGAAACAGTATAGTATTATAATGAATCTACAATGAGGGTCCTACATTTTGCTTATACCCAGTTTCATTTAGGGTAAGCTATCTTTAACGAGTACCTGACAACGCACAGGCTCGAGACCACCGGCTTTACGTCCCTTATGAAGAACGTGGTACGCAGAATTTTTATCCCTCTCATAAAAATCCTAGCGGCCCGTGCTGGGATTGAACTAAAGTGACCATGACTAAAGTCCATTTATTCTGTGTATTGAACTACACACGGGTGACTCTATTGATAATTGTATTTATATTTATAACTTAATTTATCGTTGTTATCGAATAATACAATTTAACTACCCAAATACTTCCATTCACGCACTTATATACATACATACATACATACATATATAATATATTATATATATATATATATATATATATATATATATATATATTATATTATTATATATATAACTTACGATTAAACTAGGATAATGCTAATAAAACTTACTTCTCTGCCTGCCGTTGTTTCGAGCATGGACATGCTCTTCATCGGAGCAACCTGAGGACAAAAAAATAAACAAATACAATTAAACAAGATAATAAACGAGTCAAAAATTAATAAATAAAAGTATATATATATATAATATATATATATATATATATATATATATATATATATATATATATATATATATATATATTATATATTACACACACACACACACACACACACATATATTATATATATATATATATATATATATATTATATATATATATATATATATATATATATATATATATATATATATATATATATATATATATATATTATATATATATATATATATATATACTCTTGATCAATGATTCCCCCCCTCCAAAATATAATATCCCTACTAATCTCTATGGAAAGGACAGAGCCTCTCTAGTAATAATATCTCTATGGGAAAGGACAGAGCATCTTAGTATAATATCTCTATGGGACAGGACAGAGAGTAATAATATCTCTATGGAAAGGACAGAGCCTCTCTAGTAATAATATTTCTATGGAAAGGACAGAGCCTCTCTAGTAATAATATCTCTATGGAAAGGACAGAGCCTCTCTAGTAATATATCTCTATGGAAGGACAGAGCCTCTCTAGTAATAATATCTCTATGGAAAGGACAGAGCATCTCTAGTAGTAATATCTCTATGGGAAAGGACCTCTAGTATAATATCTCCATGGGGAAGGACAGAGCCCTCTAGTAATAATATCTCTATGGGAAAGGACAGAGCCTCTCTAGTAATAATGTCTCTATGGAAAGGACAGAGCCTCTCTAGTAATAATTTCTCTATGGGAAAGGACAAAGCCTCTCTAGTAATAATATCTCTATGGGGAAGGACAGAGCCTCTCTAGTAATAATATCTCTATGGGAAAGGATAGAGCCTCTATAGTAATAATATCTCTATTGGGCTAGACCTTAAAATTTATATAAAAGGGGAAGAAACTTATCAGGCCTTTCCAGTGTAAAAAAATGTCGCCTATCTTCACAGGTACAACTGAAGTATGGCATTTGTTTAATGGCCAAAAAATAAACAAAAGGCCAAAAAATTTGTATGTTTATTTTTTATTTTTTTAATTTTTGGTGGGTTTGAAAGAGCCACAACTTGGGTTGCAGTCATTTGAGTTTGATGATAATCACTTGTTTTATAGGGAATTTCATCAAATTTAAAAAATATTCTCTTCGTGTTTTGCATACGACCTACGGGGAAACACTATTTGCAAGAAAACTGTAATTTGTGCGATTTTCTAATATTTTAAGCTAGCGCATTCATATGAAGGGCTCCACTCTGGATAGGCAACCTATGCTTTTCTTTCATAACTTGAAGTAGGTATATTTCAGAAAAATTTGGTTTGAAGTAGTAAAAAATTAACCATATTTTTAGGCATGGCTCTTGGACTATATGTTTAAATCTACTTTTAGATTCAAAAACTACGAGCAAGATTCTAAAAAAAATTGTATAATCAGTTAGTTACCTTAAATTATCATCTGAAACACTTTTAAAGTCAGTAAGTTTTTTTTAAGTCCTGTCCTGAAATTATTGTAAAGCCATTAAGTTATTTAAGTCATATCTTTAAGGTAAAGACTCATCTCTTGAGGTAAAAAAGTAAAGGACCTTAAACACTTGTTGAATTAGTTAGTCTTATAAGTCATCTCCTAAAACACTTGTAGAGTCAGTGAGGTTCCTTTGCCATCTCCTAAAACACTAGTAGAGTAAGTCTTGTAAGTCATCTCCTAAAACTCTAGTAGAGTCAGTTAGTCTTGTAAGTCATCTCCTAAAACACTTGTAGAGTCAGTATGATTCCTATTTTATCTTCTAAAACACTTGTAGGGTCAGTATGATTCCTATTTCATCTCCTTAAACTCTTATACAGTTAGTATAACTTCTAAGTCATCTCCTAAAACACTTGTACAGTCAGTGAGTTTTCATTTAGTCATCTCTCTCATTTAAGATCCTTTTAAGAACAATCCACTATCTAAACCAAGCATGGAAACCTATGAAAATAAAAAAAAACTAAGAAATAAATTTTTAATAAAAGCCAGACGAATTTTGTTGAAATTTCTGACCTTGAATGCAACAGGGTGCATTAGGCTCAGACAGATATAAAAATACACCACTGCAGTATAATTATATTGCAGACCGTTCAATTATTTTTATATTTTAGCCGACTTCATCTTAGTTATTTTTTTGTTAGATGTATTTATTTATTTTATTTAGATGCCTGTAGGGTACGCCTCCATCTGTAATATTAGTTTATAAATTAAAGTTATAAATTATATTAGGTATGGACTAGACATTTTTTAATAAATGACTAAATAATTCCTTACAGTTCAATTAGCTACTTTTTCTCATTTATTTCTCATTGATACCAAAGATAACATAATATGGTCCAAGAGACAGGCTTAAAAATGTGACTCATTTTGCACTACTTCAAACCAAATTTTTCTAAAAATATACCTTAAATTATAAGGGAAAAGCATAGTCTGTCTATCCAGAGGGGAGCCCTTCATATGAATGCGCTCTCTCAAAATATTAAAAAATCGCTCAAATTCCAGTTTTCTTGCAATAAGTGGTTCCCTGTAGCTCGTGTGCAAAACATGAAAAGAACATTTTTTAAAGCTGATAAAATTTCCAATATAATCAGATTGCTACAACTAATATTATTAGATTTGTTAAACGGCCAAAAAATAAACAAAACGTTAAAATAACAAAACAAAACTCAAAGAAATTTTGCTTAAATTAACCATTTTTTGGTGTTTTTGAAAGAGCCATAACTTTGGTATTTGTTATCTGATTTTGATAGTTGAACACTTGTTTTATAGGGAATTTTATTACCTTTAAAAAATTTTCTCTTCTTGTTTTACACACGTTCAACAGGGAACCACTTATTTCAAGAAAACTGAAATTTGTGCGATTTTGTAAACTTAGG
>JACMZG010001859.1:18713853-18751353 GCA_018340805.1 Microvelia longipes
GGCTTTCCTCGGGGATTTTCATCGAATTTGGGTTTTCTTCCGTGTCTTACTAGGTCGCACGTGATTTGAGAAAACGTGAAATTGTATTAGAAATTTAAAACGTCGATCTAATGAAGAGAATTTATCATAAAATCTAATTATAGTTGCCAGTAGGCTGAAATAATTTCAATGTGTACTGAAACGTTGTCGGTAAGCTAAGAGATATTAACTTATCATGGGAGAAAAAAAAGTTTTGCTTCATGAGCAGTCAAGTTAGTTTCTGAGGCCAAAGCACAAAGATTCATATTATTTAAATCTCGAAGCTTACCGAGGAATTTATTGAGATGGTTCCCAAGGCTTGCCAAAGGTTTTATTTAGTTGGCTCCCTGGGCTTGCAGAAGGATTTTTTTTTTTTTTTAAATCACAAGAATCACAGGTCTAAAAAATGTTAAACATTTTGTACTACTTCTTACAAAATTTTTCTGCAAATTTACTGTTAATTATGAAAAAAGCCTATAGTCTGCCTATCCAGAGTGGAGTCCTTAATATGAATGTACTCGCTCAAAGTATAAGAAAATCGCACATTTTCCAGTTTTCTTGAATTGAGTGGTTTCTGTAGGTTCCACAACATGAGGAAAAACATTTTTTGAAGCTGATAACGTTTCTTATTACACGAATGTTTTTTCGTCAAAATTGGAAAACTGCAACTAAAGTTATGACATTTGTTAAATGACCAAAAAATGCACAAAATTTCGATATTTTTAAATAAATTCGCTGACTTGGCATAAATTAACCATTTTTATGTTTTGAAAGAGCCATAACTTGGTTGTAGTTATCCGATTTTGATGATTAAACACTCGTTTTATTGAACATTTTATCATCTTTAAAAAATTGTTTTATTCATGTTTTCCACACGATCCACAGGGAACCACTTATTTGAAGAAATTCTGGCGCGGTGGTCCGAATGTCGGGCGAATTTCCTTTGGATGCGTAAATAAATACAGACAAAATGAGTTACGAGCAGTGCTTGACATTGAGTAACTGATGCTTAGGTTCTAAAGCATGAACCGGAACCTAAAGCAAAGAAATGAGGTTGTTAAGCTCGGAAACGCGCATTCTAAATGAAATTCGCTTGACAACGGACCACCGCGCCGGAATTATTTATTTAGTAGTTGTAAACTTATATAATGTAAAAAACTAGAAAAAATTATCTTTCCAAACAGGATTGTTGTTTAGCACGGAAACACGCATCCAAAAGAAATTCGCCTGACATGCGAACCACCGCGCCAGAATTTTTATTAAATGACTTGTGTACGTTTTTATAAAATTGTAAAAAAATCGGAAAACATTCTAATTGAGTTGAAATTGGGTAGAAGTACTTTTATGTAGTAAATAAGTACACCAAGTTTCATTTTAATACGATAAGTATATCTATGCCTTTTGTAGTATCATAAAAGTTGAGCAGCATTAAGCGTGGACAGTGGTTTATGGGCGACCGCGGAGGATGAAACGAATGTATCTAATATCTGAGTCCTCAGATATTAGATATGTACAGCATACATGATGTCCTTAGATATCAGATATTAGATATGTTGCAGCATACATTTGACAAATTGTTTTGAGGACGAGCGAAGCGAGTCCCAATTTAGAGGACTCAACTTCGGACTCGCAAGTTAACAATTACTTGTGTACCTTTTAAAAAAATTGTAAAAAGTCGGAAAATAATAAATAATGTATTTATTATTTGAAGACGTGCGAAGCCATTCTGAAGACATGCTGCGGTATAAATTAGGTTGATTTTTTATATTCTAATGACGAGTGATGCGAGTCCGAAGCAGGGAGGATGAGCGTAGCGAATCTGACGTGATGAGGAAAAGTTCCGAGGTACCCCGTACCAGATTTTTTCTACATAACATTTATACATTTCTATATACATAACCAATAGTTTTGTTTGATCAATATTTTTTTAAATTTTTATCTTCAACACAATACTTTTCCTATATGCCTACGATATAAATGAGGAAAAGTAAAAATTGGTAGACTTTTTCAAAATGTAGGGGATAAGATTTATAAATAGTATAAATTAGCGCCATGGTCAGGTTTTTCGGGGGGGGGGGGTATGCCTGATGCCACTCCGCCAATCTAAAACATAATTTAGACATAACAACATTATGCTGTTAAAAGTTTACTAACTTAAAAACCCATTTGTTCGTCTAAAGTTAAATCAAAATTTATCCCTTGAACAATATATTTATATTTTTCTCAAAAAAACCCCCCAGACAAACCCCATTAATTTAAGAAAAAAATAACTAAACTAGACCGGTATTAGTTTAGGACGGGGGAGGTCTAGAAAGGTTATGGGGGAGATGGTTAAGTTTCTATCAAGGATACTTAACTAAATGTTTCTTTAATACATATGAGTTTACTCTACACAAAATGACGTCATAAAAGGTAGAATCCATTTTGTTGTATAGATATGTATGTTGTATAGATTTCTGGGTTGAACACTAAACCTCCAGCAATCAGCAGTTGGAATCCTCTGTACTTGAAGTATTTTTTTAAGAATTAACTCGGGTTTCAATTCGAGTTTGGATCTTTTTTAAATAAGAAGCGATGGTTCTTAAAGTTTTCACTAAAATATATTGAGTCAGCAAACTAAAATATATCGTTAATAACCTTAGAATAGTACTAATATAGAAGGAGCACAGGACCGTCAACACCATGTAATTCCACTGATAACACGAAAGCCGGTTGACTGGTGGTCTTAAGTAGGGGTACCACCCTAACAACAAATCATTATTTTAGATATGTATCATAAATATCAATTAATGAAGAAAGATCGTAAAGAACAATTATAATAACTTAAGTATTAATAAAATAAAAAGCTAAGTATTGAATAAAACTGGTCTTAGTTGGCAAAAGGGTAGCGGAATACAAGAATCTACATTTAGTTGACGAGGACTACTTTTAATATAATTTTAATTAAAAACGATAAACTACAATTTAAAATATTGTAATGCACCGCTATTTATATTAGTATTTTATGAATAATCAATCGTTAATTAATAATACAACATAATAATACAGCAACCGGAAGTATTGCCAACTTTTATATAAAAAAATATTATATTGCCACCAGCGAACAGGCTTTCGTGTTATCAGTAGTGCTCCTTCTATATATGGTATTATTTTAAGTTAATAACTAAGTTACGGGTCAAAGAAGATATTTACAAATGCACAGTGGTGCATTGACAGAAAATTGATCTGTCTGAATCTGATATTATTCCCTCTGAGTCTAATCGACTTTTTGACAATCGAACGTTAACCGAAGTTCATTTGCCAATACAGGACAAGTTATCACCTGTCCTTGAATTTACAAAGGTAAAACTAAATTACCATAGAAATTAATTTAACGAGGTAAATTTAAAGTTGTATTCGAATTTGAAGTTAGCTGCCACGCTCGAATTTAAATGACATCTAGAATGTTTAAAACTGAACCTTCTAATTTTGTCAAAAGTCATAAGGTGTAAATAGGGCCAAATTTTAGCATAATTAGAACTTTGAGTCCTTTTTTCATTAAATGCTTTTAACTCCTTCCTCAATTTCTGATATCCATGAACGCGTTAAATTTAGACTCAGTGAAAAACCTTATTAATCCTTTTTAAAATACTGATGTACGTGTTATGTAGACTTCGTAAAATTGCCTCATCTTTCTTTATCTATTATACCAACGAACGAGTTAAATTTAGACTCTGTAAAATACTTCATTATCCTACTTTTAAATACTGATGTACGTGTTATGAAGACTTCAAAAAAAGGTCTTATTATTCTTAATCTATTATAACAAAGAAGAGATTAAATTTCGACTCTATGAAAGTGCATCATCGTCCTAATTTTAAATACTGATGAACATGTTATGTAGACTCGTAAAAATACTTTGTCATTCTTTATATATTATACTAATGAAGGGTTGAAATTTAGACTCTATGAAAGTGCTTCATCATTCTAATTTTAAATACTCATGAACATGTTATGTAGACTCGTAAAAATGCTTTGTCATTCTTTATAATATTATAACAATAAAGGGGTTAAATTTAGACTCCATGAAAGTGCATCATCGTCCTAATTTTAAATACTAATAAACACGTTATGTAGACTCGTAAAAATGCTTTGTCATTCTTTATATATTAAAACAATGAAGGGGTGAAGTGCTTCATCGTCCTAAATTTAAATACTGATAAACATGCTATGTAGACTCGTAAACTGCTTTGTCATTCTTTATATATTATACCAATGAAGGGGTTAAATTTAGACTCTATAAAAGTGCTTCATCATTTTAAATACTGATGAACGTGTTTTAGACCGACGAACATAATAAATTTAGGCTCTGTTAAATGCTTTATCATAGTTCTTTTAATTACTAATGAATTGGTACTTATGAATGTTTTTATAGACTTCGCAAAAATACTCTATCATGTTTTATCTGTTGTACCCCAAAACAAACAAACAAAATATTAAAATCTTATTTTTTGCATTCAGTTTTTAACTTTGATAAACATTAAGGGGATAATAATTTAATTCATAAAATATTATTCCTTCTTGTAAAATTACTAAGTTATAAATGATAATTTAAAAAACAAACGTGATGCTCTTATGGTTGTATGATCAACAGGTCAATGCCAATAATAATAAAAAAAAATCTGTGCACCAATGAACGCGTTAAATTTAGACTTAGTGAAAATCCATCATCACCCTTCATTTTCAACACCCATGACCGTGTTAAATTTGAACCTTGTAAAACTGACCTTCATATTTATCTTAATACCCTTAAAGGGATGTAAGTTTAGTAAGAGTTAGTAGACTGTAAAAAGAAACCCAAGTTTATTTTAAAATAAGGGCAGAACATAAATCTAGAGGAAATTTTTATGTCGGTGATAACAGAACGAATTCTTCCGCGCCGCTAACTCGATCCCATTCACACCTTGATGCTTTGGTATTGGTATAGTATTGATTGAACAACGGGTTAATGTCACCTCGTAGACGTAAAACTATTTTATATCGTTTTGAGACCTACCTTGCTACAGTCATTCTATTTGCTGAAAGAAGCGAGATACATAGGTATCTCGCTTCTTTGGTATCTTCATAGGTATCTACGCCCCTATGGGCGTAGCCAAGGGGGGCAGGTGGGCCCCTAGCCAAGCAGGGTTGTTGCAAAAATTATTTAAAAAAACTATGGTTCAGGCAAATAATTTTTTTATAATAATAATTTATTATAATTTTAAAATTTAATTTAATTTCGTATTTTTTTGCACTTTACATCCTCAAAAAAGTAAGTAAAATGCGTTTTTTTACCGCCTGCCATGCTTTCGTAGTTTTTTACTGTCGGGGACTGTAAAGAACTATGAAACTGTCGCTGGTGAAGTTCCTCATATGTCCACTAGGTGTGCCCTAGTAGATTACCACAAGGTTATGATATAACCTTATTCTTCTTTTGTTTATCAAATAAATAATCCAACGTTTTCGTTAACAAAGTTTTGTTATTTTCGGAAAGTGAGTTATTAAGTTTTTGTTTATAATTATTTATTGTTAATTATTATTATCAAAAAATCATGGATAGTGGTTCAGACAATAAAAATACGCTGCCAGAATTGAAACTTTTGGCCAACGAGGCGATCCAAAGAAGTGTACCAGCAAATTTCTATACATTATACTGTTTTTCTTCTAAATAGTTGTTTACCATTACTACGCATGAAAAATAGCATATGCTGCACGACTGGGATTGGACTTTTCTACCTCGGTTCCTATTCGCGATTCAAAGAGATAGTTGAATCAATGGCGGGAAAGCGAAAGGGTGATCGAATTTTTTTTTATCATAGGATTTGCATGGGAGCCGTTGAAAATTCTTCTTTTATTCCTTTATTGTTCGTTAATTTGTGATAAATGAGGTAAAATTAATAGAACGACCATCGGTGCTAAAAAAATGGCCAATATTTCACAGATAAATACTTCGATTATTCCAGGATTTTAAATATAGAATCAGGCTCTTATCACTACAGACTTGGATTTGTCCTATTTAACCCAGAAATAATAAAACCTAAACGGATGATTTAAACAAACATTTTACAAAAACGTGAATTTATTGAGTTATTTATTATTTTAGTGTGTAAATAAAATTGATTGATAAACTAAAACACCATTACGGTGAAAATCGGCTTGTTATCAGATAATTTAAATACCTGTAACAACTAATTTAAACAATTTAATGCAATTAAAAGGTAATTTTGTGTGTTTGTGTAAACTAAAATTATTTAAAAGTAACATTAATTAACAATAACTAAAATAAAACACTATATTGTGATTTTCACTGTCTTATCACTCAATTTAAATACTCGTGACAACCCAATGAAACCCTATTTTTCAACGAAATAGTGATTCGACTGAGTTCATACGCCCTAAAATTAATTAAATTAAAGCACTTTGAAAAAAAATGTAAAGAAATAATCGTCACAAATAAAAAAAACCAAAAAACTCCCATAAGGACTTTAACAACGATCACCCTTCCGTTATCAATTTCTTATCATTGACGGTGGCGCTGCTACAGACTTTGAATCGCGAATTGCTGACTCGCTTCGCTCGCCAGTAAATATAGTCGCCACAGTAAAAAATAATAACTTCTTCATAGTCTTTTAACATAATACACTGTAATCTAATTATGGCAGGGAAATTAATTAACTTAATTAGCTTTAAATTAGTGCGAATAATGCTGAGCAGTGCTAATTTTTAAATTAAATCCATGGTTTTGTATAACTTTTGCGTATTTTCCCTAAACAAACCGGAAAAAATAAGTAACAAGCAGTAATTAAACTACTCAGATTATAAAGCAATAACCGGAAACTTAACCTGTCGAGAAAGAAAAGAAAAAACACATTTCAAAGAAAATTCGCCTGTATTGCTGACCTTTACATTATAATTTTATTTAAAACGGTATACAATTCGCTTTCGCAAGCAAGAATTCAATAGGTCAGACAGTAATTGTAAAATATCAAAATTCCGGCGTCGGGGTCAGCATGCTAGACGAATTTCTCTTGGAATGCATGCTTCCGATCTTATCATTTCTGCTTCCGCTTTAGACTTTAAAACTTGACCTTTCTCAATTTGTTCTAAATTTTAAAAAGGAAATGCGCAGATTTATTTGATTGGTTTTACCAAATTATTTACACCATTATTTGCGATAGATTAATACTCTGGTAATACTCTAGTATTAATGCTCTGGTATTAATACACTGGTATTAATGCTCTGTTATTATTACTCTGGTAATAATGCTCTGGTATTAATACTCTAGTATTAATACTTTGGTATAATAACTCTGATATTAATGCTCTTTTATTAATACACTGATATTAATGCTCTGGTATTAATACTCTGGTATAATGCTCTGGTATTAATACTCTGGTAATCATAGAGTTTTAGAGCATTTTCTCTGCAAAATCCAGAAAAAAATGAGTAAGGAGTAGTAACCCTACTGCTCAAGTTATGAAGCATAAAGCGGAAACAAAAATGGATTGAGAATATCGGAAGCACACTTTGCAAAAAAAATTCGCCTAGCATGGTAACCCCTGATTATTCGGTAACTTAAAGTAAACATTTATTTAACTTACAAAAGAAACAATAAAATAATTTTATAATATTAGTTGTACTTTAAAAAATTAAATTCTGATGCTGGTCTTGAACCAACAACCTCTCGATCACATTTCTCGCACTTATCTAGTAAGCCGATGCTGAGGTTTTACCAGATGTGGTGACAAAAACAGATAAAAACATGGAATTCATTTTTTAATGATTTATTGTTAGGGACACTAAAGATACTCTTTATTGTCTCTTATTAGTCTCTTTACTCTTATTATGTATGGAATTATGGAGGCCAATAATCCATACATATTTTTTTCTTCTAATTGATAATTAGTTCTTTGACTTTTTGGTCGACTTAGAGTGGTCGAATTGACTTTGGACCAATTTTATTAAAATATGTGCCTTAAAACGTATTTTTTCGTGATTAGGGATCTCTGAAACGGATTTTGGGCAAACTCCCAAGTCCGAGTCTCCCCAATGACGCCTGCCCTATTAGCGAAATTTTAACCAAATGAAATTCGCTAAAGGAGACTCTTTTTGAACTTAAATTTCATGTAAATATGTCTCATAAAATAAAAGGAATATTAAAAGAGAACAATGGAAATGAATAATAACACTTTTTGTGTCGCGCACGCGCCCTATAGCGCTTATGCGACACGAATCGTCAGTAGAATTAGTTAATTTTATTTATATATTTAAAAAAATATATTAAAATAGAAATAAAGGACTTATTTGTATTAATTTATTCACTAGTTGTTTTTCCTACATTTGATTTATGGACTTTTCTATTTTGTTGGTTTTTCTTTACGTTTAAGTTTTGTTTATGCTTATGTTTTAATAAATAATTTTTATTCTGATGACAACCATAACTCTTGAAAGTTCGGTTATTGAATATTATATAATGCGAGGAAGCCAATTTTGAACAACAATGTGACCTGGATAGGGCCAAAGGGATCAACGCAGGCTCGCTCCACGGGCCAGTGTTGCGAGGCAATGAATTTCATTAACTTTCTTTCTTGATGAGGATTAAATCCTCTGTTTTAATTCAGTACGTAGTGTTATTCCTTTTCCAGCTAGACCTGTAAAGTAGATGCCCCGGAGGATAGCCCTGAGGGAATACATAGACCCTTAGCAAGAAAAGATGCCCTAAATAAGGTCAGCGGGGAGCTGAAACCTAGTAGGGCACTAAATTACACCCCTAAGTTCACTAATGAAGAATAATGCTTTTTCCATAAAGTTAACCACAATATTTTTAGTTTTAAAATATTGCTTTTTTCAACTGACATTAATTTTAAAAGTAAAACGTATACTTTACTTTTTAAGTCATTTTCTTTTTCTATTTTACCGGGGCAGGGAAAATATTGCTATAATGCTATATATAATATCTCATTTCTTTCCAAACTTTTGTTTACAAATTTTTAATAGTTATTTTTGCACTAGGAGAGAAAAGAATGCTATTATTTCCTTGAGCAGGTAGTTGATTCTGGTTCCTAAGGCAAAAGCTGAGGAAACCAAAGAGTTTAAATCCGAAGCCAAGGATTTATGTGTTGACTCCCGAGGCAAGCCGAGGGAGTTATGACCATTAAACTTTCGATAATGTTAATTGCGAGGGAATAATGGCATTATGCCCCCAAGGTTCATACAAGATTTTATCCCAGACGTTACGTCATTTAATTTTTATGCGTTTTTTTGTATTTTGTTCCAATTTTTTCGCGTCGGACCCCTAATCAATTTTGGGGGTGCAGCCCCAATAAAATTCAACAATTTTTTTATTGCTCCAAACAACTTCTTTTGACCTAAACGGAATGCAAAAAAAATGTATTGGTCGAGTTCCCTTAACAAAATTTTGGGTCAATTAAAAATTGATTAGTTCCCTTTATAAATTTAGAGGAAACCAGTCCCCTAAAAATCAGGTTCGAAGTACCTCGGAACTTTTCCTCATTTTATCGGATTTGCTACGCTCATCCTCCTAGCTACGGACCCGTTTCGCAAGTTCTCAGAATATACTAGACGTTAAATTTATGCTACACGTCTTCGGACTCGCTTCGCTCCTACGTCCTCAGATAATAAATACATTCGTTTCATTCCTAGCGGTCTCCCATCCAGGCATTGACCATGCTCGATGCTGCTAAAATTTTATGATCCTCAAAACCTCATGGTTATACTTGTCGTAACGAAACAAAACTTAGTGGACTTATTTAATAAGTAATGGTATACACTTGTACTAAATATCAATCTAATTGGACTAGTTTCTAATTTTTTACAATTTTTTAAAAAACGTACACAAGTCATTTGATAAAAAAAAATGAACTAATGCTGATAATGAGATAAAACATGACACATATGTTATTCTTATAAATGGCTACATACGTGCCAAATCTCAATTCGATCGCATAATTTTTCCGCTTTTTATAAGTTTTCGCTGAGTCATTATTGTGGGTTAGTAACGTCATAAAAAAATATTTTCCGAACGGCACAACTGCAGCGATAGACTGATTTTGGTAAGAAGTTCCAACTCTCTAATATGAATACACTATAATACGACACACGGCTAAAATCAATTGACAGCCCGCCAAAATCTCAATGCTTTCAACCCTCTTTTTTTAATAAAAAAAATCCCTTCTTTTATGTAACAAAAAAAATCCCTACTCTGGCAACACTGAAAGTCAGGTTATGTTTTGAATTTTATTATTTGTTTTTATTTGATATAGAATTTTTTTATTTTTAAAAATCATTTATTTACTTTTAAGAAGGAATATTGTTGTATCTTATAAATTTACCAACTAAGTGTTGCTTTAAATTTTTTCGGGAAGTATGAATTAAGTGGAGTTAAAGTTGTTAATTACGTAATGCAATGGATCATAATAGTTCTTTGATAAAAGTTCGACGATTTAAATAAATTGTCAGCTATAATTACTTTTTTCCAAAACAAACTGCTTTTTTTGGTCAAGTTTGTATAATTGAATGCGTATTGTTTCATATTATAAAAATAATATGACACAATATCATCCAACATCCGCCATTGTTCTGATAAGAGCATAATTTTCGTTTCTCTACTATTTTATTGATATTTTTATTTTTTCTCGTTTCCTTTTTGATATTTATGTAAAAATGAGTTTAACAGCGGTAGATGAGTGTTATAAATGTAAAGTTTTGATCTCGGATAATGTCTCAGTGGTTAAATGCGATAAATGCCAAGTTCCTTATCACTTAACACCGAGTTGTTGTAGTCTTTCTAAAACTGAAATAGCTACAATCAATCTTAAAACACGAAAATTAATCTACCTATGTGAAAAATGTGAAGAGTCAAGCTCAAATTATAGTGAACTTAAAACATTAATTCAGAAACTTTCAGATGACTTAGACCGTAAGATCAAAACTGCCGGTATAACTCCACTGATAAGAGCAGAACTCATTGAAGATGCTATGGATGAACTAAAACGGCGTGAAGCCGCAAAGAAAAATGTTCTTCTGTTCAATATCAGTGAATCCGACATCAAGGATAAAATTGAAAAGAAATCTGATGAAAAATCGAAGGTAATATTATCCCTTAGTAAACTTAATATTAATGTTTCTGAGAAAGACATTTTGAATGTTATCAGGTTGGGTGATGATAACAATGGAGCTAATACAATTTCGACTTCTGACTCTAATACTCCAGCAAAAACAAGTAACATAGGTACAGGAGATGTGGTTGGAAACAAACGGAAAATTCGTCCGATGAAAGTCTTTCTTAATTCTTCGTCTTTAGCTATGGATATTATCAAAGCTTACAACAAAATGGAAAAAAAGAGTGATGTTACTTTTGTAGTCAAATCTGATCTTACTCTCTTTCAACGATCACACTTGAATGCGCTAAGAGATGAACTTAAAAACCATAACGACTGTACAATCAAATACGTGAGAGGTCGACCAAAAATTATCCCTAAAGTTTCTTTACCGTCTTCCAAGTGACATAAAATATTACCCATAACTTTCTTCTATACTAATGCCAACAATCTCAAATCAAAATTCGATGAATTTATTGCTTTAATAGACAGAATATCACCGGACTTGATCCTCGTAACAGAGACATGGTTTGACAAGAACGATACTTTGGCATTATTTTCCATGAATAATTACACTCTCATTAGAGCCGACCGAGAAGACTTCAGGGGCGGAGGAGTCTGTGCATATATTAAAAATACTATTAATGAGCATTTAGTTGTGATCACAGAAATTGTCCATCATTCTGAGCTTGCCCCTGCGGATTTTTTAAAGTTAAATATTCAAATAGGTCACTTTAAATTCAGTCTAATAACAATTTATCGTTCTCAAATAGTGCCATCTGATATCTGCAAGAAACTTACAGAAAAGATTATCCACTACAGTCTAGTCTGTCCAAGAGTTGTTGTATTTTCTGATATGAATTTCCCAGACATAGACTGGGTAAACAGGAAGGCTCCTGGCGGAAACTCTTGTTCTTCACTCTTCTTTGAGCAAATTACTGACTCAAATCTTACACAACTTGTTGATAAGCCGACTCGGTATAGACCGCCAGCCCAACCTAGTTTACTTGATCTAATTCTATGTAATGACAGTGAGTTTATAACAGATATAGTGTATGAGCCCCCAATTGGAAGAAGTGACCATCTATGCATTATTGCTAAGGCTCAGTATATAACAAAAAAATCTAATAAGCTTGTCTATCGCCCATCTAGAAATTTTAAAAAAGCAGATTATTATGCAATAAACTCGTATATCTCAGAGAAATTAGCAAATGGTCTTTCCCATGTCAATAGCACTCAAGAAAAATCAGATTGCTTGTACAATATTTTTCATAAAGCTATTGAACTTTATGTTCCGTGGTCTAAACCATTCAAAGGTGCTTTGAAACCTTGGATATCCAAAGACTTAGATCATAATCGCAGGAAAAAGAAGAAGCTTTGGGATAACTATAAACTAACAGGTTTTGACTCAGACTATGAGAACTATAAAAAAGCTAGAAATAAGCTCCGTCGTAAAACCAGGCTAGCAAGATATCATTATGAATCTAAAATCATTGATGGGGATCCTAACCTTTTTTTCAAATATATCAAAACTGGACTAAATCATATGGATACTGTCTTACAAATTACCTGCCCTGAGACTAAATTAACCTACACATCACCAGGTGATTGCGCTGATGTTTTAGCTAAACAATTTTTAAACTCACAGTGTGATGAACCTTTAACTCAACTGCCTACGCCTTCCTTAGCATCAAGAAATCCAAATTCCATTACCAATGTAGCTATTAATGAAGCATTGGTATTAGAAGAGCTTAATAATCTAAAGGACTCTGCTGCTGGATATGATGGTATTCCTGCTTCTTTTTTGAAAAATTGTGCTACCTCTATTGCATCAGCCACAACAGAACTTATGAACTCTTCTCTGGAAACAGGCTGCCTACCACAAGTATGGAAAATCGGTATTATTGTTCCCGTCTACAAAAAAGGTGACAAAACATGCCCTGGTAATTATAGACCCATCTGTTTACAGTCAATTCTATCTAAATGCATGGAACGTATCATTGTCAGAAATATTATCAACTTTGTTCAAAACTTACAACCTAGTGCCTGATAGTCAGCATGGTTTCATGCCTCAAAGGTCAGTTGTAACAAATATGCTTCTTAACTTAAATTTGTGGTCTCAACTCTATGACGAACACTCTCCTTTCGATATAATCTACATTGATTATGAGAAGGCATTTGACAAGCTACCATTAGTGAGATTAATGATAAAACTAGAAAATATTGGCATCAGGGGACCTCTTCTTGAGTGGATTAAAGCTCTGCTGACGGGTAGATTTTTCTGTGTCAGAATACAAGGAATTTTATCTAAATTATATAAAGTAATGAGTGGAGTCCCTCAGGGGTCCATCTTTGGCCCCTATGCCTTTATTCTTTACATAGCTGACTTACCTTGTCTTCTCCAGTCTGATAACTCTGACTTTGCTGATGATAAGAAGCTGGTTGCAAAAGTAATAAACTCCCAAAGTACAATTACTAGAGACTTAATAATAATGCAGGAATGGTCTAGAGACTGGCTCTTGAGTATCAATGCTGATAAATGTAATGTTTTGCATGTTGGAGGCACTAACCCAAAACTATCTTATTATTTTAATGGTATCCAAATTGAAGAAGTCTGTGAACAACGTGATCTTGGAATAACTGTAAGCAATGATCTGAAATGGGCTCCTCATATCTCTACTCTTGTAAAAAAAGGAAATTCCTTGTCCCATCTGATAAGGACTACTTTCAAAAATTTTTCTGTGGAAGCCACTAGGAAACTATTGATAACCTATCTGAGGCCTAATCTTGAATTTGCATCTCCTATTTGGTCTCCACACTTCATAAAAGACATTCAGGCTGTCGAAAGAGTGCAGAGGAGGTTTACTAAATTGTGTCCCGAAATCAAAGATAAATCATACGCTGAAAGACTGGAAGCACTAGATTTAATTACTCTTGAAGATAGAAGGTTACTGACTGACATGATAGAGGTTTATAAAATCCTTAATAATTTATACGATGCACCTCAACTTAAAGACATGTTCATAATTAACAATCTGGGCCTTAGAGGCCACCAGATGAACTTTTTAAAGCACAGTCGAAACCCTCTCAAGACAGCATTTCTTCTGTAATCGAGTTGTCAACTTCTGGAATCATTTACCTGATACAATTATATCTGCGCCTTCAGTAGACTCCTTTAAACATAGACTCTATTCTTGGTTTTACTCAACTATCTTAAAGAGAGAATAATTACTATTTATATTCATGTACAAACTTATTTTCCAAATAATTTTTTTTTCTCTTTTGCTTTTTACTCATTCTATTTGGCTTTTATTTATTAACTTTCTACTGTTTTATCATTATTATTATTTTTTTTCTATTACAATATTTTGTAATATTTACTATTTGTACCACTGATCCCTCATTAATATATTATTTATTGAATGTTAATATTAGCATTTATGTTTGAGCATATCTTGTTTTTTTTACTCCGTGCCCATAAAATTATGTACCATACAATATTGTATCAAAAGTTAATTATTTCTTTATTATTTTTATTGTTTTTTTATCTTTTTTAATATATTAGAAAAGGCATAGATGTATACATTCCTTTATTGGGTTTACTCTTCTCTTCCTTTATTTATCTTTTACAAACATTTATTATATCCCGACATACATTATCGTTTATCAGACTTAGTTAATATTCGCCTTAGATTTAGATAAGAGAGAGAGTATATGATTTTCACCAGGTATATTTTTCTTTTCCTGATATAAAAATTTTTTTTCTTCCATTACAAAGTGTTATATTACTCACTATGTGTACAACCATCTCATCATTAATATATTATTGTTTTTTTTTATTTTTTTCTTTTTCAATTTTTTTTAGTTTATCTTGAATTTTTACTCCGTTTCCATAAAATTATTCTATTTAACATAGAATATTTTACCAAAAGTTAATTATTGCTTTATTGATTTTTTTTTTCTTTATATAATTCTTTTAATATAATAAACAAATAGGGTAAAATATTTTTATTGCATTCATTTTTCTTAACCTTGTTTAATGTATCATTTTCATCCCCTACCTTATTATCTAGATGTTTGAATTAATTTTTTTGCTTTCCTATTATCATAAATAAAATTACAGAGCAATACTATTATTTTTTTTTTTGTTCATGGTAAATTGACTATTAGTGATTCTTTCCATAGTTTTAAAAATTAACTTTACTATCTACTTTACTTTAATAAAAGAAATTATCAGTTGGATGAGATATAAAATTAATAAAGGTACTTATTTTTAAATTGGCGCAAATCTCTAAAAGTTATTTTATACATTAGTAAATAATTCAATTTTGCTATCATAAATAAAATAGTAATAATTGTACATAATTATCATGATTTGTTATTCTCAATTTTTTTTTAAGTATAATTATACAAATAAATCTGTATAGTGTAATATTTTTTTTTTCTTTAAATGTATATAGTATGTAAAATTTTTGTATTATAATTATTGTTAAGCTCTTATCAGAATATTTTTGTACAAGAGTTACAGGCTATTGCCTCTTTCTTGTTTTTTGTTAAATAAATAAAAAAAATAAATATGCATTCAAGACTTAAAAAAGTCAAGACTGTTGAAAGACATGGCATTTTCAAAAAAAATGCTGTCTTTTGGTTGACAGACCACAGACCCTGCGCTGTACTCAAATAGCAAGAAATGCTTGAAGAATACGTAAATGTCCAAGCGTCTAATATAGGCACTCAGATCATATTACAACTTCGCAATAATTGGACGAATTGAACAGATTGGAATGAAACGAAACGAAATCAAACAGATCAATGAGCACAATAAAAGCGACGCGAGGTTACAAATATTTACAACCAGTGTTGCCTTTTTATGATTTTTTTTACGAAAAAGGTATTTTTTTACACCGAGGTTGGCATGAGGTGGAGGAGGAAAGAGCGGGGTCGGTCTGAACCAATAGAATTCTTTCCCTCACAGATTTTTGGCGCGCTGTCAATTGATTTAAGCCGTGTGTCGTACTATATCCAGTTTCGGATTTTTTTGCAAACACAATAATTTTCCTATATACCTGCGGTATAAATGAGGAAAAGTAAAAATAGTTAATGTGTATCAAGGAATAGAAGAAAGTTTTACAGCGGCTCAATTTTAAGTTTATTACTTAGGCAAAGGCTAAGAGGGAAACTTCTGAACTAATTTTTTTTTGACATTTTATATTGAGTAATACGACAACAATTATTGTTACAAGTATTAGAGTTAATATAGTTTCATGACTTGAGAAGTCTGGACTCTTAACTAATAAACTAGTTAAATTCGCTGATCTCCCCTAAGGGTACTGCAGCCTCCCAGCTAAAAAGCTGTGGCTATGAATAGCCTCTTAGTGAGACCTTAGCTGTCAGAGGCTGCAGGCTCTTAAGGTTATATGCTCCCTATCTTTTCTTTTTTTTTTTTATTTTTCATTTATTTATTTTTTTTAATTTTTTTTTTTTTAATTTATTTATTTATTTATTTATTTTTTTTTTATTATTATTATTTATCTATTTACCACTATATTTTGACTAGCTTAATCACTCCCGCCTGAGTGCAATCACTGGATTGTTTCTCTAACAAGTCTCTCAAGCCACTAAAACCATTTAACTCTAATACTTGTAACAATCATAATTGTTGTTGTATTAATCAATAAAATATGTAAAAAAAAAAAAAAAAAAAAAAATCGCTAATGATACTTGTTAAGAGCAGTGATTGTATTTTGACTCTTTAGGTGCAGCTGAGGTAGATTATTTAAGTGCAGAAGTACTTTATACTGGATAAAAGTATATGTACAATGAAATACAAGGATATGTATTACATTTTTTTTGACAGCAATCTAAGTCATACTAGGTAATAATGGCACGCATTTTGTTTTGAGTAGAAAAAATGCCGATGTTGGAAATGAATTATTTGACTCTCAAGGTGAACCTGAGACAGGGAAACATTATTTTAGTGAATTTTGACAGAAGTAATTTTCACAATGTCACTAAACTGTTGTAAAAATTATAGCACTGTGACCCAGAAAATAGTGCAGGAACTTTTCAAAGGAAACTAATTATTTGACTCATGAGGCGAAACTGAGTCATGAAAACTATTTTTAACAGTTTAATAAGTATTATTTTACACTATCACAGAAATTACAGCACTGTGACCCAGAACAATGTTGAGATAATTTTCTAATGTAAATTAATTGACTCACGAGGTGAAACTAAGCCAGAAAAACATGATATTGTCATTTAACAGTTCAAGTACTTTTTAACTCTGTCTCTGAACTGTAGTTGAAATCATAGCACTGAGACCCAGAAAATAGTAGTGGTTTTTTAAAAAAGAAATTAATTGTTTGACTCCCGAGGAGAAGCCGAGCAAGGGTAAACATTATGACAGTGGATTGTAACAGTTGAGGTATCTTTCACAATGTCACTTAACTGTTGTAGAAATTATAACACTGTGACCCAGAAAAAAGTGGAGGTATTTTTTTAATATAAATTAATTAATTGACTCACGAGGTGAAGCCGAGTCATTTTTTTTTTTTTTTAACTTTATTGATTATTGTCTACAATAAATGTAATTGACATAGTGCTAATGTTGGTAAAGTGACTTGGCAGTCTTGATAGGAGGAATCACCCAGTGGTGATACTCCTTGGCGTGGTTAGGTAAATGTTAAAATTTTACTTTTAATATAAAAAAAAATGACAGTGGATTGTAACAGTTGAGGTATCTTTCACAATGTCACTTAACTGTTGTAGAAATTATAACACTGTGACCCAGAAAATAGTAGAGGTGATTTTTTTAAAAAGAAATTAATTGTTTGACTCCCGAGGAGAAGCCGAGTAAAGGTAAACGCATCTTTCACGCAGTCGCTAAACTGTTGTAGAAATGTGACCTAGAAAAAAGTGGAGGTATTTTTTAATAGAAATTAATTAATTGACTCACGAGGTGAAACTGAGTCATGAAAACATGATATTTAAAAGTTCAAGTACTTTTTTAACCCTGTCACTAAACTGTTGTGGAAGTTATAGTACTTTGACCTAGAAAACAGTATATTTTTCTAAGAAATTAATTATTTGACTCACGAGGTGAAGCCGAGTCAGGAAAACATGGTAGTAAATTTTAACAGATGAATTATATTTCACACTGTCACTAAACTATTGTAGACATTATTCCACTGCGACCCAGAAAACAGAAGAGGTAATTTTCTAAACTGGATTTAAATCTTTTGTGAAGTAAAAGTAGTCAGGTAAATAGTTGAGTCAATTTTCCTTTCAAATAACATGAAAATTTTCAAAAGGTTTTCCAAATTTATAGAGTTGTTAAATTTTCTTCCATTCAAAAAAGGATTGTAAAGTAAAGGATGTTTTAGTTTTGTATTTCTGTGACGGCACTGAACAGAATTCATCACGTGATTAAATTCTGCTGATTTTGAAAAGAACCCCTATTTTCAAAAATATTACAACCCATAGAGATATTATTACTAGAGGTGCCATATAGGTTAAATTGTGAAACATCGAAAAAGTAACCTGATCACCTTCGATTATAAATACAATCAAATAATCAGTATAAAATTACAATTACTTATACAGGAGAATGTTAAAAATACAAATTAAAACACAAACAATGTGCTGGAAGCCAAAATCATTTGATTTGTTTTAGATTTATTAACTCTAGAAAAAGGCTTTAATAAGGTTATACAGAGCCCTGAGAGCCACAAAAAGATGTTTCAGGCCTCTCAATGTATGGAGCTAGGTTATGCCCCCTCTAGTATATATCTCTATGGCTGTTGTGCTTTATCAATACGTCATATTACTGGTTAATATCAGTGGTAACTGCGACGATATAATTTATCAGTCAAAACACGTGATTTGTTTTGAAAAACGAAAGTCTCTATGTAACGAATCTTTTTACGTTCCCTTGAATTTTGTGTCTAAAAGTGTTTCTATTTAACGAAAAAAAAATCTATATAACGAACAAAATTTCCAGAAATAAAGATAAAGACAAGACCCGCAAACTTTCAAGGAATTGACCAAAACGGCACTTCTGTTTTTCTGTGATCTCCCAGAACAATTGTTTATTGATTCTCGCCCTGCCTTATTTAATTTTGCGAACTCTTTCTTTACAATATTCTATGAAATTAGGATTAACACAGCATAGAGCTAAAAATCTTTCAGTTTTAATATGGTATTCGGTCTGACCAGCTCGTTTGTGAAACTTTTTATTTGTTTGTAAATCGAGTTTATTAAAATGTCAATACGGAAATCGCTGTCCCTTTCTGAAAAAATCAATTTATTAAAAGATTCTGACGATGGAGTCAAAAACAAAGACTTGTCTCTGAAGTATAAAATCGCTCCTAGTTCTATATCAACAATTTAAAAAAATCGGGAATCGAGTGGCGATTTAAAAAAAAGTTCTCGAGTATGCAAGTATGAAGACATTGATGACGCAATTTTACAATGGGTGACATTGTTAAGGGACAAAAATATGCCTGTGACAGGACTGCTAATAAAAGGAAAAGCTGCTAAACATGGAACTGCGAGGTTATTATTTATCCTATATATCCATTAAAATATCATAAAATAGTACAGAGTTATTTATTTTTTTATTTTCTATACATCGAAATTTCTATAAAACGAATTTTTTCTCTTGAACCTTTAAGTTCGTTATATAGAGGTCCGACTATATATATATATATATATATATATATATATATATATATATATATATATATATATTGTGAACCCTTCTTCCAAAAATCCTCCATCCCCCTCCATGATCCCAACCTCATAAGTTTATTTTTTTTTATAAATTCGCTAAAAACCAAACAGGTTATGTTTGTTAAACTATCTTTTGCAAGCATGCCTCTGCATTTTATCGCAAACCAAGGTGTTTTTATGGCAAACTACCTCATTTTAACTAAAATATCCTGACGAAAGTTTGACAAAACTTTGGCAGTCCGGTTAACTATCCGGTAGTTAACTACCGGGTAGTGGGAGGGTTTCACTCCCCCACTTCATAAAATTGAAAAATATGGTAATATAGGTAAGGTTGGTAACATTGTTTCTGAACCATGGAAATTCCCCAAATCTTCCAGTTTAGTTTTCCATCTCTGAAATATTTTCCTGTCTTAGAAATTTCACTCAAGTAAGTATAATATAGAAAATTGTTCCAAACTTTCGTTCCTCAGGGGAAAAGGGATTATAGAAATTTTGAATGCTTATCGAGAAAATTTGATTTTATAAATGGTTTTTAGGAGAAAATAATAAAGAAAAGTATTGGAATATATTTATTCTAAAGGTTGGTTTTAAGTAAATATTCAAGATATTGGCAGGATAAATAAATTATTTGTGAGATAAAGAATATTTATGTACAAGTACATTTATAATTACTCAATATATAATAATATTTATGTCCACTTAAAGCTTTTGGCTCATTAGCTGAACATAAATATTCTTCAGTTCTTGAATTTGACGAAAATAAAAAAGTTTAAAAATTAATAAAATTTGTAATGTTTTTGAAAAATGTAATAAAATATCAAAATTTTATTAATTTTTAAACTTTTTTATTTTTGTCAATTTCAAGAACTGAAGAAGCTCAGGATCCCTGGGCGAAAGCTCTTCATCAATTTATTTTCAATAAATTTTAAAAAAGGACTGAAGTCTTCATTAATTTAATTATTATAATTGTTTTTTTGTAGGGGTTATTATAATCTTAAATAAAATGTGGATGGTTGATATTAAAAACCTAGTACAGCCACCTTCGCGGATGAGGTCCTAAGTGTAACTTAGGGTGCGAACCCCAGACCTCTATGATGTAAAAGTGTCAGTATAAATACTGACTCTTTACAAACTCAACCGCGGAGGTGGCTGTACGCAATATAAACTAGGTTTTTAATATCAACCATCCGCAATTTATTTAAGATAATAATAAACCCATCAAAAACAATAATAACTATTAAATAGACGAAGAGCTTTCGCCCAGGGATCCTGAGCTTCTTCGGTTCTTGAAATTGACGAAAATAAAAAAGTATAATGTAAATAAAATTTAATAAAATTAATGTAATAAAATAAAATAAATGTAATAAAATTTAATTTGTTTTATTAAATTTTTCAAAAACGTTCAAAATTTTATTTTAATTTTTTTAAACTTTTTTATTTTCGTCAATTTTAAGAACTGAAGAAGCTCAGGCTCCCTGGGTGGAAGCTCTTCATAAATTTATTTTCAATAAATTTTAATTAAAAAAAGGACTGAAGTCTTCGTTAATTTAATTGATATTTTGTATTATTAATAGAAATTTTTAATTTTCAGGAGAACGTTTGGTCTTCATCAATTGTTATTGTTATTTATAACCTTAGAATAATACTAATATAGAAGGAGCATATGACCATAAACACAATGTAATTCTACTGATAACACGAAAGCCGGTTGACTGGTGGTCATAAGTAGGGGTACCACCCTAACAACAAAACATTATTTTAAATATGTGTCACAAATATCCATTAATGAAAAAAAAGATCGTAAAGAACAAATATAATAACTTAAAAAAAACCTGCTAAGTATTTAATAAAACCGGCCTTAAATGGCAAAAGGAAAGCGAAATACAAGAATCTACATTTAGTTGACGAAGACTACTTTTTATATAATTTTAATTAAAAACTACCATTTAAAATGCTAAAAATATTGTAATGCACCGATATTTATATTAGTATTTTATGAATAATTAATCATTAATTAATAATAGAACATAATAATACAGCAAACGGAAGTATTGCCAACTTCTTTATAAGAAAATTGTATATTGTTAGGGTGGCAGCATTACTTAAGACCACCAGTGAACCGCCTTTCGTGTTATCAGTAGTGCTCCTTCTATATACAGTATTATTCTAAGTTGATAACAGATGGTCTTATATATGGCTTAATGCGCGGCAAAGCTCAAACTGATCGTAACATTTCTCGTTTTATGAATATTCGAAATTTTTCGCTGAGTCATTATTTTCGATTGATGACGTCATACCGGTCAATAGAACGTTATTCTATAATACTATAAAATTATAGTATACAATTTTATAAAAATTGTACACTAGATAGCACTACTAGACATAAAGATTGATTTTTGTACTAATTATCAACTCTCCAGTATAAATATGCTAGGAGCAACGATGATAACAGACACACACATTTTGTTATTGTTCGTTACAGTATGATGAGGGGGAGTTCAATTATATTAAGAACCACAATTATGGCACTAGATATATTACTAACATCAATATTGCCACTTGTAGGCTCAACAAATCACATCAGTCCCTAAATTTTAATGGAATAAGTTGTTTTAATAAATTACCAGCTTCAATAGTTGAACTTCCACCCAAAACTTTCAAAAAAGCATTACATTGTTGCTTGAGAAAGCCTACTATAATGCTAACGAGATTTGAGCTAATAACTTAGTATTCCCACCTTAAATGTTTAGTGTTTCTCATTAAATGTTATGCTTTTTTGTTTTTATTTTTAATCAAGTTAGTTATTCAAGTTATGCTGTCTATGTTTATGTAGTCTGTGTAATAATGTACAATCAATTTGTTTTTCTTGTTTTTTTTTAATTTCATTGTAAAATTTTGACAATTGAGAAACTTTGTAATAAAGTAATCTCAAGTAAATAAATAAATAAACAAACACATACACCCAGACAACTTAGTGAAATCCACTTAGAAGGTCCTAAAAACACCTAGAACAGATAGTTCAGGTGATATCGAACACAATACTTTCCCTAAACACCCGCGGTATAAATAAGAAAAAGTAAAAAGCTTTTAATCCCTAACATTCCGCCTATCAAAGTATAATTTTCTTTTATTTGTGAAAATAAAGATATTTTGAGATGTCTTGCCTTAATTTTCGTTTAGAGTTTTAAGTCAGCAAGCTTAGTAAGAGAAACATTTTGAACTTAAAGATTTTTTCAATTTTATAAAGATTATATTAACGATGGTCAATTTAAATGCTGCGGTTCTTTTGCATTTTCATTTTAACTTATAAAAAAATAAATCTATTTCTAGATCTACGTATAAAGAAATCTATTTGAAAGGAGATATTTTGAATAGCTTAAATGTTTTTTTTTTCGTAAAAAAATGTATTAAGCAGATTTTCTCAAATTTGAAGATTCTCTTAAAACTAATTGAAAGACAACTTTTATTTCAAAATGAGAAAAAAACAAATCTATTTAAGAGGAGTTAGTTTTTAGTATTTTCTTTAGAAAATAGCTTATGTTAAGTAGATTAGTTTAAATTTGCTTCTGTAAGAAATTTATAAAAAAAAGGAAAACTTAGGGCTTATTATAATAAGTCTAGGCCTAAGGAAATTAGAACAATAAAAATAATGAGCTAAGGAATGGAATGATAGTCAATACTACAAATTGCAGGATAATTAAAGAAATAAATATGGGCCTTTGGCCGTAGCCGCAATGTGGCGTCACAGAGGCCGCTTTGTGGCCAGGAGCAGGCCTCTCTGTGGCCTAGCAGCCACCTTTTTCTCGTTTTGTATTCTTTGTTGTTTTATTATTATTTGTTGTGACATGGTATTTTGCCATGTATTAAGCAAATTTTCGTCACATCGCGTCACTGGTATTTTCTTGATATTAGGAAATATCAAGGCATAGCAAAATTTATTCTACACCGGTCCATGTAAAGCCTAAACCAAAACATATTAGCAGAAAGTCAAGAAAAGGGGTTGTGTCCAAGATTAAAAGAAATATCAAGGCACTGTAATGGTTAACCTACACAGGTCATTGTGAAGCCTAAGATAAAACAGAAATGAGATCTGGCTCTGATCCCGGGATTGAAAGAAATGCCATGGCTTAGGAACAGTCAACCTGTATAGTCATTGTGAAGCCTGATACAAAACAGAACAGCAGACAATGGAGAGAGATGACTATGTTCCAAGATTAAAAGAAATATCATGGCTTAGACACAGCCTTTACAGGTCATTGTGAAACATAAAACAAAACAGATCAGCAGACAATGGAGAGAGATGACTCTGTTCCAGGATTAAAAGAAATATCATGGCTTAGACACAGCCTTTACAGGTCATTGTGAAACATAAAACAAAACAGATCAGCAGACAATGAAGAGAGCTATAAATATGAGTTATAAATAATATTGGTTGCCCAGCAATTTAAACTACAAAATCTGGCTAAAATAAATTATTTTTCTGAAATTAAAAAAAGAAAACGCGGTGAAGTACAATAAATGACATAATTTTTTTTTAATCACCAGAGTGGCCACTCAACGCTAGCATCAGTCTATAGACCAACGTACGGGGGCTCTATTTAAGTCCGACACCCCTGGCTTGAACACTGTTGATACTTAAACAGTAAGACTGTCGATTCAATGGTAACAAAATTTTGAATTTTGGTCGACACTAGTGCGGCGGGGTATATATCTTTCAATTGAGTGGGCGTGTCTTAATTTCCCGCTTTTTGCCCACAGTCAGTTTGAAATTAAATTCTTATACTTTGTATAGTCATACTTCTAACTAGCCGTGCCGCTTCGCACGGCCTTCTCCTTTGAACATACACAGAACGCTTCTGATTACTCGAGTTGTTTTGCATTTAAGTAATTTATTAATTTATTTGATTTAATAAGGTAATAATGAAATAGTGGCTAAAGTTTACACGTGCATTTTAATTACATCGGCAAGATGCTGCGCACATGTGATTAAATGTAAGTACCCGAAAAAATCGACTAAATCAATAAATTAATTAAATGAAATTTACACTTACCGGCCATCAGCGTTTTGTGGAAGTTTTAAAAATACTTTTTTTACTTTTAGTGTCTGAATTTTTGTAATACAGAAAATGACAACGGCAAACCGTTTTTGTAAAAAATAAAAAAATAAAAAAATCGTTTTATAATAACCAAAATTGACCATAGTATTCATAAATTTAATTATAAAAATGTAATCGGTCATTTTTTGAAAGCTATTGGGTTAGTACATGAGTTCTCCGCACCAGTCCGCCGCAGTGCTAATTTTTAGTAGCTTGCGATAATCAAATCCAAACTTTTCCTCATTTAAGTTAACCCCCCTGACCAGGGGGGGTTAACTTAAATGAGAAAAAGTTTGGATTCGATTATCGCAAGCTAATAAAAATAGCGCTGCGGCGGACCGGTGCGGACAACTCATGAACTAACCCCAATAGCTTTCCAAAAATGACTGATTATATTTTTATATTTAAATTTATGAATACCATGGCAATTCTTGGTTATGATAGCTACATTTATTATTATTATAAAAATGATTGTTTTCTGCATGTATTTTTCACAAAAACGGTTCGCCGTTGCATGTTCTGTATTTCAAAAATTCAAAAACTAAAAGTAAATAGAAACCTTTTTTTAAACTTCCAGAGAACCTACTGATGGCAGATAAAGTAAATTTCATTTAATTAATTTATTAATTTAGTCGATTTTATCAGGTAATTACATTAAATTAAATGCTCGCATCTTGCCGATGTAATTAAAATACAGGCTGCATTAAATGCCAAAATCTATCTTTTACCACGAGTAAACTTTAGCCACTATTTCATTATTACCTGATTGAATCAATTAAAATAATAAATTACTTGAATGAAAAAACTTAAAAATAATCAGAAGTGTTCTGTGTAAGATTAAAGTGGTAGGGTTAGTGAGAAGTATAACTATACAAAGTATAAAAATTTCAAACTGACTGTAGGCAAAAAGCGGGAAATCAAGACACGCCCACTCAATTGAAAGGTAGGTCCCTCGCCGCGCTAGTGTCGACCGGAATCCAAATTTTTCTACCATTGAGTCGACAGTCTTACTGTTTAAGTATCTATAGTCTCTGCCCAGACCCCTGGTAAGAATTACTTTAAAAAATTATATATTTTGATTGCTGTCTGTCAAGTCGTTTTGTTGATTTTAAATTTGTTTTAGTTTTTTAATTAAATTAAGTATGTGAGTTTCAAGTAATCACGATTCTAAGGGTTCTAAAGCAAGATTCAAGTTTGAAAAATTAACAAAATCCTACAATATGTTGAGCAAAGCACTAGTTCAGGTCGTCAAGGAGTTGATTCGAGCTTCGGTAGAGGTATGCTTACCAGTGGCGGACAGAGACAAAAGGGCCTGACGAGGGTTTGGTTAGAGTATGATAAGAGACCCACCCGTAAAATCAAAACAAAAAAATTTCCCTACAAATTTTTGACATACAAAAATAAATAAATACATCCATTCTCGGGTATGTAGAAAGGTTTGGGGCTTTGAGTAGGGCATATATAAGGGAGATAATCTAAGAGAATACTCTTATACATTACATGTAAGACAAATTTATCCAATATAAGGGGGTCCCTTTCATACATCTACAATGGGGTAAGAGTATTAAAAGGGACCACCCTAAAAGAATACAATACAACTATTCTCGGGTTTGTAGAAAGGCTTTGGGCTTTGAGTAGGCATATATAAGGGAGATTATGGCAATAATGTTTCCAATAACAAGGTTTATTTAAATGAAGGGTGGGTCCCTTATCATACTATCTACAATGGGGTAAGAGTATTATAAAGACCCACCTTAGAAGAATACATTACATCTATTCTTGGGTTTGTAGAAAGCTTTGGGGCTTTGAGTAGGGCATATGAAAGGGAGATAATGTTAGACAATAATCTTACATTAGATGTAAGACAATAATGTATCCAATATAAAGGGTGGGTCCCTTATCATACTATCTACTATGGGGTAAGAGTACATTACCCATTGTACTTGATACTTTCTTGCCTTAATCTCTCTTATATGCCCTACTTATAGCCCCAAAGCCTATTTACAAACCCGAGAATAGATGTAATGTATTCTTCTAAGGTGGGTCCCTTATAATACTCTTACCCCATTGTAGATAGTATGATAAGGGACCCACCCTTTATATTGGATAAATCATTGTCTTACATGTAATGTAAGAGTATCCTCTTACATTATCTCCCTTATATATGCCCTACTCAAAGCCCCAAAGCCTTTCTACATACCCGAGAATGGATGTATTTATTTATTTTATGTTTACAATAATGTCAAAAATGTAGGGAAATTTATTTGTTTTGATTTTGCGGGTGGGTCTCTTATCATACTCTAACCGAGGGGGTTTGGCCTATAAGGTCCCACACCTTCATCTTATGGGGCCCAATAGGGAGAGGGGTCCTATATTGGTTCCCTTGTTAAGGGGTCTTCTTTTAACTAGAGTAGAACTAATGATTGAAACAAGCTTAATTTAATTTTATTAATTATTAATAAAATTAAATAAAATAAAACTAAAAAGGTGGTTAAAGTATGATAAGGGACCCACCCAAGGTGATACATTTTATAAGGTGATTCCATTGGAGGGTTTTTGGGACAGAAAACTTTGTGAAAACTACTTAGGAGGTAAAACTCCGTTTCAGATGTTCAGTGCAGGCATAGTACTTTCCCTCTAAACCTATTTATAAAATACATACGGTATAAATGAGAAAATAAAAAATTATGCAACAAAAGTTTAAAGATTTAGGTCTTCCGGTGGTGACCGCGTCAATGTAGATGAACAAAAGTTTAATTTTTTAATAAAAAGTAACCCGAAGACCTGAGGCTTGAACCCGTAATCTCTTGCAGTAGAAGCGAAAGCGTATCTACAACGCTATCAAGGCTTTTGTGTTTACATCGAATTGAATCACATTGTAAATTTCTACCATCTTGGGACCCACCCAAAAAATCAACAAATAAATTTCCCAACAAATAATTTTTTTATGTCAAATTTTTGACATAAAAAAATTAATTTTTTATTACTTACCACGCCCTTACCTACATAGGACACCCTACATACCAAATTAAAAACTTATTTAAAGACTACATCATCAAAATTGCTCTAAAAAATTCTGTTAATTTTTACATTAAATATTTTTCAAAATTAAAAGACCCCCTCACTAATGCCAAAAGATGCATATACAGAATACCATGTAAAGACTGCCCCCAAGCATACACAGGAGAGACCTCTCAACTATTCAAAAAAAGACTTGACACACATAACATTCAAATACTTGACAACTCTAACCTTACAGCCTTATCAGATCATATGACAAAACTTGACCACCGACCAGACAAAGAAAACTGCCTTATACTTCATATAGAACCACATACAGACAAAAGGAAATTTTTAGAAATGCTCTATATAAAAGCTGACAAAGACAGTATGAACAAAAAACAAGACATTAACAATCTGAGCAGTATTTATTATAATATTTTCTTAAAATCATAATTTTTCCTTTACCTTTTTGTAATTTCATTTTAAATTTATTTACTTAGTTAGACACATGACATAAAAAACATTCTTTTTCAATTTTTGTCATTTTTAAGAACTGAAGAAGCTCAGGATCCCTGGGCGAAAGCTCTTCAACAATTTATATTTAATAAATGTTATAAGGACTAAAGTCTTCATTAATTTAATTGATATAAAAAAAATATTTTAAAATAACAAATAAAAACATTCTCGGGTTTGTAAAGCTAAGCCCTACTCGGCTTTGAATAGGGCATATATAAGGGAGATTAAGACAATAATGTCTTATTGTATTTAAAGATGTATTTCATTCTTCTAGAGTGGGTTCCTTATAGTACTCTTACCACATTGTAGATAAGGGACCCACCCTTCATTTAAAGTAAACCTACTTAATTGATACATTATTGCCTTAATCTTCCTTATTTATATGCCCTACTTAAAGCCTTTCTTTAAACCCAATAAAGGGTATATTATATTCTTCTAGGGTGGGCCCCTAATTGTATATAGTACAATTACGCACCAACCTTTAATATTTATTTCATGATTAAAATAAACTTTTGTCTGTCAAAAATTTGTAGGGATTTTTTTTGTTTTGATTTTGCGGGTGGGTCCCTTATCATACTCCAACCCAAATATTATTTAATTAAACTATGTTTAATCTCTAGGACTCTTTAGTATTGCTTAGGGCCCTGAATGTAAAGGTCTCCATGAGGCCCTAGTCTTCCGCATGGAGCCTTCAAAGGTCCAGATATTCAAAATATCTGAATATTTGTTCATCAGGGGCTTTGAAAATATATTTAGATAGCAAATTGAGAATATTTTTAAGTACTTTAAAAATATTTGTGTCAAGGAGCTCTGATTATTGGGGCCTTTAGTGTTATGAATATATTACATAATTATAATAAATAAATATATGTATACATATTATAAGGTTAAACATATTTAATAAGACAATCCTTTTTTTTAAATTTCGTTGTTTCTTCTTTAATTTTAATTTTGGGGCCCAAGAAGTGCTGCCACTCTCGCCCTCACTGGCCAGTCCGCCCCTAAGGTTAAAGAGCCGTAGTAAATCAAGATAGAAATTTCACCCGTATTAGGGCCGTAATTTCTAAAAATTTAAAAATTAGCATAACCATGTACAGGGTGTACCATGTTCATGCATGTATAAAAGGGAAGGGACATAGCAGGCCTTCCCAATGTAAAACAATGTCGCCAACCCCCACCTCTACTCCCTCGGGCACTCGTAGCACTACAACTTCCTTCGTCAGGTTATAAAAATAACGAGTAAAGTTATGTATTATTGTGTAGTAGTTAATTGTTCATATTTAATGTTATTCTCACATTGTTTAAGATTATAAAGTTATGAATCCTAAGAAAATAAAAAATACTAGGATTAAAGTCCGTTTTCTTTACTTGGACTTGCACAGTTAAAGTAACGAATCTAATTGAGCAAATAATTAAGCAAAATCAAGCATAACATTAGACTATTATAACCCTGGAGATAAAGCAATAAATTTGGATACTAATAGCGTAAATTAATATTTTTAGGCGAATTGCATATCCGGTAAAGAGTGCACTAGAAGGCTCTCGGTAACGCACTCCCTCTCTAACTCTAAAGAAGACGATTGCGAAAAGTCAAACTGCCCTCGTGAAGCTCTTAAAGTCAAAGGCCAATTAGAAGCTCCAACCAACAAGTACCTTCAGCCGAAAGTCCCTCAGTTCGAAGTCAAGTCGGCCATCTCTTTCAAAGAAAAGCCTGCCTTACAGAAATTCGACATTTATGCCGAAAGAAACTGTAGGATTTTAAAAGCATGTAAGGGAGAATCGTCTAAGAAATGTGGGAAACAGGTAGAATCTGAAGCAAAAGATATGAAGAAGATGTGTAAAAAGGAAGAAGGTTGTAAGCAGGATAAAGATGATGGGTGTAAAGAATAGGAAAAGTGTCTAGGAAAAACTTAGCTCCAGTTGAAACTTTTTTAAAAAATACATGTATACAAAAATCTTGAACTTCGCATTTTCATTACGCAGGCATAGAAATAATCTACATCCAATATCATTTAACGGCGCATAGTTTACAATAATTTCACATGTAAAATCATTATCATCAGATAATAGTCCAAGAGCCGAACCTAATAAAATTAGACGCATTTTGAACTACTTTAAACCAAATTATTCTGAAAATACACCTTAAATTATGAAGGAAAAGCATTGTCTGCTTATCAAGAGTGGAGCCTTTGAAATGATTGCACATGCTCAAAAGTTTAAAAAATCGCACTAATTCTAGTTTTTTTGCAATAAGTGGCTCCCTGTAAGTTGTGTGCGAAACATAAAGAGAACATAAAAACCATCAACTCCGTCTTTTCCACAAGATATTTACTTTATTAAGGCAGAACCGGCTTTCAGCTTACGCCATCATCAGTGCCTAACATAGCAATACAAACATATTATAACAAAATACATCCAATAAATAAAAAATAAATAAAAGTTAATCACAAACGTAAAAAAGTTAAAACCTAAACCTATTGAAAATAATAAATATACATCCAATTATAATAAAAATAAATACGTTTAAAAACACAAAAAAGGCATACCGGAAAGATATCGAGCCGTCAACTGTCCAGGACCTCTGTTAAGAGTTTGGTGACGACTGACCTCTTATTGACCTTGTCTATTAAGGGATACAAGATAGCTGAGTCCCCGCCTTCATTTTTCTTGTTAAGTGAATTTTCAGGTTTTTTATATTGTAGTCTACGTATTTCAAGATTTTCTAGCGAGTTCAACTTTCCTCCTTTAGGGGCAAAATTTATTATTTTCAATAGGTTTAGGTTTTAACTTTTTTACGTTTGTGATTAACTTTTATTTATTTTTTATTTATTGGATTTATTTTGTTATAATATGTTTGTATTGCTATGTTAGGCACTGATGATGGCGTAAGCTGAAAGCCGGTTCTGCCTTAATAAAGTAAATATCTTGTGGAAAAGACGGAGTTGATGGTTTTTATTAAAAACATTCCACAGCGTAGTAAAAAATATTGAATAAAGAGAACATTTTTTAAAGTTGATGCAATTTCCAATAAAACGAGTGTTTAATCATCATCATCGGATAACTACAACCAAAGTTATGTCTCTTTCAAAAACACCAAAAAAATTGTTAATTTATGCAGTCAGCGAATTTCTTGAAAAATATTGACATTTTGTTCATTTTTTGACCATTTAACAAATGAGATAACTTTAGTTGTATTTATCCGATTTTGATGAAACAACACTCGTTTGATATGAAGTTTTAACAGCTTTAAAAAATGTTCCCTTCATGTTTCGCACACGACTTATAGGGAGCCACTTATCGCAAGAAAACTGGAATTAGTGTGATTTTATAAAATTATGAGCATGCGCAATTATATGAAAGGCTCCACACTGGATAGGGAGACAATGTTTTTCCTTCATAATTTAAGGTATATTTTCAGAATAATTTGGTTTGAAGTAGTACAAAATGAGTCACATTTTTGGGTCTTGGACAATAATGAATTAACATGTGACATCATTAAAATAATTTCACCTAAAGATGAAGACTTCACATGTAAAATCATCAACATCAGGTAATGATTTCACATGATTATGATGACTTCACATGAAAACTTATATAATAATTTAACATGTAACATCATTAATATAATTTCACATGTAAAATCATCATCAGGTAATGATTTAACATGTCAGGTAATGATTTCACATGATTATGATGACTTCACATGAAAACTTATCATCATATAATAATTTAACATGTAACATCATTAATATAATTTCACATGTAAAATCATCATCATCAGGTAATGATTTAACATATCAGTATTGATTTCACCTGATGATGATGACTTCACATGAAAACTTATCATTAATAATTTAACATGTAACATCATTAATATAATTTCCCATGTAAAATCATCAACATCAGGTAATGATTTCACATGATTATGATGACTTCACATGAAAACTTATATATAATTTAACATGTAACATCATTAATATAATTTCACATGTAAATCATCATCAGGTAATGATTTAACATGTCAGGTATTGATTTCACCTGATGATGATGACTTCACATGAAAACTTATCATCATATATAATAATTTAACATGTAACATCATTAATATAATTTCACATGTAAAATCATCATCATCAGGTAATGATTTAACATGTCAGGTATTGATTTCACCTGATGATGATGACTTCACATGAAAACTTATCATATAATAATTTAACATGTAACATCATTAATATAATTTCACATGTAAAATCATCATCAGGTAATGATTTAACATATCAGGTAATGATTTCACATGATTATGATGACTTCACATGAAAACTTATCATCATATAATAATTTAACATGTAACATCATTAATATATTTCACATGCAAAAATCATCATCATCAGGTAATGATTTAACATGTCAGGTATTGATTTCACCTGATGATGATGACTTCACATGAAAACTTATCATATAATAATTTAACATGTAACATCATTAATATAATTTCACATGTAAAATAATCAGATAATGATTTAACATGTGACATCATCACAATAATTTCACCTAAAGATGATGATTTGACATGTGACATAATTACTTGATAACGATTTCACCTAAATATGATGATTTTGCATCTATCATTAAATACTACCGAGATTTGCAAAACATGAATAGTTGACACAATAAGACAGAATAAGATCAGTCAAGTGTCCTCGACCAACCATAGAGTAAATTAAGTAAACCATTAGATCTCATTTCTAAAATAATTCTACTAGCCTGTATCCTAGACAAGGTAAAATACCAGTACGAATATAATTCGTAAAAGGTGATAATTGAATAAAAAATCCCATCAAAAATACATGAGTTTAAAATAGAGCCAAGTCTAGCGTAAAAGTTATGAGATCATTGAATAAGCCAAGTTGTAGGTTCCCCATAACGCTTGTAAATATATGAGGTCCTGGCGGCTTCACTTTGTAACTTGGCCATAAAGCTTAAGGTCGTTTGGTACAAAACATCTTGTATAGAGTGTAGACATACACTATAATAATATATTCAGCCTATTTAATACGCTTATTATTCATTTCTCTGTCTGCTACGTGATGGCTAAGTCACAACGTAAAACCGCCAAGACCTCATACATTTACAAGCATTATACTTGACAGCGTGGGAAAATAATGCGACGGGACCAATGAGGTTAGTCCTGAATGTTAAACACGCCCTCAATTTTAAATCAGGCCAACCTTATTGGTTCCTCAAACTATTTTCCCACGCTGTCAACTGATTTTATTTGTGGGTCGTACTATATTAGTAAATAATTTTCTATTAACCATAAAAATAAAGACACATTTTTAATATTTCTCTTTTGTTCAATATACTTTTCTTTACTACATTAACATATAATACTTCAAGCAAAAAAAGTTAAAACTTTAGAATAAAAGTTAAGCTTTAAAAGTTAGCTTTATTGAAAGAAGCGATTGTATTAAATTTAAGTGGGAAGACGGGATCGATGGAGGACCTGTGGTGCCCCCCCCCCCGTGTCTAGCCTAGTTGAACTAGTTTGCCCCCCCCACAGCTTGCCTCCTAGACATCAACTTGTAGTTTTGTCTAGACCAGCTGTCTAGTTTGCCCTATCAATGATTTACCTCCGCTGGATCATCAGTAATTAACTTTCACTTACTTGAGCGTTGTTTGTACAAATAAGAAATTATAGAAATAACTTCAGTAAGCGTTGTAGAACTGTCTAAAGTAATATAAACACTAATAAAATCTCAAATAATTCTAAACTCCATTAAAAACAGGTGGCTTTCGACAGTAATGCCATCTAGAGTTCGTGAATTCCGACACAAATCCGTAATCAGCAAAAACTTATAGGAGGGTTGAAGGGCAAAAGCAATCACAGAGAGGGCGGTGTTTCACACGACTTTATGGAGTTTTCACTACGGGATTGATCTAACATGAATTCAAAATTCCAGGAACCTTACTTTAAGTCAGAAACCTTACTTTCTTAGTAAGAATTCTTTGAGACATATTCCTGAATCCTTACTGGTAGTGAGAATTCCTTACAACCCAATCCAGGAATCTTATTGATTGTAAGAATTCCTTGAGACATATTCCAGAAACCTTACTGGTTGTGAAAATTCCTTACGACCGAATCTAGGAACCTTATTGATTGTAAGAATTCCTTGAGACAGATTCCAGAAACCTTATTGATTGTAAGAATTCCTTGAGACAGATTTCAGAAACCTTACTGGTTGTGAGAATTCCTTAAAACCGAATCCAGGAACCTTATTGATTGTAAGAATTCCTTGAGACAAATACCAGAAACCTTACTGGTTGTGAGAATTCTTTAAGACCGAAGCCAGGAACCTTATTGGTTGTAGGAATTCTTTGAGACAGATTCCAGGAACCTTATTGATTGTAAGAATTCCTTGAGACAGATTCCAGGAACCTTAATGGTTGTAGGAATTCCTTGAGACAGATTCCAGGAACCTTAATGGTTTAGGATCCTTGAGACAGATTCCAGGAACCTTATTGATTGTAAGTATTCCTTGGGACAGATTCCAGAAACCTTTCTGGTTGTGAGAATTCCTTAAGACCGAATCCAGGAACCTTATTGGTTGTAGAAATTCCTTTAGACAGATTCCAGGAACCTAATGGTTGTAAGAATTCCTTGAGACAGATTCCAGGAACCTTAATGGTTGTGAGAATTCCTTAAGACAGATTGCAGGAACCTTACTGGTTGTGGAAATTTCTTAAGACAGATTCCAGGAACCTTACTGGTTGTGAGAATTCCTTGAGTCAAATAGCAGGTACATTACTTGAAGTCGGAATTTCTGGAGTCAGTATTCCAGAACCTAAGTTAGTTTAGAAGTTAAGTTCGAATTTGCGGACACCAATTCCAAAGATAGATGCTAAAGTTAGAATTAGACACCCTAAACTGACCCAACTACTAACCACGCTAGTGTATTCTGAATTCGGAACCCAGCTCTGCATAATAAATTTATTATTACTCAGTATTTGTGGAAAGACTTTATTTGTGTGCATATTGAATTTTTTTAATTGTTGTTTTTAATTTTTTAATTTTAATTCTTCGTTTATTTAAATTATATTTTAAAAATTGTGAGCTCTGCTCATTGTTTTAATAAATAAATAAATAAACTTGCGGTAAATACAACCGTTTAATAGAATTTTGCATTTAATGCCCCCTGAAGTCAATTTTAAAAACGTCAAATGTGATAATATGATTGATTACCAGCTAAAACAAATTAAGTTAATAAATAAATTGAATGAAATGTAACCTGTCATTAGTACCTTTCTGTGAAAGTTTAAACAATTATTTTTACTATTAGTTTCTGAATTTTCGCAATACAGAACATGATGACGCCGAACCATTTTTATCAGATTAAAATAAAAATAATTTTATTATGAAAAAATGTACCTATTATAACTACAGCAAAACACTTGGTTAAAATCAATTGAAAACGTGGGAAAATTTTTCTGAAATATTTATTGGCGAACCAATGAGGTTTGCCTGATTTAAAATTGTAGACGTGGTTGACCTTCCAAGAGTAACCGCATTGGCTCCCTCCCATTATTTTCCCACGCTGTCAACTGATTTTAACCGTGTGCTATATTATAAGAGTTGCCATGGTGTACATAAATTTAAACTTATAAATATAATTGGTCTTTTCCGGTAAGCTACCAAGGTTAGTTCATGGGTTATCCGCAACGATCCGACGCAGCGCTAATTTCTAGTATAGTGTAACACACGGCTAAAATTAGTTGACAGCGTGGGAAAATAATGCCAAGAAGCCAATAAGGTTAGTCCAGGATGTTAAACCACGCCTACAATTTCAAAATTGGACCAAACTCATTGGTTCCTCACCACTCAACACTGTTTTCCCAAGCTGTCAACTGATTTCAGCCGTGTGTTATACTTTAGTTTACGATAATTGATCCAAACTGTTCCTCGATTCCCCCCCCCCCCACTTATGTCTGTAGCTACTTGCTAATTAAACAAAACATAGTGGTGAAGTTTATGATAATAATAGATGTCAGGTTAGACCCGCAATGCGTAGTTAGTTGGACCCGCTTTACAGCGGTGTTTAGTTATCAGCGACGTTACCTGGGTTTTTTTTAGATTGTTTTTTTTTATTTAGATCCGCGAGAATGCTTGTCTCCCCGTTCTTATTTTTATTTATGTAAGTTTATAATAAATTATTTATACCAGCCGTGATTTAGATATAATTAATTATTAACAATAGATGAATGCTGGTCACTTTATAAAATCACTGATTAGTTTGACACTCTATAAGAAAAATATCTATCATAAAGCTTTCCAATTGATTCCCTCAAGACAGTAGAATATATCCATACTGTATATGTTTGACTCTATGTTGAGTCTATCCATTTTATAACATAATGATATGTCAACATGTCAATTTCAGTTATAAAAATGTCGAAGTAAATAAAACATAGTTTTCTTTTACAATTTTGAGCTTCTTGAAAAATATTTACTTTACCTCTGTTGGAAAACTTTTCTGCATGTTTTATCTACAATTTTATTGAATCAGCTTTTTACTTTTTAGCGAATTTCCTTTGGAAATTCGCCTATATATATCAACCTTCGGGAGGACACGAACCCTATTGAAAACCAGGTTTTTGTGACTTCATTAACCCGATTTGCCGAGTCAGCAAAATTTTCAAAAATCGGCTAAATTCAGGGTTCATATTTTTTCGCCGCGAAAAAGGTTAATATTTATGTTTTTTGAGATGCTGAATCGAATGAAACCGGTCCGAGAAAAATATTTACTCTACCTCTGTTGGAAAACTTTTCTGCATGTTTTATCTACAATTTTATTGAATCAGCTTTTTTTAGCGAATTTCCTTTGGAAATTCGCCTAATGGTATAGGGCGTCATGGCGGAATTCAAAACCTCGACCACGACTTAAATCCGTTTCAGAGGTCCCGATATATATATATTATATATATATATATATATATATAT
>JACMZG010001859.1:18756271-18766339 GCA_018340805.1 Microvelia longipes
TCCTGTACTTCTTTTTAAGCCTTTTCATGATTTAGACTTCTATTCAAAATAAATAATTTAATTAAATGATTTATCTACTTAGATAAATTATTTATTTCATCTAATTTGGTTTTAGTTTAATTACCCAAGTTTTAACATTGTGCTGATATGTATTTAACTAATTCTTAAATTTAAATTTAGTCTAAATTTAATTTAAATACCATTTTTGGCTCTTTTAAAATGATATAATGCACTTCACCTCGTTCGTTTATTCTATCGTTTCCTGTAGTGTCCATATTCTTATTCCGTTGTTTTCATTTTTATTTAACAGTGTCCCAGTATCTTCTTCCGTTGTACCACTGTCTCTTATTCACACATATCCAATCGCTTATTACTTCATTCTTCAACTTTGAATCATATCTTGTCTCCTACGATTTAGCTTTAATCCTTCATGGCTCGATTCTGCTCCACTTACCACTTTTTCTGATCAGTAATTCGCGGTGTTCTATCGAATATTAGTATCATTATCGCGATTATAGTAATTAGCGTACATTTATGCATGTCATTAACTATAATATTTTGGGAATGCTGTTTATTTAGTAATTATTGGACTGAAACGGCTACAAAAATAAAATCAAGGAAAATATAAACAAGGAAACAAAAATTAAAATGAAACAAAAAAAAGCTGAAAATTAAGATTGTTCATTAAAACAAAATATATAGTATCTCAATGCATAAATTTTAAAATAACCTTTTAAATAATTATTATTACCGTCCGAAATAATGGTTAAGTAGAGTAGTTTTTTATACAAAATAGTAAAAAACAATTGTTATATAATACAATAAAAATATTTTCAGTATTGAGTTATATAGTAGAACTCATATTATTATATATAATATATAATATATAAATCTTGTCAATTCCATTAAAAGAAGAATTGTAGTATTATAATTTTCTATTTCAAACTACTATATTTATAATTAGGAGTATAAGGATGAAAATTTAAAAAAATAATGAAGTTTTGATCATTAAAATTATTCGAAAACAATAAATTAGATTATTGTTTAATTTGTTTTTGAATAAATAAACTTTTGAAAATCAATTTGATCTTTCATTAAGATGGATAAAATATCAATGCTGCAACATGGCGACCAACGCAAGTGCGACAAAGGACCTACTTATTCAAGCACTGAACCAAGGACCTACAAGAGAGGAGATGACATTGAGGATTTTATCGCTCAATGCAAGAAATATTTTGACGCAGCCAAATATCACAAAAGACACAGAGATTTGGTAATAGTTGCTTGCTTGATGACAGCCTACGAAAAAGGTACGAAAAGAATGAAACGGTCAAGGCTACGAGAGCGTCTACGAAGTTTTCTCTAAAGAAAAATCGCTCATAAAAGAGATTAGAAAAGGTGATCTCATATAGACGTGGAGAATGAAGACTCGACAGTTTCGTTGAGGAGGTAGATAGGATGGTAATGCCATTCTATCATATACGGATAAAAGAGCTATGAGAAAGAAATTCTGATGCACTGCTGCAATAATAGTGAAATACGGAAGAATGTGGCCCTGCAAGACATAAAGATTCAGCAGTGTAATCACAATGATGAAGAGTTAGATTTAATAGAAGAAAAAGAACTGGTAAATTACGATACGCCTAGTTATAAAGGAGCTCTGACAAATAACGACCGTAATGGATATCGAGAAGGCAACCAGAAGAGTACCAGACAAACGTGACTAAAAGACTGAGGATTCCAGAGATATAAGGTGTTACGGTGTAACAAAATGGGGCATATTCGGAGAGACTGTCCAACAAAACCAAAAAAAGGAATGTTACGAATGTGGTTCTAAAGATCACATCAGGAGGTCTGCCCAAGAACAAAATGCACAGATGCACATTGAGTGGACATCATGCAAACGAGGTAGAACATCCGAATGGAGGATAAGGCAGATAAAGGAAGGCTACGAAAACAACGGAAGACGATGGCCAGAATACGGACGAAGAACAGATGATACAAGACAAGCGTACAAAAAAAGGTCAAACAACGAAGAGGAATAAACTATCAGGAACGAATCATCAACGACGAGTACTACGAGGAAAGAAGTAACCACCAAGATGAAGAACACCCAAATGGAAGGGCTCCGTCCAAAGTCGAGGGAATTGGACCATGTTCTGAACACAACTACAAGTGTCGCTCGCACAGTAGGCCCGGCGGTGAAGACCGGAGCGGTAAGGATACAGGGAGAACGCGATCAGACAAAAGAGAGGCGAAATAATGATTAAAAGAATGGACAGAAGCGAGGATAAAATGATCGATACAAGGCAGACCTAGCATAGAAATCGGAAATTCAAGGACACATACTGTTTACTTGATAACAGGGGAAATTAATTAATGAGTTACAAAATTTTTCAAAGAACTGACAGCGTAATGCGTGAAACAGGCAGAAGTGACGTTAAAATGTGCAAACAATTCGATAATGGAGACTTTGGACAAGTAAAGGTAGATACAAGAATGGAAAGTGAAGGCCAGATTGTGACATACACTGTCGTAAGACAAGTATGCCCGGACATCATAGGAGGAATTGATTACAGAAGAATTCGTTGATTCGAGCATGCAGGAAAGAAAGGAGGCTGAGGAGACACATATCGGAAATACTAGAAGACAGATTTCGGCAGATACATTACCGACGAGGAAGAGAGAAGCAAGCTATCCGGATAATACAACCAGACAAAGAAGCTCTAAAGTGATTAAAACAGGCAAGCTTTCATGGCGACGATTGGACATAGGGTGCACCTCGTTAGTGAACACAGGATTGTAAAAACGGGCCCTATTAACATTAGCCATGAGGCAACCTATAAACTTGGAGGCCGAGATCGACAAAACACTCAAAAACCTAAGAGAAAATGGCATAATTCGAAAGTGTCAATCTAGGTGGAACATGCCGTTGGTAGCATTATGGAAGAAAGAGAAAACAAACTGCGACTTTGCTTGGATTTCAGACAATTGAACCAATATCCGAAAGACCGCGTATCCGATGCCTAACACGGAAGAAGTTGCTAGACAGATTAGCAGGTGCTCGTTTTTTAGCACTATTGACCTCGGTAATGCATTTACCAAGTCGAGTTAGAGAAATACATCGCCAAGAGAAGACGGCGTTTTCCCACCAAACAAGGCAGTACTGCTTCACAAGAATGCCGTTTGGGATCGCAGCGCACCAGCACATTCAAGAGCTCATGGCAACAGTAACTCGGAAAACACCAGGAGCCATGGTCTACATGGATGACATTTTAATATTTTCAGACAACACCACGGATCATTATCAGACCTGGGCACGGTATTAAACGAAATATCAAAAGCAGGACTCGAGTGAATCCTAAGAAATGTGCTTACTGCGCAGAGAAGTAAAATTTTTGGGACACATTCTAGAAAAAAATGTATTCGAACAGACCCGTCAAAGATTGGAAAGCATACAAAAGTTTGAGAGACCGAAGTGCACAAAAAGGTTCGAAGATTCCTAGGTATGTGTAATACTACCGGAAGTTCATCCCAGGATACTCAGCGAAGGCTCAGCACTAGAGAATTTATGCGGAAGGAACAAGGATAAATTAATCTGGACATCAACATGCAGCGCAGCGTTTGAAGAAGCTCAAACAGGTTTGACAGAAACACCAGTACTATGTTTCCCAGACAAGGACAAAACATTCATTTTGGGATACCGATGCCAGTTTTGAAGTATCGAGCCGTGCTATCACATGGGACGTGGACGGTAGGAACAGTGTATTGCCTACGAATCACACGCAATGAGATGCCCACGAAAAGTTATTGCCATTACGAGGAAGGACTACTGGCAATTTATATTTGCCAACCATCTTAGGCATTATTGTACGGCAAGAGTTCATTTGCGGACCGATCAAAAAGCGATTACATTCATGGTAAACACGAAAGCCGATCACGGCACAATTCAAAATTGGATGAACTACTAAGTAGTCTGGATATGGAGATTCATTACCGAAAAGGTGAAGCAGCACACAAACGCCGACATGCTTTCGAGATTGGAGTGTGGGACAGGCATCCAATGCGAAACACAACATGAGATGCGAAAGACCGGCAAGATCAGGACTAGAAGACTAAATACGGTACGAACAGAGAAGGAAATATATAGCAAAAAGACAGCGCAGAAATAAAGGACATCAAAAAGAAACAATCAACATGGAGGCAGCTCAGATTCTACATCGACGACGGAATAGTTAAATCCATAACAGTAAATTTGGATTCCATGAAGATAAGAATTTACAAGAATAATTAATGCACGCAGGTCAAGAAAAAGTGCTGCGATATATTAAAACGAATACGAATGTTTAAATTACGTGATATGGTGGAGAAGTAACAAAATCATGCGAGAAGTGCCAACGAACAAAGTGGTCACGACGAAAATGAAGGAACAGACAATAACCTTGACAGCTGACTATGCTTTCGAAAAAATATAGAGATCACTGAGCGGAAAATATATTTGGCCATTATAGATCAATAAAGCAAATACATTTCCATTTGACGGCAATAGCCAGACAAGACGAAGAAACAAAATTAAACCCTCATGGAAGTGAACTGCGATTCGGAGCACCAAAGAGGATTCATTACGAGCCGAAAAAAACGTTTGAGTCCAAAACTGTCAAAGAATGGCACACGCAATGGACATAGAAATATGCTATCAAGTTCCGTACCACCATGGTAACGAACGGCCTAGTGGAACGACAATTCCCGGACAATCAGAGACTGTCTAAATGCATCAGGAAAACATGGATGGGATGATAAAATTACCTGAACTGCGAATTTATGATGATACGCCACCTATCAGAAGACAATAAGAACGAGCCCAGCATACTGATATTCGCAGAGATATACGAAGGGAACGATGATAGATCCAGGAAAGCGGAAAAACAACGAGAATACTCAGCAAGCAGAATTTCGAAGCAGGCGACAGAGTACTGGTGAAGAACGAAACTCGTACAAAGGACGAAGTGAAGACGAATAACACGAAACTCAAGATACAAGACTGAGACGCAAAAGAAAACTTATAGAGAGAAATGTGGAGAAGATAAAGTTGCTTAAAGAAGGGGGAATAAGGATGAAAATTAAAAAAGAATAATTAAAATTTTGATATTAAATTTGATATTAAAATTATTAAAAACAATTAATTTAGATCATTTTTAATAATTGTTTTTGAATTAAATAACTTTGAAAATCAATTTATCTTTTTATAAGAATTGAGAAAATTCAATTGCCTGTTAACAAGGAGCAAGGAAATATTGCTATTACGTAGAAATTGTAGAAGATACCATCATTATATTAGGTACCCGCCCTCATAATTAATATTATATTTGCGGATGAATTATCTGCCATTTTAAACTGACTTGGCCGATTCTTTTAATTAAGCTGCCCCAAAGTGAAAATAAAAAATTTTTCAAAAAAAAATATAAAAAAATAATATAGTCCATGGATCCATAATTTGTCTTTCGTTAAAAAAATTTTCTAACCCCCGGGATTAGAAAATAATTTGAATACGATGATTCTAGAATAACAATGACCATCATTATGACTCGTCCGATGAGTCAATTTACATGTTACCACTCACGATGACTCATCACAGATCAATGCTCTTGTTCAAACTATGATGAGTCTTTCCAAAGATTTCCATAAAACAATTATTTATATATTTACTAATTACAATTGTAGTAGTTTTTATAAGAGACTAATAATTTCTAGTGATATGCGCGTTTATCGCCTACTATCATCAAAGTGTTGAAGTCGAAATTAAGGTAGATGGTGGGGTGAGTGACCGGAAATCTATGAACGACAAACAAGACTAGCTTCATGGACCCAGAAATCGCCGAAACTCGAAAACCTGAACAAGAAACCAGAAGGACCTTAGACAGAATGCGTTTTGGATCTGAAAATTGAGTTAGGTGGCAATCGTTCAATAGTGTAATTAAATTATAATTATTATTGTACCGGTAATTTAATATTATTGTTTTTATCTTGGCTTGTTCATTCGTGTTAATCGCGTATTTAGTACACTAAGAAAGTTTTTCTTTTATTTTTTATAACCATTTTGTCACATAATCTAGCTAGACGGGTCAAATAAAGATTCAGTTCTTACTGTAGTACTTACAAATTTAAACTAATACGGACTTCCGTTTATCCGCGCAGCCCTAATCCAAAGGGCGGCACAACATTCTCAAGGAGTAGATGTCACCAGGTCAAAACGAGAGTGTACAAGTGACGTACAAAAACAAAATGCTAAGTTGCTTTCTCAGCATTCGCCTAATGTACAATTAAGCTCCATTGCGACTCTTGAAGATCCAATCATGTTATTCGTACAAATAAAAATTTCCACTCGTTTGTTACGGTCTGCGAACAATTTCCTTTGTAATTAATTCTGGTAATCGTCATAAGGTTCTTAGCAATTATATATGTATAGTATATATTAAATATTGTGTGGCGATAAAATATCAATTCGGGTCTCCTTATAAATTAGAAACTCAAAAGGAAATGAATGTTAATTAAAAAAAAAATATTAAGGAGTTTGTGGAGTGTAATCTAGAAATCTTGACTTGCCAAATTGAGCCTATGGAATCGATTTACCAACGAACCAGTTCAATTTTGTGGACATATCGTCATGGCGTAAAATTAAAAACGAATCGTGTATGCCAATTTCAAATCAATGATCTTACTTCTTCATTCAATATTCCATACGCGAGCAATTTTCCATGGTATTCATGCTCATTTCTCAGACTCTGACCACCTAGATTTTCATTTCATCATATTTGGCAAATTAAAAAATTTCAAATGTGCGAACAATTCCGGCTGACTGTAAACGATATATAAAATTTTTAAATGCGTTCTGAAAAACAAAGATAGAAGAAAAGCGATAAAAACAATAACAAGAAGCATCATCAAGATTTTGTAACAGAAAAATTCAAAAAGTTTATAGAGAATATTTCCAAAAATATAATTGACACCCGAACGTACTACTGTGATGTTAATTGATGGTACATGTCAAGTACTCTATAGGGCATGATAAGTTAAGTTCTGTAGGTGCCAACCTAAATTTTGTTCTGAATTACAAACTTCAAACTTTACATAATCTGTTTATTAAATTTAGTATTTTCGTTAGAAAATCATAAATCTTTTATTATTAAAAAGGCTCGATTATGTAAATTGAAAAGAAATAAATAAATATAGTAACGCGTACCTGGCCAAGCACAAAATAATAAACCAGATCATATATAGGTATAATTTGGAATATATTTAAACCACAAATCGTTTAAAATGTGCCCAACATATTTTGTTGTTTGTAAATGAATCAGTTATTCTTTGGAGTATTTAAATTTACCTTGAAATTATATTATAAATCATATAGATTATTAATTATTATATTATTATTATTATACTTATATTATTATTTATTATTATTTATTATATATTAATTAATTATTATTTATTAATTTAAAAGATACTCATTTTAAACAAATATTAATTCAATCATTCTTTTGGAATAATAGTCATCTCGGCCAACTAAAAGTCATAAAAATTTACAAAATTTATATAAGTCAAAATTATACGGTAACTCCCATGCTATGCTATCCTAAATAATAAAATAATCTTAGGAAACTAACGCTGAATCCGATAACGGACATTCACTTTTCGGATTAATGTCCTTATTGACAAAGCATCAATACATCACTCTTTTAAAATAATTAATACATTCACCTTCACATGATATAAAATCAAACGACCCTATACTTTAGCATTTCCGTCAGTGTTTATTAAATTCAAATCAAAACTTTATAAAGAGAACAATTGCGTCTTCAAATTTTTTGACTTCATCTGAATATTTGCTTTAAATTTCCATTGAAATTTCTGTTTTATTAATTTAAATTTAAACAATTTTTTATTTTAAAAACTAAATCAAATCTACTTTCAACTATACAGCAAATTCACAAGAACAATTAATTTTAAGATTGAAACAATTTCATTTATTTGTAACAATTTAAATGGCCCAAATTTCTCTAATGGAAAGTCACGGTGAATCATTTATTTCTCTTGCTGGGTTTCTACCTTGGAAAGGTTAATGATGTGATCAGTCAGCCTCGCCCGTGTTACATTGCACCAACTCCCTCTCTAATCAAAAAACAAATAACAACCGAGTAAAGAATTTTATGATTTTTTTATTGTTTTCTGATTGATCAAATTTTATCGGATAATTTTTTAAATTTTTTTAATTTTTTGTTTAATAATAGAATTTTGTTTTGAAATTTTTAAATACTTTTTAATTTTTTTAAGTCAAGTGTGCAAAGTGCTCCACAATTCTTTGGAAAGTGCAGTGCACATTTGGTGAAAAAATCAAAAGTGTAAAGTGCATACAAAGATAAATCGATTTTTAAAATCACGACAGATGTGCTGTTTGTATTGATTTTCGACAATTTTTATTTGAGTAATTTAGCTTGTCCTAAAAATTCAACACCTATACATTGCCCCAGGTAACCTAGAGCTAGGCTATCTGGCCCAAGAAAACAGTCCATGCATGCCCGATTCATGATGGGTTATGGTCGCGTTTGTGTTTAAGGCTTAAATAACTTTTTGATATAGGATGGATTTTAGGAATGGGTTTGGTTGGATAGTAAGAAGGTAGAAATAAAAATTCAGAAAATAAATAAGAAATTACAACCTGTATATTTAAAATATTTATTTTGTAAATAATTAAAGATTAATTAGTTAGATTCATAGAATGACATCGAGAAGAAAATGATGAGAACAAACTGATCTAAAAATTGTATATTATTTATTGCCATATTTAAACACCGTCTTATAAGTATATTGCACTCGCGTTGAAAATGTCCAGAGGATGTTTATCTGAAAAAAAAAGATAATCTAAAATAAAAAGATATATAGATAATGTAACGGTCCCTTAAGGCCACAAATTTTGATTGTAACATCAAATGAAACGTATTAGAATGTATTCCTCTTTTAAACCCAAAATGATTGATAACTCAGATTAAACGCAGACAGTGAAAAATTGGCAGCAATTGCTTTAATGTCTGATAACATTGTTCCATTGATAAGAAAACTTATCAATGTAAATTTGTTTACAAATTTGGTAATATTATTTATTTAATTTTTTTTTCTAATAATATTTATTTATTTAAATTAGTTTATTACGAAGGATAAGTCAGTGATGGAAGATAATAATCAATAGAGAACATATATATATAATATATAATATATATATTATTATAATATAATATTTATATATATATACCTTTAAGCACTAAAAATAATTATGGACGTTATATTTCACACAATGTTACAAAGAACGAAAAATACAATAACAGGAGTTAGCACGATTAACGAAACTGGCCTATTTGTTGCCTGAATTACGTATATCGGAGTCCTCGATAGGACATAATTAATATTATATTATTTTAACAATATATTTTGTTTGACTAATTGATCAGATAGTGGCCAACCAATCACCTCACTCCGCTGACCTAATATTTAATACAGTCTCATACAGAATTAACAAGTTATAACTGTAGTGATTTTTCAAAGATGATGTAATGTCGTATGTGATGGCAAGTTTAATTAACTCAATCCGAATACGTAATAAATATGAGTTACGTAATAATTAAACAATGTGGAATATATTATTTCAATGATACATTATGCTAATTTTTTTATTTTTTGTTTAAATTTAAGTCAAAATAATAAACTATAGTCAGAGGATACATTCGCAACTATAACCACATCACTCTAAACCACCCCCCTAAACGTAATAATTATGTAATCCAATGCGTATGTCACAAATTTCGAAATTTTTCAAAATTTTGCAATTTTCACGAATTTTTAAGAATCACTGGAACATTATTTTTAAAAATTTTTCAAGTTTTGGAAGGAAATTTTTATGAACTTTCGCGTATTTATTTTTCAGTATTTTGGCGGACAAATTCTTTCAGGCTTTTTTGTTAGGAAAAATTTGGGTTGATAATAATTGTCTAAAAGAAGAACTTCAAATAAATTTTT
>JACMZG010001859.1:18766352-18788962 GCA_018340805.1 Microvelia longipes
AATAATCGAACGTTTTGTTATTTTGCAGAAAATGAGATTCTATTAATTATAATTTTGTTATAAACTATAAATGATTTATAACAATTATTTATTATAAATTGTTTAATATTTGGATAGAGGTTCAGACATTGAAAATACGTCGCCAGGATTGTAAATTTTGACCAACGAGGCAATCGAAAGAAGTGTACCGACAAATGTTTATATATTATTCTGCTTCCTTTAAAATAATTGTATACTATTACTACGCCCGAAAAAATACTAAATATGCAACACTGCAGAGAATGGCTTTTTTATCTCGCCTCCTTTTACTAACTCGCGACAGTAAATTTAGTTGCCTCGGTAGTAAAATACCTTGTTCACAGTTTTATAACATAATATACTTCACTATTTAAAGGAAAAAAATTATAACAGCTATAGAGAGCAAAATTTCGGACAACGTTTAAAATACATGATCATGAAGCTCTATTTTATATATAAGCTCTTTTACTTATCATGATGTAGAAGCCGCTCTTAAAGTTTCTGAAATGAATTTATCGTGATTAATTAATTAAAAATAAATGCATTATAATTATAGCTCATGGAGATTTCAGAAGATAGAAAAAGTTCAATAAAGCATTGCGTTGAAGTCAGTGAAACTTGTTTTTTCGCACAGTTTCATTATCAGAACCCATCTACTTGCATACAATGTCTAGACATGACATGACTTGCCAGAATGTATAAAATATATGTAATTATATGTAATTATTATTTTATAACTTCACTTTATAATACGCCCATTTTATGATCAAATGCTTCAACGCTTATATGTGATATTAAAACGGAACAATTAAGACCTGGCAACAGCCATTACAATGATTTCGACACATATATTTTAGGTATACAGAAAATAATCTACACCTCAACAAAGGCAACCTTAGGCTACCTTATAAGAAAGTTTTCGGGTTTCAACCACAAATTACTTCTTGAGGCCAGTCTTTTGGGCCAGTCCTTATATATTCCTATATATTATATATAGCCCTTTACATAGTCCTTATATATATCCCATATATATTCTTGATCAGTGAGTTCCCCCTTTCCAAAAAATTCCCTTCCCCCTACTCCTCCCACCATAACCCCAACCTCATAAGCTCATTTTTTCTTCGAAAATCCTCTAAAATCAGGTACGGGGTATCTCGGAACTTTTCCTTATCAAATCGGATTCGCTAAGCTTATCAGACTCGCTTCGCTCGTCCTCAGAAAAAACAATTTGCCAAATTTATACCGCAACACGTCCTTAGATAGTAAATCATCCTTTTCATTCCCAGCGGTCACCCATTCAGGCACTGACCACGCTCGTTTAATCATAATAAGTTTTATGATCCAACAAAAATCTTAGATATACCTGTCGTATTAAAACGAAACTTGGTGCACGCACTTACTAAGGACCTTTATTATGTAAAGGTATATTCTTGTATCAAATTTCAACTCATTTGGATGATTTTCCGACCTTTTACAAATTTGATACATTTTTGACTATAATTTTCAAATAGTTTGATAAAAATTGAACTAATAATGATAATGAGATGAGATTTTTCGTATGTATGACTATATGCGTCAATATTGTCAAGTCATTATTGCGGTTTAGTGACGTCATAAAAAAAACTTACTTGATAGCTCAACTACATCTATAGTCTGATTTTTGAACTCAGTCTTAACACTAGCATAAATACACTCAGAGCTACGATAATTTTTTTTAATAACTAGTTTAGTAATTTAATTAACTCTGATGCATGATATTACGACACACATACACACTAACACATACACACAAATATACAGACAGACTTCTTTGTGAAAACTACTTAAGAGGTCTTAAAAACCCAAAACGGAAAGTTTTTTTTTTTTTTTTGTTGAGGTGGAGGGAGACCCCTTCTTTCTTGCCTTTGAGCCAAATGACTTTTTTTTGGGGGGGGGGGAGGCGTTCAATCTAAAGTGCCTAAGCGAAAGGTTAAGAATCACTGCTCTAAACCAAGGATCTTGAATGAATGTGATGACACACTAAGTCGATTTGCCGTACAACAAAATAACCCCATCAAGAACAAATAAATAGAGAAGAATCCATCACAAAACACACGTAAAAAACAAACTGCACATGCTCGGTACGAACAACGCATGCTTACAATCATTACATTAACTGCGCAGGTCTTAAATTTAGAGGCAAACTTACCTACCGATGGTTTTCAGTTGTTTAGCTTATTGAGAAGGTTATAAACAAATATTGAAAAGAGATATCTTTTCTTTCATTAACTGTTTTATTTTAATTGACTTAACAAACACCAAAGGTAACTAAAATCACAACTAACAAGCACAGAAGAAAGTTGAGGAGCAAACTCGATTTATCATTGTTACATAACCTGCGTTTCGCGCCTTTTTTGCTATAACCATATGAAGGTAAGTTAGCTCCTATTTCTCTATCTCATACAATGTCCATAGGGTCAGAAAAGTTCCAAAATGCGTCATCCCCTTTATTCAAGATCCTTGCTCTAAATCTAAATAAGCATCATTATTACTATCATATAAGCCATAGTGATATTATTACTAGAGGGGCCCTATAGGTTAAATTTTTAAACATCGAAAAAGTAACCTGATCCCCTTCGCTATAAAAATAATCAGTACAAAATTACAATAACTTGTATATTAAAACATTGAAAATACAAATCAAACCCAAACAATGTGCGGGAAAACCAATGTAAATATATTTATTATAACCTTAACTCACTATTAAAGGAGGTTACAATGAGATTACACAGAGCCCCTGATAGCCCTATAAAGATGTTTCAGACTTCTCAGTACATTTAGATACGCAATGTATATATCTCTATGATACAAGCGATGAAGCATTCTGACAGCAAATCCAACATAAAAATTTGATCTTACATATATTTAACACGAATTTATTTTGCAACAATGTTGCTTCGCTTATGAGGCACTTATTAAACTTTCATAAAATGGCTAATAAATGCAGAATAATGTGAATAAAAAAAATTAAAAATTAAAAAAAAAATGATGATCATCTTTCAGTGGAAATAAATCTTTTATGGTTGCAACTATTTTGTTCCACGAGTTTATATTTTTTTTATTTATTATTTTTTTTAATTTAAAAAAATAAAAATAAATTATTATGGTGTTTAATTGGAGTTTTTTTTTATTCCATTGATAATAAATATAAGTTGCTCGCTAGTTATTTTGGTTTTTCGTTCGTTTATTTAAGTTATAATTGGTAACGGATTATTTATGGACATATATATTACAAGATAGAGAGATATAAAAGTGGAATAATTTTTAGATTGAATAATTTAAAATAAAATTGCTGTAAATTAAAGACATTGTATGCAGATGGAAAAATATGGATGAAAGGCTTCCACGCCAAATTAACTTTTAGTGATTTTATCAAATGAATAGTTCTTTGATAAAATCAAAGTATTAAACGTTCAAAAAACTATTTAAAAAAATAAGAGCTGTTTTAGAAAAAAATGTAAATTAAAAATGTATTTAAATTAAGAAGGCCTTGCCTCAAAGGGGGGACTTTTAATTGTAGATCTTTATTTAGAATTTGTAGAGCCTCATTTGTTGTGATTGTTTCTGTTGTGATTTGTATTTTAATCATTCTACTATATAATTTACTGTTTTTTTGTTCTGTTTATTTGAGGATAATGATAATCGATTGTGGTCAGGTTACTTTTTCGATGTTTTAAAATTCAACCAATAGGGCCCCTCTAGTAATATATCTCTATGATGCCGTAGGTGTGTATGTTATAATCGTAGCACCCAGTGTATTAATGCTAGAGAGTTGAAATTTTGTACAAAAATCAGTCTACCGCTATAGTTGTGCTATTCGGAAAACATTTTTTTTATGACGTCATCAACCCACAATAATGACTCAACAAAAATTACGAAAAATCATTAAACGCGGAAAAATAATGTGATCGGATTGAAATTTGGCACACATGTGGTTATATATAAGAATAACATATGTGTTAAGTTTCATCTTATTATCAGCATTAGTTCAATTTTTATGAAATAACTTGTGTACCTTTTAAAAAAATTGTAAAAAATCGAAAAATAATCCAATTCAGTTGAAACTTAGGACAAGTGTACCCCTTTACGTAATAAATAAGTACACCAAGTTTCGTTTCAATACACCAAGTATATCTCTGGTTTTTGTCGCACCATAAAAGTTAAGCAGCATCGAGCGTGGTCAGTGTCTAGATTGGTGACCGGTGGGAATAAAACTAATGTATTTAATATCTGAGGACGAGCGTAGATTATCCAATGAAGTTTGGAAATATATATAGTTAACTTCGTACCAATTTTTTTTAACGTCTGCTTTAATGTACCAACTAACTACAATTTTATTTATTTATTATCGTAAGCCTTGAAAAGTTTAAAATTTTCGAAAGCTCAGCAAAATTAGTATTTTTATTAATTCTTAGTATTATAATATTAGTATCCATAGTATTATTATTATAAATTCTTTTAGACATTCCTTTTAGATATAAATAATAAGTGTTAGTTTCTAATAAAAATTCAATGAAAATGGAAACGAGGTGCATCTGTAATAACTAATACTGTATAACTAATAATAATAAATAATAACAAATGAAATAAATAATAAAAAATGAAATAAAATAAATAACAATACCTAATAATAAAAAACTAATGCAAAAAAAAGAATAAATAATAACTTAAATATAATAATAATAATAATAATAAAATAATAATAATAAAATAAAATAATAAAAATAATAAATAATAATAATAATAACAATAATAAAATAAAATAAAATAATAATAAATAAATTAATTAATAAAAAGAACTAAATAATAAGAACTAATAATAAGAAAACTAATGTATAACTATTATAACTTTACCACAATATCCTATTTCCCACGCTTATCATAAATTCATCGGATCCGCTTCGTTCGTCCTCTGAATACGGAAATAACCTCAATTTTAAAGTTAGTGCGCGGCTTAGTATTAAGCCTCAAGCTCAATTTTAACGGCTTAGAAAAAAATTAGGTACCTTCTTTTCATGTAAAAAGTTACAAAGTTGCTCCGAACATAAAATTAACGTAAATATCACTATAATTTTATCAATATAAATTTGCATGTATTTTGTACGTTATAAATAAACGTATTTTTATAATTATTACTATTAATTATACTACATACATTAATATACATGAAATACAAGGTACAATCAACTTTTTTTTCTTTTGGAACACCTAAAAGTATTCATAAAATGTTAAAAAATGTTTTAAAGTAATACCAAATCCCCTCAGGCATTTAGTTAGATTTTTTAAAAAAATGGAATCTGAAATAACTGAGTTGCTTTAAGTATAATAATAAACATATTTGTAGCCTAGGATTTTGTTTAAACTTAATACTCAAGCTCTAATTGGAAATAAATATTTAATTTCCAATCTGTAAGGTCTAAAATAATAGATATAACTGCAATCAAACAATTAAAGAGGTATTTATGTCTTATATCCTAAACCAGCAAATCATGAATGCACTTTTATAACTTTATACTTTTCCTCATTTATACTGTAGTATTGTGTTTGCACACTACTTTATTGTATTTGTACATGTGAATATGTTTTCACCTATTAAAATGAAACTTAGTGTATTCTTATTTATTACGTAAAGAGATATATTGGTACAACATTTCAACTCAGTCGGTTGAAATGTCGGTTGAAATGTTGTCTGTTAAAATGATCAACTGGACTATTGGTCGATTTTTGACAATTTATTAAAAGAACGTATACAATTCATTTGATAAAAATTGAGCTAATGCACATAATGAGATAAACCTAGGCACATATGTAGGTCTGATTCATGACTGCATGCGTCCTGCCAAATCTCAAATGGATTAACACATGTTTCCGCGTTTAATGAAGTCTCCGAAAGAATGACCAAGTCATTGTTTTCGGTGAGTGAGTTCTTAAAAAAATAATTTCCGAATAGCTTAACTACGCCTAATCTATTGTTTTGTGCCATGTTTCAACTCTCTAGCATAAATACGCTGGGTGCTACGATGATAACAGACACATAAACATACACACACTCACATACATACAGACAACTTTGTAAAAACCACACAGGAGGTTTTAAAAACACCTGAAACTGTTGATTCCAGTCACATCCCGGCGTCGGATTTTTTTTTTTGGAAACACAATACGTTTCCTAGATAGGTATGGTATAAATTAGGAAAAGTAAAAAGGTGATGTGTTTACATTATGTCAATTAATGATATTATAATATATATATATATATATATATATATATATATATATATATATATATATATATATATATATATATATATATATATATATATATATGTGTGTGTGTGTGTGTGTGTGTGTGTGTGTGTGTTATGTTATAATACTACTCAGGAGGTCATAAAATCACCTGAAACGGATAATTCAGGTAAATCCAAGTGTAGTAGTTTTTCGCAAACTCAATATATCTCCAATATACCTACGGTATAAATGAGGAGAAGTAAAAAGGTGCAAATTCTCCATCCTTCTCGGTTCCAACGAATCATTTTTTTGGAAAGAAATCATAAAAGTGCTAGCACACTTTTATTTTTGTTTATTTACGATATTGTATACAATGCTTAATTAAGTCTGCCAATTTTAAAAGTCACAAAAGTATCAAATCACATTTCAAAACTATAAATAATAAACGAAGTTATATAACTGCTACCATGTCAGTGCAACTTTTGTTATTCCATAGCTTGGTATAGTCAAGTAAATGATTGACATACAGAGCATGCCCAACATCTCTAATATAATCAAACCAGGGGTACACGACCTTGTCTGTACTTGGTGAACCACTCAGACGGGATCTCATTATTTCTGACTGATGTCTAGGACCCAGACAGTCAGTATCCCAAAATAAGAAGGTCATTATTTACCACTAAAGAGCAAGTATGATTATTCAATATTTTTTTACGCTTTGAAATTTTATTAAGCCTTTGGCCAACAAATATCTTTATTAAAGCCTTTATTAAAAGATGTTTTCCTTACATACGAGTAAGGAAAACATAGAACTCGTAGTTCTTAAGAGACCCATCAGGTCCCCTTAAGAACCCTTAAGGGGGTTTCTTAAAAAATCTCTTTGGGTCCTTTCAAGAAAGCCTTATGGGTTCTTTAAAGAAGCCTTAATGGTTTCTTAAGGAATCTCTAAGAAAACATAAGGGATCCTTTGGCTTTCCATAAAGAAGCCTTAATGGTTCCTTAAGGGATCTTAAAGAAAGATATAAGAGATCCTTTAGGTTTCTTTAAAGAACCCTTCATGGTTGCTTAAGAGATCTTAAATGAAGACATAAAGGCTCCTTTAAGTTTCCTTAAAGAAGCCTTAATTGTTCCTTAAGATCTACTTAAGGAAGCCTTAATGATTTCTTAAGGGGTCCTTAAGGAAGCCTTGAGAGTTTTTTTTAGATCCGCTTAAAGAAGCCTTAATGGTTCCTTAAGATCTACTTACGGAAGCCTTAATGATTTCTTAAGGGATCCTTAAGGAAGCCTTGAGAGTTTCTTTAGATTTGCTTAAAGAAGCCTTATTGGCTCTTTAAGGGATCATTTTGGAAAAAATAAGGGATCCTTTAGATTTCCTTAAAGAAGACTTAACGGTTCTTTAAGATCCTTAAAGAAGCCTTAATGGCTCCTTAAGGGATCTTTTTGGAAAACATAAATGATCCTTTAGATTTTCTTAAAGAAGCCTTAACGGTTCTCTAAGATATCCTCAAGGAAGCCCTAATGATTACTTAAGGGATCCTTAAGGAAGCAATGAGAGTTTCTTTAGATCGGTTCCTTAAGGGGTCTTTAAGAAACACATTAGGGATCCTTTAGGCTTCCTTAAAGGGTTGCCTAAGATATCTTTAATGAAGTTTTAATAGTTCTATAAGAAAGCCTTAAGGGCTAAAAATAATAAATGAAAATATTGGGTACGGGGTACCTTGGAACTTTTCCTCATATCTGATTCCCTACACTCATCCTCCCCTCATTGGACTGGCTTCGACGTCCTCAGATATACTAAATACATCCGATTCCCAGCGGTAATCCATCCAGACACTCACCAAGCTCAATGCTGCTTACCTTGCATGATCTCACACAAATCATGGATAAGCTTGTCATAATAAAACGAAACTTAGTGTACTTATTTTATTTATTACGTAAAAATATACACTTGTACCAATTTTTAATACAATCGGATTATTTTTCGATTTCTTCCATAATTTAAAAAAAACGTACTCAAGGCATCTAGTAAAACTTGAACTAATGCTAAAAATAAGATGATGATTGGAACAAGTTAGTCAAACTTGTTAGTCTTATACACCGATCGCAACATTGTTTTGGTGTTTTGTGATTTTCCGAAATTTTCGCTGACCCATTATTGCGAGTTAGTGACGTCATAAAAAATATTTTCTAGATAGCACAATTACGTCTATAGACCGATTTTTGTATCAAGTTCCAACTCTCTAGCATAATTACTTTAGAGCTACAATAATAACAGCCTTTACACACGAACATACACATACAGACAGACAAGTTTGTGAAACTAACACTCAGGAGGTCTTAATAACACCTAAAACTGATAATTTCGAGGACATCCCAGTTTCGGATTTTTTTGAAAACACAATACTTTTCCTATATAATTATGGTAATAAGAGAAGTAAAAAGATAAGACATGAATCGAAGTTTTTTACGACATTTTTTTTAAATTTCTATTTTTACAAAATCCAGATGTAAAATCTGAAGTATTTTCAAAATGATTAATTGTACGAGTAGAACCGCCCCTCTTGGAGGCGGCCAGATGAAGTCTTTCTGAAATGAAAACAATAGCGGAATAATCAGCACAATTTATCATCTAGTTTTAATCGATACGGTATTCTTTCCACTTTTGAATTTATTCATTCATTACAGATTTTTTCTGAAGTTCTAAAAAATGAATAAGAGTAGTAAATTCTTTAATTTTCATCCTTAAAATTTTACGGAAAAAATCCTTGATTAAAATGCCTACTTTTTTGACAGAGGTATCCGAATTGTAAGATTTTTCTCCCAGAACTCGGTCTTAGGAGTCGTTAATTTATCAATGAACCTCCATAGTTTTCATCCAAATAGACTCACTTGTCACAGATTGTAACATCAAAATATTCTATTTAAGCTTTGCCACTTCTTCCATTTCATCTTAAACAGTCTAGTGAGAAAATTGTTGATCAAAATGCCAACTTCCTTTTGAAAGAGAAATTAGTATCGTAAGACTTTTTTCCTATACTTTACTTTAACTAGCGGTATTTGTCAATTAACCCCTCAGTTTACATTCCAAGTCAATACATAGTTGATTGGTTTTGATTAGTTTGAGTTCGCTACACCAGGTTACTAAAAAAACCATCACGGTTAGGCCTGACACAAGAAAACAGTTTTGCTACAGTTTATAAAAACAGTTTTTATTGCAGAGTGGTTCAACCACACCAGATTATTAAAAAACCATTGCACTTTGGCTCCGCCACTTCAGATTACTAAAGAAAGCCATTGCAGTTTGGCTTGCAGTAACTACGATAAATAATACAATAATACGATAAATAATACAATAATACGATAAATAATACAATTACTACGATAAATAATACAATTATTACGATAAATAATACAATTATTACGATAATAATACAGTTACTACGATAAATATTACAACTACTGCAGTGAGAGAACTCGTATTCCATTTAAACGAAAGCTTCTGTTACTTTGTTTTGTTGCAATTCAGTTGGATTTAATATATTCGGTTTAGTTCTCTTGCGCCAGACATTGTATGTACATAGAGCAGAGTATTTATCCTTAAATCGAATATAAATTGGAATCCATAAATACATAATCGTATCGTAATAGAAATTTTAGTATAAGAATATATAATGGTGTACTACCTCTAAGAGAAAAAAAACACCTAGACACTATATTTAAAATTCATTTTCGCTTAGTAATGGTTAAATAGATTTTCGAAATTTCTTTTTAAAAACAGGAAGCAAATCTCAATCGATACCTCCCACTCCCCACTTCAACTTCCGTCATCCGAACGACCTCATAAGCGTAACTTTCGTGATGAAAATTCGGTAAAAAGCTGGTAGGATAGTAGGGTAGGAGGTAGGGAAAAAACACTAAAAAGAGAAGTTCCCATAAAACAAAAAATTACTCCAAGTTACATTAATCCATGTTGAGTAGTTTAAAATTTAAGAGGGGGGAGGATTTTGGTCCATCCTGTCCATCCTGATTTTGGACCTTTAAACCGCATTATGGCCATTGGTCGCTTCGCGGGGGCCGGGAAGCGACCAAGAGGCCACATTGCTCCTGTTAAAATTTCAAAAATCCATTTAACTATTACAAAGTGAACAGTTTAGAGAATTCTTTCCTATATGCTTCCTAAATGTTTAGGTAGGTGTAGGTGAGAATTGTAAATAAGAAATCATACATGAAAAATATTTAAAAAAAAGGTTAAATATCTGCCTCCTGTCATATCAAAATACTGTTGGCTGATTAAAGACCACTTTATATCGTGTAAGAATATTGTCTATAAGACGTTTAATATCCTTCATAAATTGTTATTATTTATTTTAAAATTAATAACCATACTTGTCAGAAGCATAAATCAAAAACTTAATTTACTGTCTGGAAGAAAAAAAAGTAACAAAGTGCAACCACATGCATTGAACGTCCTTGAATATCGTCCGGCATTTTGTTCAATATTTTCGGCTGTTTTTTTTTTTATTTTTCTTTTTAAATAAAATATGAATAAATAAGCAGACAGAGTTGTACTTTGCATAAAGAACCTGCATTGTTTCGGCTTTAAAATTGTTAAACCCACTCCGTATTTCCTGTCTTAAACGCAAATTCCATTTGGAGAATAAATTATACCAGCGAATAACCGAAAATGTCGAGGCACGTGGCTAATTTAGAGGAAATTCAGTAGCTAGTTGACTCATTAGCATATTTTTAATTAAATGATGTTAGTATTGCGCAGCTTTAGATGCTCCCTAATGATAAACTCGAAAGACACAACGAATATTCGATTATTAATTCGGAATATAACAAGAGGCCTTTGGCCTCCTAGCCGCATCGCATGTTTTTTACTTTATCAGTCCGTTGCATTAAAAATACGGGCCTTCGGCCCGTAGCCGCTACGCGGCCACATTGTTGTTGTTTTGTATTATTTATGGTTTTATTATCGTTTTTTATTACATGGCATTTTGCCACGTATTTAGCTAATTTTTCACAGCCTCGTTTCACAGGCCCGCTTCGCGGGCCTGAGAGGCTTTCTTGCAAATTTGATTTTATTAATCCTCTATTATTAATAGTAAGCAATGATATTACAGTTAACAAGCAATATAAAAAAATAATAAGTATATTTAAATACATAACTAATACGTTTTTATAGAGGTATAAACAATAAAAATTCTGTCACATATTTTTATTTCTGACATTTTATTTATTTATTTTATTCAACCAAACAACGAGCTGTTGAGGGTAATCAAGTCTTTCCATCCGCTTTTCAGCGCTAGAATGATGAGGAGTCGATGGATGAGTGATCCCAAGAAAGCTCTATAAGAATTTCGTATAAATTGGTAAAAAGTGAAAAAAATTAATTTCTCACACTTACTTCACCCATTCTGTCGTCCCCCCTTAGATTTGAACCTCTAATGTCAGAGTTTCAATTTTTGTTTGTTTTCTTTACTTATCCGTTTGCGCCAACCCGAGATGTTATACTCAGATAGCAAATTTAAATGTTAAGTCTAAAAAACTAAGAATGAATTATTGTTATTTTTTTTAAGAAAACAATGGTGCTGCTTCGCGTGATGAGGCCCCAAAGTTTTATAAAACAAAAATACATCGCGAATACTACAGCATACCATAGATCTTTGTTTACTTATTTTATTTTACTAAACGATGGCAACTGTTTGTTTTTAAAATATAAACCTTCGGCCCGTAGCCGCTACGCCGGCCTCGGCGCTTCGCGCCTCGTCCGCTCCGCGGCGTCGGCCGCGGAGCGGACCGACGCCGCGCCGGCGGGCGAAGCGGCCCCGCGCCGGGCCGCTTCGCGGCCCGGGGCCTCCCTGTGGCCGCTTTGCGGCCACATTGTTGTTGTTTTGTATTATGTGTTGTTTCATTATTGTTCTTGTTACATGGCATTTTGCCATGTATCTAGCGAATTTTCACAGCCTCTCCACACAGGCCCGCTTCGCGGGCCTGAGTGGCTTTCTCACAAACTTGATTTTACTAATTGAGATATTATTAATACTCTATTATTAATAGTATGCTATAATATTAAAATTAAGAAACATTATAAACAAAAATATATTATTCATGATTTTTGTTTTTAAATAAAATACAGTTTCCGTCACTAAAGATTGTCTGATTGAGCTGAAACCGGTCGCAATGGTTTTAGAATGACTTCGACCATATAAAGACAACTTCAACACTTACTTACATTTATGATTGTTTATAAAATTTAAAAAATGTCAAAATTTTTTTTTGTAAACAAATTGTTTATTTGAGTAAAATCTTAAGGTTGAAAAAATATATTCATGATTATTTAAAATAAAAATACCGTTTGTGTCACTTAGGATTGTCCGATTGAGCTGAAACTGGTCGCATTCGTTTTAGAATAACTTCGACCATATAAAGACTACTTCGATGTTCTTCCTCTTTACGGGTCTGCTTAGCTCGGCGTGGTTCAGTGGAAGCCATTTTTGCCCTGTCTCTCTGGGACAGTAGGCTTACCATGATGGAGCAAGAGGTAGAGGTCTCTCTTTATACTATATCCCCACCCTCTAACACTACTGAACCCAACAGATATCGTACGAGTCTTTGACCTAGACGTATACATATATACAAGATTATATATATATGTATACCAATTGCGCCATTTGTGATGGTTCGATTGAGCTGAAATTGGTCTTAATCGATTCAGCGAGCCGTCTACCTAAATACTAGATACCTTGTTTTAAAGCCATTTTAAGTTTCAAAAAAAAAATTTTTTTTCATGACGTCATAACTTTGGTTGATGACGTCATAATGTTTTTATAAACAATAGGCCTCGTAACCTCTACAACATCTCGCGATTTGCAAAGTTTCGTTTCAATTTGAGAACGCCTTCGAGAGTTATCGTTCGCCATACGAAAGGTAGAAACTCTACATAACATATATATATATATATATATATATATATATATATATATATATATATATATATATATATATATATATATATATATATATATATATATATAGACATATATATATATATATATATATATATATATATTATATATATATATATATATATATAATATATAATATATAATATTATATATATATATATACATATAAACTTTTTTCGGACATATATTTTTGTTATCAGGAAGCCAATAGGAACCGATTCCACTCACTCCCACCCTCAACTTCCGTCATCCGAACAACCTCATAAGCGTCATTTTCATTATGAAAATTCGCTAAAAATACTACAGCACAATCTAGTAGAGAATAGAGCAAATATATTTTTACTACTAGCGCTATTCAAGACTCTAGTGATGAGGCCCCCAACTTAAATCATAAACACAAACTTGTCAATTGAGTGTTCCTACTACACTCGGGAGTGAACCATCTATCTTAGGATGTCTGATTGAGCTGAAACCGGTCGCAATCGTTTTAGAATGACTTCGACCATATAAAGACTACTTCGAGGTTCTTCCTCTTTACAGGCCTGCTTAGCCAGGCGTGGATCAGTGGAAGCCATTTTTGTCCTGTCTCTCTGGGACAGTTGGCTTACCAGGATGGAGCAAGGGGTAGAGGCCCCTCTTTTATACTATATCCCCACCCTCTAATACTACTGAACCCAAGATATATCGTACGAGTCTTTGTCCTAGACGTATACATATATACAAGATTATATATATATGTATACCATTTGCGCCATTTGTGATGGTTCGATTCAGCTGAAATTGGTCTTAATCGATTCAGCTAGTCGTCTACCTAAATACAAATACCTTGTTTTAAAGCCATTTCAAGTTTCAAAAAAAAAATTTTTTTTTCATGACGTCATAACTTTGATTGATGACGTCATAATGTTTTTATAAACAATAGGCCTCGTAACCTCCACAACATCTCGCGATTTGCAAAGTTTCGTTTCAATCTGAGAACGCCTTTAAGAGTTATCGTTCGCCATACGAAAGGGTAGAAACTCTTACATACATATATATATATATACATATATATATATATAAATATATATTATATATATAATATATATATATATATATATATATATATATATATATACATATATATATATATAATATATATATATATATATATATATTATATATATATATATATATATATATATATATATATATATATATATATATATGAGCAGATGACACCTGTTGACTATTGTGGACATTGTAGATAAATCAATATTATTGAAAAACTCGGGGGATAAACTTCCCAATCTCTATGCTATTTTAAAAAAAAACCATTATATTTATTATGGTTTAATATATAATATATTAAACATATATTTTTGTTATCAGGAAGCCAATAGGAACCGATTCCGCTCACTCCCACCCTCAACTTCCGCCATCCGAACAACCCAAAGCGTCATTTTCATAATGAAAATTCGCTAAATTCCCGTTTTAGGGCCTTTCGGCCCATCAGGGTATTCACCCTGCGGGAACCACCTCAGGTGGGTTGCATCTACTATACTCTACTAATTATTTAAAGTTGGCGAAATCTTTTTAATACAAATGCTATTCATAAAATCATAGTCCGGGCTACGAACCCCGGACCTTCGGTTCCGAAATGAAGTGCCTATACGATCACGGCCACGGAGGCAGATCAGTTCGTCATATTACTGGTTTATATATAAGCCGTATACTGGCATGATATAAGCGAATTTTCAAATTTATTTATATATTTATTAGTCAAAATACGTAAATTGTGTACATTGCGACAAATAATGACATGTTTTGCTTGACATATATATGTCAATCAATAAAACCGGAAACTAAGACTGATAATACAATGAAACTTCACATGTTTGTGAACCATTCAGATAAGTTCGATAAAACTTATATTTGTGTATTTATATGTGTTAAAAATTGTATCCCAAATCCCAATATAAGCTCTATATTAAGTATGTGAATTTTTGAAATGTTAGTAGGGTCATTTTTGAGGATAATGATGTCACACATATTTCATGAACAATAGGTTTCGGGACACTAACAATGCTGATTTTTGTAAAGTAGAGTAAACTCAGGATTAGATGCGTGCGCGAACAGAAAAAGGGTAAAAAGTGTAAATAACCAATTTTTTGAGACATAATAATGAGCACAAAACATTTTAAAACACAAAAAAATACTACTAATATTTCGTTTTATTAATTAAAAATAGCATTTTGTTATAAAATTATATAGTTAAAATACATCGATAATTCATAAATTATTATCACATGTGATAATAATGATTTTCCACCAAAACTTTATTTTACACTACTTTACTCTGTCTTTAGGAGGAGTAGAGTAAGCAGAGGAGCAGTTTAGAGTAAGATTCTTCTTAGACTCGTCTTGCCCGAGATTCCTTACGAAACATTTACTACGTACAAACAGTGTATTTAACTGGCGATCGTACTGCATACGTATGCAATACGATCAACTAACTTCACGCTTCTGACTGCGTATTTGTTTAGTCGATCGAGTGAGATTACGTGTCAACTGATTCCGCCAAAACATGGCGTCTTTTATAGTGAAGGTTCACTTTTGATTATAAGGAAGTTTAAAACAAAAAATATATTTAATTAAATTGTGCTTTCTTTGCATAATAATAAAGTTACGCTAAAAAAATATATTCCAAAAGTTATTTGATCAAAAACGGTAATATAGAAGGGAAATAAAGTGAAATAAAAGTTTGACGAGAAGGTTATCCGTTAAATACGATCGTCTCTAAAGGTACATACAGCGAATCGAGGGATCCATTTAGATTCCATCTTCCTAGTTCTAGCGTATGCGATCGGATCCCCTCCGCATGGTTCATACAACTAATATTACCGTATTGAGAGATCGTATTCTATACGATCCGCGGATCTAGAAGTGTGTGTGAAAGTTCTAATAGTGTAGTGCAGTTTAGGGCAGAATCGAGGACGCGCCCGAGCATAGATCTTGCCTCTAGTGCACACTGAAATAACTTGTAAAAACACCGAACTAACCTATTGTGAACATACATGATGTCCTACGTTCCGAAGGATGCCTCCAACAGTGGAAGCGAAACCGTAAGACCTAACTCATCATAGCAATGATGAGTTAGATTCAGTCCAAGATTGAACTTGGACCCGAGTCAGATATGGTGAGGATAAGTTTCAATGTACCCCGTACCCTAATTTAACACCACGAGTAAACAATATGCTTTTTTGGGGTATCAATACTTTATTTTCTGACGTCATCAAAGAAGATTCCACGGGTCTTCTAAACATATCCCATCAATAGCAAATAAACAACCTTTTCTATAAAGGCTTTGGAATTAGAAATAAATTCAATTCAAGGTCGGTTCTCAATTGTACTTACGGCGCAAATAAACTCATTAAATGCATTTGGGAGGCCGCGCCTCTTATCTGTAAGTCTCGGTAAACTGACGTTCAGACAAAAAATTCTAAAGGTCCGCAAGTCTGGTGAATTTTCTTTGAAAAGTGTGCGTTCTTTTTCAACAATCCACTTTTAGTCTAATCTTCCAGTTTATACTTTATAACGACGGAAGAAGCATTATAAAGCTATATGGATAAGCAATAAGTGTGTATATTACATACATATATATATATATATATATATATATATATATATATATATTATATATATAATATATATATATAATATATGTATGTATATAACTTTTTAGCGAATTTTCATTATGAAATTGACGCTAATGAGGTTTCTCGGATGACAGAATTTGAGGGTGGAGTGAGCGAAATCGGTTCCTATTAGCTTCCTGATAACAAAAAATATGTCCAAAAAAGTTGATATATATATGTATACATACATATATATATATATATATATATATATATATATATATTATATATATATATATATATATATTATGTATGTAAGGGTTTTCTACCCTTTCGTATGGGAACGATAACTCTTGAAGGCGTTCTCAAATTGAAACGAAACTTTGCAAATCGCGAGATGTTGTGGAGGTTACGAGGCCTATTGTTTATAAAAAACATTATGACGTCATCAATCAATGTTATGATGTCATGAAAAAAATTTTTTTTTTGAAACTTGAAATGGCTTTAAAAACATGGTATTTGGTGTTTTAGGTAGACGGCTAGCTGAATCGATTAAGACCAATTTCAGCTGAATCGAACCATCACAAATGGCGCAAACGGTATACATATATATATATATATATTTATATATATATATATATATATATATATATATATATATATATATATATATATATATATATATATATATTATATATAATCTTGTATATATGTATACGTCTAGGTCAAAGACTCGTACGATATCTGTTGGGTTCAGTAGTTTTACAGGGTGGGGATGTAGTATAAAAGAGGGGCCTCTACCTCTTGCTCCATCCTGGTAAGACTACTGTCCTAGAGAGATAGGACAAAAATGGCTTCCACTGATCCATGCCGAGCTAAGCATGCCTGTAAGGAGGAAGAACCTCGAAGTACTCTTTATATGGTCGAAGTCATTCTTGCGATTGCGTTCAGTCAAACGATTGCGACCGGTTTCAGCTCAATCGGACAATCCTAAGTGACGAAAACGGTATTTTTGTTTTAAAAAATCAAGAATATATTTTTTTCAACCTAAAGATTATACTCAAATAAACAATTTGTTTACGAAAAAAACTTGACATTTTTCTTTAAATTGTATAAACAATCATAAATGTATGTAAGAGTTTATACCCTTTTGTATGGTGGACGATAGCTAAAACTGATGAAAGACGAAACTATAATCTTTTCTTACCCTTTATACAAGGTTACTCCAACAGTTGCAACGTGTGGATTTTTTTCTTGTATTCTTTATACCTCTATAAAAAAACATATTTGTTATGTATTTAAATATACTTATTATTTTTTTATATTGCTTGTTAACTGTAATATTATTGCTTACTATTAATAATAGAGGGCCTGTGAAACGAGGCTGAGAAAATTCGCTTAATACGTGGCAAAATGTCATGTAACAAGAAACGATAATGAAACCATACATAATACAAAACAACAACAGACAGGCCTCCGGGCCGCGAAGCGGCCCGGCGGCTACGGGCCGAAGCCCGTTTTTTTTCTTTAAATCCTCTATAATAAACCTTTTTCCTCTTTTATAAAAACTACATCACCCTTTAATGAAGCCAATATCGTTGGCTTCATTAAATATCGTTTGCTGTTTTTTTTCTTGGATTGAGACAATTGCTACAATTGGTCTAACATTTTTTGCAATTATAGTATTTCGCCTTAAACCATAAAAAGAAAAAATGCTATCAATTTAAAATGCAAGCTTTAAACAAATGAGCTTAGCTTAACTTACGGAAAAAAATTAATAACATCTGTACTCACCTGCAACAAAAAAATATCAGTTAAAATAGATTACAACATTATTTACTTTGCTTTATAGCTTTTTTACTTTTATTACGTAGTATTTAGGAAAAGTATTGTGTTTGCAAAAAAAGAGACCTTAGGTCTCTTTGGCGCTTCGCAGCCATATGGTTATTATACTTTATCAGTTTGTTATATTGCTGCTTCATATAAGTGGCATAATGACACGATATAAGCGAATTTTCAAATGTATTAGAGAAAAAACTAGATGTGTTTACTGTATATCACTTGATGACACGATGTAGGCCCGTATTCAAAGACATCTTCCTATCATTTTCCTAACATTTTCCTAACATTCTCCTTGTTCCTTAAGAAGAATGTTAGGAAAATGTTAGAAAAATGTTAGGAAGATGTCTTTGAATACGGGCCGTAATGTTTGACATATATATGTCAATCAATAAAACCAAAACTATTTTTAATAATAAAATGCAACTTCGTATTTTCGAGAACCATAGAAGTATATGTGTAAAACATTTCAGCCCAATCTAAACCACTGTATGAAGATATGTGATTTTTAAATGATCGTGGGGTCATTATTGAAAAAAATGATATTTCAATCTATATGTAATCTATATGTATACTCTATACATATAGATATATATATTTATTGATCAATGATCCCACTTTAGTTGTCTTATTCGGAAAATATTTTTCATAACGTCATTAACCTGCAATAATGACTTAGCAAAAATTGGCGAAAAATCATAAAACAACGAAAAAATGATGCGGTCCCAACTGAAATTTTGGCACGCACGTAGCCATGTTATAATAACGAATTTTTTTTTTTTTTTTTTTTATTTTTTACAATCAACAAGTAGTAGGCTGGAAGCTGTAATAAACTTGAAATATAAATAAAGTATACATAAGAGGTACAAACATATATATATAAAAAAAAGAAATTAATTCAAAAAACATCTAGTATTTGAAAAAAGTTAGAAATAAAAATCTAGAGAAACTTTGGTATCTTTAAAAAAATTTGGTAACTACATTTAATCATTATAGAAAGAGAAAAAATATTTTTTAATCAATACTTAGAGAAGAAAATACAATTTAGTCCTAATAATTTAAGATAAGTCATATCAGCCAGATAGAGATCAAAATATTAAAGTTAAGTGATAATTAAAAATTAAAGGGGTAATTAAAAGTGCGAATCCTGGTAATAATGTGCATTCTAAAATATTCTCAATAAAATAAAAAAAAGTCATAAAAATTAAGGTACTAACATATAAAAAATTATAAAAAAATAAAAAAGTTACAATTAAATACATTAAAACAACATATACTAGAGAGAGTAAAAAAATAAATAAGAAAACAAGAGGAGTGAATAAAATACTCCAGGATTTACATAGAAGGATTCACTTTTACACACTCTAATTAAACAAAAAGAACTGGGTAGTTGATATGAGATCTAAAAGAATACATAGAATATAAAGAATTAACAGTAATATTTTTTTTTTTTTTTTTCATGAGGTTTAAAAAATAATTTTAGGACACAAAGTTTGCATTATTATCTTAATTCAACAAGAATTTTGCCAAAATAATATTTAAAATAACATATCTTAAAGAATTATAGGGAACAAGGTCATGATTCAAGAACCAATTTGATTAAAAATAATAATTAAAATGAAAAAGAAGTCTCAAAACATAGAAATCATATGAAATAAAAAAACACTTTTTCTTTATTGAATTCTGAATCACATTGTGATAGTTTAAGTAGGGAGGATGAGCGTAGCAATCAATATGAGACGAGAAAAATTTCCGGGGTACCCTGTACCCGATTATTTTTTTTTTAATTTTTCCTTACATAGTAGAACGGTAAATTGAAGAAGTATTGTGTTCAACTTTAAAATCCGAGATCAAATTATCCAATTTAGAAGTTTACATGGTCTTTTAAGTGGTTTAACAATATTGTCTGATGTGTGTGTGTGTCACGCATAACATTGTGTTTATAGAAAATAGTTTTACACTCGACAGAAAAATAAAAATTTAAGTCTAGTTCACACACCACCTATATATATATATATATATATATATATATATATTATATATATATATATTATATATATATATATATATATATATATATATATATATATATATATATATATATATATATATATAATATAGTATATATTTACTTTAGTTAAAGTACCATTGTCTGAACATTGAAATACACAGAATTCAGTCATAATTTTGACAAAAAATGCCCAAGTCATCGTTTGTCTGAAAAACTGACCTGTATATTGTGAGGTTTTGTTGGAGTGCTTTTACTTTGTTCATCCAACAACATTACATTAACAGGTTGTCTATACTTCAGACGAGTAATGAAGAGATGAAATAATATTAATTTAAAAATGACTAATATGAGGTTGTTCGAATGACAGACATCGAGGGGGTTTCCATTTGGCTTCTGATAATCCATAAAATATATATATATATTTAATATATATATATATATATTATATATATATATATATATTATATATACATATATATATATATATATATATATATAATATATATATATATATATATATATATATACATATATATGTATTATATATATATATATATATATATATATTATATATATATATTATATATATATATATACATATATATATATATATATATATTATATATATATATATATATATATATATTATATATATATATATATATATATATATATATATATATATATATATATATATATATATATATATATATATATATACATATATAATTATATATATATATATATAACTATTAAATATATATATATATATATATATATATATATATATATAATATATATATATATAGTATACATACATAATATATATATATATATATATATATATATATATATAATATAATTATATATATTAGATTTATATATATTCTATATACATATTCGCTATTTTATTGAGTTTAACCGAAATTTTTACTTAGTTATTATCGCAGGTTATATAATGACGTCATAAATAATTATATTCCGGATAGTACAACTTCACCTAGTTGGTACTGCAAGGTTACAAACTAGGTAACAACTTTTTGAAAACCTCTTTGAAAGGCTTAAAAATAACCTGAAACTGATATTCCGATGACATTATGGTTTCGATTTTTTTGTAAACACAATATTTTTCTTATATACCTACGGTATAAATTAGAGAAAGTATTAATAATTTATAAAAAAAAATATATTTTTTAAGCCGTGTGTGTTGATGATGACCATAATCAATCACCTCAATTATTTTAGTTTGTATAAATAATGATTGAAAAATATCGACTGCTTTATCAGTTTTGTAGTAACACGTACTTGACATCAGAATTCAATTGGTACGAACTAAAGTAATATATAAACCAAGTAGGGAAACAAATTTGATTTCTGTCAGACCTGGCTTGTATTCCGCGATTCAAAGTCCCGTAGCAGTGCCACGTCGCTGATAAAAATTTCTGGGCGCGGTGGTTCCGCATGTCGGGCGAATTTCCTTTGGAATGCGAGCTCTCAACCCAGAGTACCTGGTTCATAATCTATGTAGGGACATATAATTTTTATCGTTTTTTTAACCTATATAAAGTTTAAACTAAAAATAATTCTGGCCGCGTGTGGTCCGCATGTCGGGCGATATTTCCTTTGATGCGTGTTCCGTGCTTTTTACATTATATAGTTTACAACTAGTAATAAATAATTCCGTGCGCGGTGGTCCGCTGTCCAGGGGCTGAATTTATTTAGAATGCATGTTTCCTGGCTAAATCCAACCAGTTTCCCTTGCTTATGCAAGAACCATGCCCATTGCGGGTTCTGGTTCATGCTTTAGAAACGCTAAGCAGTTACTCAATTGTTCAAGCACTGCCTCGGTTAAACTCATTTTTGTCTGTATTTTTCCAAGGAAATGCG
>JACMZG010001859.1:18790607-18830607 GCA_018340805.1 Microvelia longipes
CTTTAAATTTTTTATCAAAGTGCTTTAATTTAACTAATTTTAGGGCGTATGAACTCAGTAGAATCACAATTTCATTGAAAAATAGCGTTTTAATGGAATGTCACGAGTATTTAAATTGAGTGATAAGAAGATAAAGATTATAATATAGTGTTTTATTTTATTTATTATTAATTGATGTTAGTTTTAAATAATTTTTAGTTTGCAGAACACACAAAATTACCATTTAATTGCATTAAATTGTTTAAAATTTTTGTAACATGTATTTAAATTAACTGATAAGAAGCCGATTTTCACCGTAATGGTGTTTTAATTTATTAATCAATTTTATTTATGCACTAAAATAATTAATAACTCAAAAATTCACTTTTTGTAAAAATGTTGTTTAAATTATCCGTTTAGGTTTCATTATTTCTGGGTTAAATCGGACGAATCAATGTCTGTAGTGATAGAGCCTGATTCTATATTTAAAATCTGGAATTATCGAAATATTTATCTATGAAATATTTGCAATTTTTTTAGCACCGATGGTCGTTCTAATAATTTTTATTACATTTATCACAAATTAACTAACAATAAATAAATAAAAGAAGAATTTTTATCGGCTCCCATGCTAATCCTATGATAAAAAAATTTTTGATCACCTTTCGTTTTCCCGCCATTGGTATTGCCAACCTTACAACTATCTCTTTGAATCGCGAATATTTCACATTTGTGCACTAGGAAGTTGGCTCAAATGTTTCTGTTGGCGCAGCCATCTTGTTTTACTCTTGTAAATGTAAACAAACTATTAGGGTTCTGAAAATGTTTGTTTTTATTCCATTTATTTGTACATCTTAGTATAAAATGTTAATAATTTGCGTAAGAAATACGTTATGTCACATCCAATGGGTTCAAGTGCGAATGTTTAAATACTAGGTTTGTTTAAATTACTTAAAACAAGCGACTATTTAAACTTTTTTTCGTGAGCTCTACTTAACTTAGAAAATTTTTGCGATTAATATTTGTTTAGTCCCTTAAAATATTAATTATAATTAATAATTTAAGAGCTTTACCCTACTATTTTGGAAAATAATAAAAGCAATCGTAATTTTAAGTTATGTTGCCTTAAAAGGCAACAAACTGTTGTCAGTATTTCCTTCATAATATTAATAAAACATGTGATTACCTTAACTATAGTTTCTCTTATTCTTTAACTAAATTATTTTAACACTTATATCACAGAATTTAATACAAAATCATTAAATTATTACGTACATATTAAAGTAAGAAAACTCGATAAAAAGTAAAACTCACCTAATGTTATCAGGGTTGCCAATAAAATTAAGTAAAAAAACTTAAATCCTGAAAGGCGCATGCGCAATTATTTTAATTTTAGTTTTTTTTATTTTTGAGCCAGCTTCAGCTGATTACGCATGTCTGAATATTTTTACATAGGTTAGTATAGGAGTTTCTCTACTTGGTTTATAATATTACTCAAGTACGAACCTTTACATAAACACCTTTACTGCCATGCTGACTTTTAAATACAAATCTAAATCTAGAATACATAAAATAGTTTATGTCAATTAATAATTTAAAATGACTAAGTATAACTAATTTTTTCAACGCGTACTATCAAAAATGTCAACTTATGCATATATATTTTATTATTAATTTATCTGATATCGATTTAGCTTCATTGATATGAATTCTTAATTTGATCTTATGATAAGTTTAATCAGAATTACGCGTACCTTTACGAAAGTGCAACGTACCTTGGTAGACATAACCCCCCCACTCTTCTATCTACCTCTATTTCTCTGCGTGTTCATAAGGTACATGTAGATTACAAGAGTAGGTAACCACTTGTTAAAAACCATCGCCGCCGTTTCAAGCGAATTTTCAAAAGAAAAATGAACTTATCAAGTTAAGGTCATGGAGTTTGAATTTATGTTTTTGAAAATAAATGAATATGGGGAATAGAATTCAGCTTGATCGGATAACCATTCCTGCCTAAGTGAATTATTGAAATATTTGCTGAGTCATTATTGTGGGTTAATGACGTCATACAAATTTTATTAGCAAGAGGGTTTTGGACATTTACGAGGTTAATTTTAGCACCAAGCTTCATTCAGATGCGAAAAAGCGAATAAAAGTTTTTCCGTATCGAGTGCCCCATATATATACATACATACATACATACATACACACACACACACACACACACACACACACACACACACACACACATATATATATATATATATATTATATATATATATTATATATATATATATATATATATATTATATATATATATATTCCTTCTCTGCACCATGACCCTAACTTCTTAAGCTTATTCATTCTCTAGAAATTAGTTAAAACGGTGACGACATGATTTGGTTCTATTGCTCCATCCAAGGTCTATGTTTTTCAACTGTTACGAAGTGAAAACACAAACTGTCCCTACAGTAGTACCATAGTACTTACTATGGTTTCGTTTTAACAAGTGGTTACCTAGTCCTCTAGTAATCTACATGTATCTTACGAACACGTAAAGAAGTAGTGTTTAATCTAGTATGATTGAACTGAATAGTTTGAGTGTTTTAATCTTACTTAATCGGCTACGTACTACTTTTTGCGCGATTTCTGAGCCCTTCCGAGAGACTCTAGCGTACTTGATGACGTCATGCCGTTTAATCTATTATCCCTTACTATTCCACCAACCCAGAAAACCCTCCCCTACGTTTCCCTTTAGTCTCTCGCCGTCATTCGAAAAACTCTGTGTTCAAAGAGTACAACATTTTGTAAGTCTTTTTAAGAGTTTTCTTTCTTATCTCTTTAACATATATATATATATATATATATATATATATATATATATATATATATATATATATATATATATAATAAATATATGAGCAGATGACACCTGTTGACTACTGTGGACATTGTAGATAAATCAATATTATTGAAAAACTCGAGGGATAAACTTCCCAATCTCTGCTATTTTAAAAAAACCATTTACGATACATAATACTTAAAGAATCGAGTACTTGGTACCTTTAGAGCTTTTCCTTACAACTTACTCGCTTCGCTCGTCCCCAAAATATAAAAATCACCAAATTTAGACCGCAACACGTCTTTAGATTAGCGTTACTCATCCTCAATTAATAAATACATTCCTTTTTATTTCCAGCAGTCACCCATCCAGGAACTGAACTAGCTCAATTTTTAGTTTGTACGATCCACCAAATGCCGTATATTATCGTACTTCGTATTTATGTATGTATAAAGTGATGCACTTGCATCAAATTTTCTAGATTTTTTAGATCTCAATAACTAAAGGTGTTAATGAGATGAAACTTGGCTTATATGTTAGACTTATACATAGCTTATGTTAGCTTATACAAATCTCAAAATGGTCGCTACATTTTCCCGTCTTATACATGACTATATTCACGCTAAATCTTAAACAAATCGAAACATTTTTTACCCGTTTGAAAAGTGTTTGCTTCTCTGCTGAGTCTGGTTAATGACATTATATAAAAATTAGTTTCCCGGCAGCACAACTAGCCCTAAAGATTAATTTTGGTACCAATTTTATTTCTTTAGTATAAATACGCAGGGAGCTACAATGAAAAGAGACATACACAATCACTAACACACGCATCCACAGACAAACAGTCAGAAAACACACAAAGACGGACAACTTAGTGAAAATCACTCAGGTGGTCTTAAAAACCCCGAAACGGATAATTTAGAGGAAATACACGTTTCGGATTTATTTCCAACACAATACTTTTCCTATATTCCTCCGGTATAAATAAGGAAAAGTAAAAAGTCAGAGGCCAACGACATGCAAGTGTTTTTTCCATATTTTTATACATCTCTTAAGTGAGCTAAAATTTGATTGACAGAGAGGGGCTTGCGTGCATATAATTGGTCTTTAACAGCCTTGGTGCAGTTTTAATATGAACTACAATACCTGTAGGCTGTCTTGCAACTTTTAACTTTACAATCTGACATGTATGGTAAACTGGTATAAATTTATAATTTGAAATTCTCATCTAAAGGTTTTCAAACTACACCTTTTACTTTAAGTTTCATTAGCTTTAACTAGAATCAAAATATGCCCCACTGTCATACAAATCTTAGCTTTCCTGATCTTGAAACCATGAGTCAAATATATATATTATATATATATATATATATATATATATATATATATATATATATATATATAAATATTTATATATAATATATATAAATTTTATAGATTATAAGAAAGCCAAATGGAATCACCCCTCGATGTCTGAGGGGTGAGAGAGATATGAAAGAATACACTTAAAAAGACTTACGAAAAGTTGTAATGTTTCAAACACTGAGTTCTTCGACTGACGGACAGAGACTGTCAGTCTATATATATATATATATATATATTATATTATATATATATTATATATATTATATATATATATATATATATATCTATATATTGTGTGTGTGTGTGTTATATTTTGTATTAACAGCTATCGAGGATCCTAAATTGTGACTAGATCCTAAACCCATAGTCATTTTAAGTTATACAGATCTTTTACGAGTACCTGACATCGCACAGGCTTGGTCCCTTCGGCATAACATCCCTTCCGAAGAACGGCACGTGAAAGGATTCCTATCCTTCGCATTTGAGAATTTTAGATTTGATATGCTTGCAGTCATGCATAAGACATATATGTATATAAGTGCCAAGTTTCATCTCATTATCAGCATTAGTTTAATTTTTATCAAACGACTTGAGTACGATTTTTAATAAAAATAATCCACTTCAATTGCAATTCGGTACACGTGTAAACCGATACGTAAGAATAAGTACACCGAGTTTCGCAGTGTACTCATAGTACACCGAGTTTCGCAGTGTACTCATAAGTACACCGAGTTTCGCAGTGTACCTCATAAGTACACCGAGTTCGCAGTGTACTCATAAGTACACCGAGTTCGCAGTGTAGTACAGAGTTTCGCAGTGTACTAAGTACACCGAGTTTCGCAGGTACTCATAAGTACACAGTGTACTCATAAGGTTTCGCAGTGTACTCATAAGTACACCGAGTTTCGCAGTGTACTCATAAGTACACCGAGTTTCGCAGTGTACTCATAAGTACAGTTTCGCAGTGTACTCATAAGTACACGAGTTTCGCAGTGTACTCATAAGTACACCAAGTTTCGCAGTGTACTCATAAGAGTACTCATAAGTACACCGAGTTTCGCGTGTACATAAATAACCATTTTCGGTGTTTTTGAAAGAGCCATTAATTTACTTATAGTCATCCGATTTTAATGATTTAACACTAATTTTATAGACAATTTTATCACCTTCAAAAAATGGTGTCTTCATGTTTTGCACACGGCCCACAGGGAACCACTTATTTCAAGAAAACTGAAAGTTGTGCGATTTTATAAAATTTTGAGCATGCGCAATCATATGAAGTGCTCCACTTTGGATAGGCAGACTACGTTTTTTTCATAATTTAATTTTAAGGTATAGTTTCAGTAATATTTGGTTTAAAGTAGTACAAAATGAGTCACATTTTTTAGGCCTGACTCTTGGACCATATTATATTATCTTTGGTATAAATGAGACGGCTCTTGGACTACGAGGATTAGGCCCTATAAAAACTCTTGAATTCTCACATCACAGGGTCACATCTCCCCCCACTCCTACGCCTACAACCTTTAATATTACTTGACAGACACTTGATTCATTAATCTGTCTCAAGTCGATCTATCAATCAAACGTGTCAGAAAGTGCAATATCCAAACAATGGTTTCCATAAGTGGGCAGGACTGCTAAAGGTCACTGCAGCAATAAGTCATTACGATCCGCCTACGCGTCTCCGTTCACATGTCCAATGGCACTGATCTGTCTAACCCGGCAAATTAACTCGACGTTAAGTGCATGGTCTAAATTAAATTTTCACTTTTCCTCGTTTATACGTAGGTAAAGTATTGTGTTTGCGAAAAAATCCGAACCGAGATGTCACCTAAACTTTCAGGGGGTTTTTAAGGCATCCTAATTGGTTTTTACAAAGTAGTCTATGTGCATTTGTGTGTGTCTGTTATCCTCGTATATTAGCGTACTCATACTAGAGATTTGAAACTTGGTACAAAAACCAATCTTAAGGTGTACTTGTAAAATGAATAAATGAACTCTTTATTAGGTTCTTAATAACTTTAGCAAGTACAGTTAAATCAGCCGAAGCTGTGGTTAAAGATTATCTTATTACTGTACAAAATTATTGTTATTTCTTATTTTCATTGTATAAATGTACATCCAATTTAATATCAAAACTTTTCCTCATTACATCAGATACGCTACGCTCATCCTCCCTGCTTCGGACTCGCTTCGCTAGTCCTCAGAAATACAGTTCACCAAATTTGTAATGCAACATGCCTTTGACTCGCTTCGCTAAGGGGGTCTTCAGATCATTATTCTCAGTGACCACCCATACAGCACTGACCACGCTCCATGCTTCTTAATTTTTAAGATCGAACTAAAATATGGATATACTTGTCGTATTGAAACAAAAGTATACTTATTTATTGGGTAAAAATATACACTTTTACCGAATTCCAATTGAATTGGACCATTTTTCATTTGACACAATATAATTGTGCGAGAGACACCAAGGAAATGTAACAAGCAAAATGCAATGCTACATCTGGGAACTGTTCCATCATTCGACATTCGTCATCATTGATGGCTCGACATAATGTCATGTCCCACTCTGTTTCGTTACGTCTAACTCATCAGAGCGCCGACAGAGCCTGAACTCACTCTGACCTTCAATTAATTCCGAAGATATAATGTGAAGTACTTACCAGAGACGAGCGGTGCTCTCTTACCGCCATCATGCATGGCAAGCAAAACATATATCATTTGATACTACCGAGTTTTGCAAAAACATGAATAGTTGAACAATATAATGTGCGAGAGACACCAAGGAAATGTAACAAGCAAAATGCAATGCTACATCTGGACCTGTTCCCAGATGTAGCACATTATATTCTTCGGAATTAATTGAAGGTCAGAGTGAGTTCAAGCTCTGTCGGCGCCCTGATGAGTTAGACGTAACGAAACAGAGTGGGACATGACATTATGTCGAGCCATCAATGATGACGAATGTCGAATGATGGAACAGTTCCCAGATGTAGCATCGCATTTTGCTTGTTACATTTCCTTGGTGTCTCTCGCACAATTATATTGTGTCAACTATTCATGTTTTGCAAAACTCGGTAGTATCAAATGATATACATTTTTTATTTATTTACAATTTTTTAAAAAACGTACACTAGTCATTCAATAAAACTAATGCTGATAAGATATATTATTTTGCATTTTGGATAAAAATATTTCTGAAAACATAAGTAATATTCTTGTACTTTTATTTTTAGTCTATTTAATATATTGTTCCGGTTTAAAAAAAACATATTAGGCAGCAAAACTAGAACTAAGCCTGATTTTTGTGCCAAGTTTCCACTCTTTACATAAACACAACGGCATTTATGCGTGACACAACACACACACCGACATATTACAGCATGATTAAAACCACTCAGAACGCCATAAAAATGCCTGAAACGGATAATTATTGTGAAACTGCGGTTCCTAATTATTTTTAGGGTGAACACAGTACTTCTCCTATTTAGGGTACGTGTAAGGAAAAGATTCCACTATTTTTACGCTGCTCAAATTTAGCTTCAAAAACTATTTTGAAACTAAATTTTCCAATGAAAAAAAAAATCCCAAAAACTTAAAGCACAAAAAGCTTAATACTTTAAGGTGTTTGATGAAAAAAAAACTTATTAAAACATAACGGATTAGAAGCACGTAGAGCTCATTTTCTTCCACCGACGCTGTTTTTCATCAAACTTGATGAAAAGCATTTCTTAACTTTTCATTTAACTTTTCAACCCCCTCCCAAAAAAAACCTTTTAAATTAAACTTTTACAAAAAGAGACATTTAAAACTGTTTTTGTTCTCAATTTTCACGAGACCATTTACCGGAAAATTTGACGCAGTTGTTTTCTTGGGTAAAAGTTGGAATGTCTATTTTTGTTTTTATAGACAGATGTTACTCTTCTAGAATATTGTTTATCTTTTTTCCCTTCTTATCTTTAAAAATTTTTAATTAAGAAGTTAAAATGAAAATAAGTTTATTACAAAAAAAATAGAAGTATGAATACGCTTAATTTAATTCGCTAATTAATTTAACCAAACTTCATGAATAAATAAAATATATTTATCAGCATATAACCAAACTTCAAGAATAAATAGAATATTTATCAGCATATAACTAAACTTCAAGAATAAATAGAATATTTATCAGCATATAACTAAACTTCAAGAATAAATAGAATATTTATCAGCATAACCAAACTTCAAAAATAAATAGAATATTTTATCACCATATAACTAAACTTCAAGAATAAATAGAATATTTATATACAAGAATAATAGAATATTCATTCAGCATATTAAAAACAAAAATATTTTGGTGCGAAGGTCTATTGCAGAGGTATTTAAAAAGTTTTACTTTTTTCTTTACCAAACCAACTCTTGCTCAGGTTTTGATTTTTGCATCATAAAAAGATCAGTAAAACTTCTACGTATGTCGGTAGAATCTAGTGTATAATGTAACAAAAATACAAAATAATCGGTAGTACCTAGATTCGACCCTGGGAACCTAGACTTTCAGGACTCTGAATAATCATAGTATCACTATAGACGGGTTTCATTTTAGTTTGAACAAAGAAATAATATCCAAAACCTAATCAATCAACTTTGTTGTTTGCCGTTCGGAATTTAAGTTTTCCGCTTAAATAATAAATAAATATAACACAGTTATTTCGGGTTTTTGGACACAGACTGGCAAGGTGACTGCGAAACGACTGACAATATGCGGAAAATGATGATAATATGCGAAATACATGACAAAGAACAACGTAATAATAACAAAAATTGCCAAATTGTAAATAATAATGATTGTAAATTGCCAATTATTAGTAGATAAATCAACAAATAATACAAAAAGCATACTCTGTACACAAAGAACACATTAGAAGTGGTCTAAGTCCCGTGTTACTTCATTTATAGAAAAGCTTTTGTAATAAAATTTTAAACAAAACAAAAGGCCTTTTGCTCTTGACCGCTACGTGGCGTCGGCACTGGGAACCGCTATGCCGCCCCCGTGTCCACCTGTGGCTGCACAGCGGCCACATGATTGTAGTCCTATATCAGTTTGTCATATTGCTAGTATGTATAAGTGGCATACTACCACAATGTAAGCAAATTTTCAAATGTATTTATCATAAATTGTGATTGGTTTACATTATTTTATATATATCAATCAATAACACCAGATTTAATAATAATACTAATAATACTTCGTAATTTTGTTAACCATACATAGTAATACATATATAAAAAAATTCAGTTTGATCTAAACATTTTTGTAAGATTTGTGATTTTTTTGAAATGTTTGTGGGGTCATTATTATAGATTAATGCCGTCACTCGAATTTTACAAACTATAGGAATCGGGACATTAACAAGGTTGAATTTTGTATCAAGTTTCATTTGATCCGAGAAAGCGTTCAAAAGTCATCATGTCCCACCGAAATGTCTAGGAACAAAAATCTCGTTCATACATACATATAAACAAATATATTTTTGATCAGTGAGCCCCCCCCCCCACTTTCGAAAAATCAACATCCCATTACTACGCCCCTCCATAACCCCAATCTTATAAGCTTACTTTTTCTTCGAAAATTCTCTATAAAGAACCTAGGACCACTGAAATCAAGATAGGTTTCCCCAAACCATTCTGCTACGTGATCTATTCATTATAATTTTAAAATAATTGGTCTACAATATTGGGCTACAATTACTATGGGTTCATTGGACCATAAAACCAATTATTTCTGGCCCCCAGACATAGTAAGAAATGTAGGTGTTTTTAAGTAAAATATTACTTCCTACAGCACTAAATCTCACTGTAAAATAAAATAAACTCGAATTGTCTCTCTTGTTTTAAGCCTCGAGAGTAATAATATTAGTACTCCTCAGCTAAGCAACAGAAGATTATATATTTTTATTCTTTCTCGCCTAACTCATATATATAAATAAAATAGGGCACGGGGTCACCCATCTAGGCACTGAACACGCTCTTTGCTTTTATGATCCAACAAAAATCATGAATATACTTTGATATTATCTACGTAAAGCTATACATTTGTATTAAATTTAAACTCTTTAGGGCTTTTGCACTGTTAAAATTGTAATAACAATTAAATTAATGAAGACTTCAGTCCTTTTTTAAAATTTATTGAAAATAAATTGACGAAGAGCTTTCGCCCAGGGATCCTGAGCTTCTTCAGTTCTTGAAATTGACAAAAATGAAAAAGTTGATGAAATGAAAAAATGAAAATAAGAAGCTCAGGATCCCTGGGCGAAAGCTCTTCGTCATATTTTCAATCAATTTTTTAAAAAAGAATAGACGTCTTCATCAATTTAATTGTTATTACAAATTTAAACTCAATTAGATTATTTTTGGACTTTTTACAATTAAAAAAAACGTATTTAAGATATTTGATAAAAATTTAACTTATGCTGATGATGAGGTAGAACTTGGCACATATGTTAGTCTTATACATGGCAACATGCGTGCCAAATCTCAATCCGATCGCATTATTTTTTCCCCGTTTTCTGATTTTTCCAACTTTTTGCTGAAACATTATTGCTGGTTGATGACGTCATAAAAAAAATATTTTCCGGATAGCACAATTACACCTAAAGGTTAATTTTTGTACCAAGGTTCAACTCTCTAGCAAAAATACGCAGGGAACCACGATAATAACGGACACAAACACATACATATCACTTACACACACACACTCACATTTACTAAATCTATTTTATTGCGTTAATACCGTGTAATACAATATGTGAAGCATGCAATACAACTAGCTTAAAAAACGCATACACACAGACAGATATTGTCTGTTGACAATGATAATTGACACACATTTGTCTGTCTGTTAGGAAGACAGACTTAATTTAATCCTAACTTTGTTAGGATTAAAGGCCACTTAGGAGGCTTTAAAACACTTGGAACGGATAATTGAAGTTTCATCCCGGTTTCGGATTTTTTCACGCAAACACAATACTTTTTCTTTATACCTGCGGTATAAACAAGAGAAAATAAAAATGAAATAAAAACATAAAAATTAACAACAAATTGAAGCTAGTTATAAGAAAATTGAATTGTACTCAATTATACTGATGTAAAATAATATGCCCCTGGGATTACAAGAAGTAATTTGAGTTGACAGTTATGCAGTAATTACAAAGTCATTCCGGTCACCGCACCGGCCGGAAAATTCAAGCCTGTAATTTCCTGCAACTTTGTAGTTTTTAATTTTTTTTACAAACGACATAATAAGCTATAACCTACAACAAGAAGATAGATTGATAGTTAATTCTATGCATAATCGAGATGACTAGATAAATGTCAATTATCTTTTATAGACTAAATTCATAATTTGATCGGTAATTTGGTGCAGTTTTATGCTGGATCATTTATTTATGCAAAATTGTAATGTTTTAATGAATAAATTTTTATTATATGTTTTACTCAAGTGGGAAGCTCTACATACTTCCCTGCCTTTATTTTTGCCGCCGTGGTCGAGGAAGTTAAAGCGTCGGTATTTATTATGACCTTTGACATCACGAAGGTCTGTGGTTCGTATCCCAGGCTACCCTTTCAGTTCATACTCTCTCAGATTATAGCTCAAATAAATTATCGCCAAATATATGATGTATTTAAAGCGGAACAGTTGTAACTACCACTTGAGGTGGTTCCCGCAGTGGTTATCCTTAATCCAAACTTTTCATCATTTAAGTTAACTCCCCCCCCCCTGGTCTAGACGTAAAATACTTACACTAAGAATCATAAGGTGCAAACTATCTTCTATCTAAGAGATTAGCAAAAAGGGCCCAACAATGTGGCCTACTTGCTAGGTGATCTATCACCTCTCCCTTATTACTATCACTATCACTAAACCTCAGTGTTACATAACCAATTCATGAAAGTCGCCATTCCCAACTTTCATGCTTTCTCATCGAAGCTCAAAAGTAAAGTAAAACCAGCATTATAATCTAGAATAGCAAGTTATTATTTTGATTTGATTTTTCCGCTCACTTGATTTTCTCGTCATGCCTTTTTGACTTTTTCGTTTACTTGCATTTATTATTTCTTTTATTTTTCTTACTTCCTGGTTTGTTTAAAATATGAGACATTATTATAATTAAGTTGGAATTTTAGTTGTTATGGTTATGCGCTTAGTGTACCTAATTTTCTGACCATTTTCACAGTCTGACTTCGGACGTTTATCTTCGTTTTTTGAAGATGTAGTCGGAAGGATAAATATATAAAAATTCAAATTAGTTTAAATTCAAAATATACAATTGAAGAAAAAAAATAAGAATAATTTTCTCATTTATCACGCTTTCTTACTTATCAATCCATAAATTCACAAAAATAACCCCACAAACATTTCAAAAAATTACGAATCTTAATTTAGTGTATAGATTGGGTTGAATTTCTTTTACACATATACAACTATGTACAATTCACAAATATGCAAAGTTTTAATTATCAGAATTAGCTTCGTTTTTAAGTATTGACATATATTGTCAAACAAAACAATATGTCACTATACAAAAAAACCAACACGTCCCTCCACAAAAGAATTTACTAAATAAAAGCAAAGCCGGGTTTCTGATATATATATATATATATATATATATATATATATATATATTATATATATTATATATATATATGTGTGTGTGTGTGTGTGTGTTTATTCATAACCTTATCCCGAAATTGGTGGAGACACACATATATATATATATTATATATATATATATATATATATATATATATATATATATATATATGAGAGAGTCTCTCTTCGTCTGTGGAAGAACTTAATCAGTTCGAAACGTTACGTTTTTATTGTAAGTTTTCTAAATGTTTTTTTATATTTCTTTATAATTAAGTATATATATATATATATATATATATATATATATATATATATATATATATATATATATATATATATATATATATATATATATATATTTATATACACAATTCGAGTACAGTAGTAGTAGTAATAGTAAGAGTGGGGAGGTCAAGCCTGGTGAGTAGACCACACCATTGGGTCCTTTTCACCAACCCCAAAGTCAACCACCTATCACTGTACTTCCACTACTTTTCCTCGTCGAACCTCCTGCTACGATGGATGAAAGTAAGAATGTCGTGCCATCTTAGAGACTCCATTTCCTCTTGGAGTAGCGTTCCAGTTCCAAATATTTGAAACCTGATCCTTCCAAACCCTTCACACGTTGCCAAATAGTGATAGGCTGTTTCTTCCTCATTGTCTTCACATATTGCACATATTGGGATATCGAGTACAGAGTATACCTCCATTCCCTTCACTAGTCCTCACTAGTTTGGACTCGCATCGCTTTTCAGGACGTAAATAAATTCGTCTTATTCCAAGCGGTCAACTATTCAGGCATTGACCTCGCTCGATGCATCTTAACTTTTATGATCACACAAAAACCAACAATCATTCATAATTAGGTAGTAATTCCACTACTTTTTACCAAGCCCGGAAACTTAGAAAAATAAAACAACAGAATCAGTCGGTACTTATTCAGATAGAAATCTAATAATTATACTCATTACTTTTAAGTAGATGCGCAGAACACCTTATTGTTACGCGTCTTAAACTAGCGATATCTAGCGTCAAGACAGTGACTCAAAAAAGCTTTTATTAATATGTATGAGGGTAGCAATCAAACAAAACAATCTACGTAAAATCCTTCGGGCCGCAATTTTTCTGTAGGGCAATTCGCTATAGTGGATCGTATAGTGAACCTGAAAATCGGAACTGTAATTTTGTGATGAGGATTCTGTGATGAGTATTTTGTGATGTGAATTCTGTGATGAGGATTTTGTGATGAGGATACTGTGATGAGGGGTTTGTGATGAGGATTTTGTGATGAGGATTCTTTGATGAGGATTTTGTAATGAGGATACTGTGATGAGGATTTTGTGATGAGGATTCTGTGATGAGGATTCTGTGATGAGGATTTTGTGATGAGGATTCTGTGATGAGAATTCTGTGATAAGGATTCTGTGATTTGTGATGAGGATTTTGTGATGAGGATTCTGTGATTAGGATTTTACGATGGGGATTCTGTGATGAGGATTTTATGATGAGGATTTTGTAATGAGGATTCTGTGATTAAATTGTAATTTAGTGATGGGGACGGGCTGTTTGGTTTGTTTACATTGAATTGAATCACCTTATGAATTTCTGACATCTTGGGTTTAAATCTCAATTAATTTGCTTTTATTTCGTACGTCAAACTTTTGAATGTTCTAAAAAGAAAAATTAAATTAAAATAGGTGATATGAGGTCTTTTTTTCATCGAACCTGACTATACGCCTAGATTTTCAAACGATACTAGCGCTCTCATCATTATAGTATAACACATGGCTAAAATCAGTTGACAGCGTGGGAAAGTAGTGTTGAGGAACCAATGAGATCGGTCAGATTTGAAATGATGGGCGTGGTTTAACATCACGGAATAACCTCATTGGCTATCTGAAATTATTTTTAGCCTTCATTCTTTATACTTGGACCTTTACAGGCCCCAAACTGAAGACTGAGGCGTCAAGGGGCCCTTAACAAACTTGATTAGGGCCCTCGAGCAGTACAAAAGGGCCCTTATGATTAAACATAAAATAGTTTGGTTAAAAATTTAATTTAAAAGAATATACTTCAGTTTTGCTTAAGTAAAACTTAAGTTTATTTAATTTTATTAAATCATTTTATTTACTTTCATTAAAAATGTAATTTAACTTAAGTAAATTAAATTAAGCTTGCTATAATCATTTATACTACTCTAGTTAAAAGTAGACCCCGTCTGAGAAGCAAAATAGGAACTCCTGTTGGGCCTCTTGAGATGTAGTTTTGGGCCCTTTTAGGCCAAACCCTCCTCGGGCTCTTTTGGCTCATTCCGCCACTGATAACAACTAATACCTTACTTGTCCTCTTAGCACTACTTCATAGTGTGGCTGAGCTTGCCATCTCTATATTCTCATATCTCTCAAAAGGTTTTGTTATATTTTTAAGGAATAATCAATGCGAAACAAGCTGTAATTTCACCTCACCTTCTTTTTTATGAGTTATTTTCAATTGGTAATTTATTGCTATTATTTTTAGGTACGTGTAACATTATTCAGATCTTGATTTTAACTTAGTTAGACTATCCTAACGGTATGTATCTTTTTTCTTAATTTTTAACAGCATGACTAGTTTTTTTGATTTCCCTGTTTATTGTGAATTATTCACTATTTAAGGTTTTTATTTTTAGGTATTGACGTGTAACATGAATATGCTCAGTGTGGAGCGAAATATAGTTCAATAAAAACAATATTCACTTGTCTCATTTGTGCCCACTCATCACTACTAAACTAATATGGAGACCAATCATGCAAATCATTTAAGCTGTAATTTCACTAAGTCGATTTAAAAATTAATTCCTTTAGACTCTTTTACCCAAATTAAATTCCAATTAAAATAACAAACTTCAAAACAACTCTAAGTCCTTCACAAAAAAAATACAAAGTCGAATAAAAACGAAGCATAAAAAACTACTAAAACTCCGAAATCATTAAAAAACTGTTTAAATTGAAACTTAAAATAAACATTTCAATTATTTTTCGAAAACTTTTTATTCGCGCCAGACTCCCGAATAATAAACTTTCAAGAGACTTGAGCGCAATAAAGTTAAATTAAAGCGGTACTTAGCCTGACTTGCAGACTTAGCCTGCACTTAACACACCCCTTCTGCACTTTATAAGCTTCTGGACTTTGCTTCCCGGTTCCCCTGTGAGATGATGCATTTTATTAGCACTTTTTTGACGATGCTTTTACTGTAGTTTTTTATTGTTTTATTTAGTCAAGTTGATTTTTATTGGCTTAAGAATTAAATATATTTTTTTTTACTTTTTATTCTATTATATTGTAGGTATATAGGAAAAGTATTGTGTTTGCGAAAAAAATCGAGACCGAGATGTCACCTGAATAATCCGTTTTAGGTGTTTTAAGTCCTCTTAAGTGGTTTACTTCGCTCGTCCATATTGTCAGCGAACACCAATCCAATTACTGACCATGTAATACTTAACATTAGTAATCCAACAAAACCTTATGCATATTATCATATTAGTATATTATTATATTAGCATATTATTAGTATATTATTATAGTATCATATTAGTCGCTTTGTTATTACATAAAGTAATATTCTTGTACTAAATACACAAAATTATTACTTATATTAATTATATTTAGGAAAAGTATTGTGTTTGCAAAAAAATCCGAAACCGGGACAGTTCTCAAAGTTATCGGTCTGTATGTGTCTGTTATCACCGTAGCTCCTAATGTATTTATGAGCTACAGTGTTGAAACTTGGTACAAAAATTAGTCTATAGCTGTAGTTAAGCCATCCGGAAATAATTTTTTAAAACGCTAATAACCAGCAATAATAGCTCAGCAAAAATTTTAAAAAATTATTACATGCGGACAAATGATGCGATCAATTTGTGAGATACAATCAATGATGAGATATGGCACGCATGTAGCCATGTATAAGAATAACATATGTGCCATGTTTTATTTTATTATTAATGAATAAAAAATCATGTGAGCGAAGCGAGCTTAAGAAAATTTTGCTCTTTTTAATTGATTTTTTTCTAAATTCAAAAAAATATATTAACCGGCGCCGCCTAAGCTGTTTTCTTTTTCTTTATTTTTTCCTCTGTTTTTTAGATTTGGGGGGGGGGGGAGATCACCCCCATGTATCCGCGCCTGCATCCAGGTTTGGGATTATTTTACAAACACAATACTTTATACCTACGGTATAAATGAGGGAAAGTAAAAAGTATTTTTTTAATAAATATTACAAAAAGTATTTTCGTATCAAATATTACAAAAAAGGCAACAAATTGTTACTGTAATAAAACTTTCAGAAACGAGAATAACAAAAAATAAATAAAAAAAACTATTCTTAAAATTCTTACAATTTGAGAAATTAGACTTCTTTAGTTATATTTAAGAAAAGTTTTAGAATTACAAAAAGGTATTAAATCTAAAAAATAAATAAATAATGAATAGAAAAACACAGCAGAAGTTTGAAGAAAAACTATAAATAAAAAAATGCAACAATTTTTCTTAAAGAAAAATGTTGTTGGAAAAACGCAAAACAATAAAAAGTAATGTTGAGTACTTTTGAGATCAACTAACTTTAAATTATCATTTTTTCTGAAAAAATATTCCTTTAAATTTTTTGAAAGTAAAACTTTCAAAGAAGGTTTAAAAATATAACTCCGAAATAGTTTTTGAAAACTTAAAAGTTAAAGTATTATGGAAGTTGGAAAAATAAAGTTTACTTCTCAAAAGTAAAAAAAAATAGAAGCAACATACTTTCATAAGAATGACTACCTTCTGTGTTATAAGTCTTTTTTTTAAACTCATGAATGAATTTGTTACTTTTTACTTTTTCTCATTTTTAGTAAAAGTATATAGGAAAAGTATTGTGTTTGTAAAAAAATCCGAAACTGAGATGGCACCGGAATTATCAGTTTCAGGTCACTGTAAGACCTCATGAGTGGTTTTATCAAAGTTGTCTGTGTGTGTGTGTGTTTTTGTCTGTTCATCGTAGCTCCCAGTGTATTAATGCTTGAAAGTTGAAACGTCTTTCATGTAAGAAAGAGTTGGTGTAGTCGTACTAACCCGCAATTATGACTTAGTTGTAGTTTAAGCTATAATCTAAAGCTTATAGCTTAAGGTATCCATGTATGAGCACATTATATGTGCCAAGTTTTATCTTATTATCAGCATTAGTTCAATAGTTATCAAATGACTTGACCATCATAGGCTTTAGCTAGTCATGACATTCTGTAAACGAGCAAAGCGAGTCAGAAGTCATAACGCCTTGGACATTGAATCAATATCTTAGTAGCAGAAATAAAAATCGGGTACGGGGTACCTCGGAGCTTTTCCTCGTTACATCGGATTTGCTACGCTCGTCCTTCCTACTTCAAACCCACTTCGCTCGTCTTCAGAATATACAATTTCTCGAATGTATTTTAGACTCGCTTTGCTCGTCCTCAGAATATACAAGTCGTTAAATTTATACTGCAACACGCCTTTGGGCTCGCTTCGCTTATCCTCAGATAGTAAATACAATCGTTTTAATTCCAGTGGTCATTTATCCAGGCACAGACCACGCTCGATGATGCTTAACTTTTATGATCTAGGCAGAACTGCACGGACACCAAGTCTTGAAGAACAACAAGACCATTGACTCTCTTGCTAGGTGTTTATCTAGACAGAACTAAACGACACGGACTCCAAATTCTAAAAAAGAACTACAAGACCATGGACACTCTTGCTAAGTGTTTATCTGAAGAGGATTGAACGACTAAACAACACGGTTGTAAAAACAAGTCTATGGATAATCCTCAAGAGAACTAAACGACGCGGACACCAAGTTGTAAAGAACAAGTCCATGGATAATCGTGCTAGGTGTTTCTCAAGAGAGAACTAAACGACGCGGACACCAAGTTGTAAAAAACAACAAGTCTATGGATAATCGAGCTAGGTGTTTCTCAAGAGAGAACTAAACGACGCGGATACCAAGTTGTAAAAACATCAAGTCCATGGATAATCGTGCTAGGTGTTTCTTCAGAGAAACTAAACGACGCGGACACCAAGTTGTAAAGAACATCAAGTCCATGGATAATCGTGCTAGGTGTTTCTCAAGAGAGAACTAAACGACGCGGACACCAAGTTGTAAAAAACAACAAGTCCATGGATAATCGTGCTAGGTGTTTCTCAAGAGAGAACTAAACGACGCGGATACCAAGTTGTAAAGAACATCAAGTCCATGGATAATCGTGCTAGGTGTTTCTCAAGAGAGAACTAAACGACGCGGACACCAAGTTGTAAGAACAAGTCAAGAATGAACTAATATTTTGTGGGGCTGGTTTTAACATTTGCTGGCTCAGTAAATGTTGCTATCATTTCGTGCCCTACTGCCCTATAGAATGTAGATGGTGAAGTAATGTTACCCAGAGAATTTAAGTACGGGCTGTTAAAGAACTTTTTAGCGAATTTTCATTATGAAAATGACGCTTATGGGTTGTTCGGATGACGGAAGTTGAGGGTGGGAGTGAGTGGGAATCGGTTCCTATTGGCTTCCTGATAACAAAAATATATGCCCGAAAAAAGTTTAATATATATATATATATATATATATAATATATATATATATATATATATTAATATATTATATATATATATATAATAATATATATATATATATATATATATATATATATATATATATATATAATATATATATATATATATATATATATATATGTATAAGAGTTTCTACCCTTTCGTATGGCGAACGATTACTCTCGAAGGCGTTGTCAAATTGAAACGAAACTTTGCAAATCGCGAGATGTTGTGGAGGTTACGAGGCCTATTGTTTATAAAAACATTATGACGTCATCAACCAAAGTTATGACGTCATGAAAAAAAATTTTTTGAAACTTGAAATGGCTTTAAACAAGGTATTTCGTGTTTAGGTAGACGGCTAGCTGAATCGATTAAGACCAATTTCAGCTCAATCGAACCATCACAAATGGCGCAAACAGTATACATATATATATAATGTTGTATATATGTATACGTCTAGGTCAAAGACTTGTACGATATCTGTTAGGTTTAGTAGTGTAGAGGGTGGGAATATAGTATAAAAGATGGACTTCTACCTCTTGCTCCATCCTGGTAAGCCTGCTGTCCCAGAGAGACAGGACAAAAATGGCTTCCACTAAACCCGCGCCGAGCAAAGCAGGCCCGTAAAGAAGAAACTCGAAGTAGTCTTTATATGGTCGAAGTCATTCTAAAACGATTGCGACCGGTTTCAGCTCAATCAGACAATCCTAAGATAGATGGTTCACTCCCGAGGTAGTAGGAACACTCAATTGACAAGTTTTGTGTTTATGATTTTAAGTTGGGGGCCTCATCACTAGAGTCTTGAATAGCGCTAGTATTAAAAATATATTTGCTCTATTCTCTAATAGATGTGCTGTAGTATTTTTTTTTAAAAAAAACAGTTGCCAATCGTTTAGTAAATAAAATAAAAGTAAACAAAGATCTATGGTATGCTGTAGTATTCGAGATGTATTTTTGTTTAATAAAATTTGGGAGCCTCATCACGCGAAGCAGCACCATCGTTTTCTTAAAAAATAACAATAATTCATTTTTAGTTTTTTAGACTTAACATTTAAATTTCCTATCTGAGTATAACATCTCGGGTTGGCGCAAACGGATAAGTAAAGGAAACAAACAAACATTGAAACTCTGACATTAGAGGTTCAAATCCAAGGGGGACGACAGAATGGGTGAAGTAAGAGTGAGAAATTAATTTTTTTCACTTTTTACCAATTTATACGAAATTCTTATAGAGCTTTCTTGGGATCACTCATCCATCGACTCCTCATGATTCTAGCGCTGAAAAGCGGATGGAAAGACTTGATTACCCTCAACAGCTCGTTGTTTGGTTGAATAAAAATAATAAATAAAATGTCAGAAATAAAAATATGTGACAGTTTCACGCTGTCACCACTAGGTACTACTTGAGCCTCCTGCATCCCATCAATTATTTTTTTTTAAATCTTTGAGTGAGCCATCTATGTTAATATTGTTTATCTATGATCCTAAGTGACGGAAACGGTATTTTTATTTAAAAACATAAATCATGAATATATTTTTGTTATAATGCTTGTTAGTTTTAATATTATAGCATACTATTAATAATAAAGTATTAATAAAATCCTAATTAGTAAAATCAAATTTGTGAGAAAGCCTCTCAGGCCCGCGAAGCGGGCCTGTGTGGAGAGGCTGTGAAAATTCGCTAGGTACATGGCAAAATGCCATGTAACAAGAACAATAATGAAACAACACATCATACAAAACAACAACAATGGCCGAAGCGGCCACAGGGAGGCCACCGGGCGCGAAGCGGCCCGGCGGGCCGACGCTGCGGAGCGGACGAGGCGCGAAGCGCCGAGGCCGCGTAGCGGCTACGGGCCGAAGGCCCGTATTTAAGAATGACAAAGTAATTAACCCTGTAGCAAAAGTGACAGAAGAGACAGGGTTAAATTCAGTAGATAGCGACAGAACGTTAAATTCTATAGTGACAGTAGCGGAGGGTGAAACGCTACAACGGAAGTGACAGATTGAGAGGGAGATAAATTCAGTAAAAGAGTGACGTTAAATCCTGTCGCAAGAGTGACAGAGTGTTAAACCTCATAGCGAGAGTGGCAAAGGGTTTAACCCCATAGCGAGAGTGATAAGGCAAGACACCCTTCTCTAGGCAGGGAATGACTCTATTACCAACGTAACTATTAACGTTATAGCCAAAGTGACAGAATGAGAGCGAGAGAACGTTACATCCTATAGCGAGAGTGGCACAGGGTTTAACCCTATAGCGAGAGTGATAAGGCAAGTCACCCTTCTCTATGCAGGGAACTTTAATGACTCTATTACCAAAAGCGTTTCCTTAATTTACCTAGAAGGAAGAAAACTATACACTTAAAAATAATGACAAAAGTTTGCTAAGCGATATCGACTAGTTACTCTATTACAGACACTTACAAATACTAAAGTCCGACATCCCAACCTCATAGGCGTCATTTTCCAAAAAAATGTCTCAAACGTTAGATTTGGGGTACCTCGGAACTTTTTCTTACCTTATCGGATCGGAAAAGTTCATCCTCACCACTTTGGTCGTCCTCAGAATAAGAAAAAAACACATTTATAATATATTATATCTCCCAACTGTCGCATCCACATACTTACCTCGCTCGTGGCTGTTAAATATTATTTATTTAATAATACGGGCCTTCGGCCCGTAGCCGCTACGCGGCCTCGGCGCTTCGCGCCTCGTCCGCTCCACGGCGTCGGCCCACCGGGCCGCTTTGCGGCCCGGGGGCCTCCCTGTGGCCGCTTCGCGGCCACATTGTTGTTGGTTTGTATTATGTGTTGTTCTTGTTACATGGCATTTTGCCATGTATCTAGCGAATTTTCACAGCCTTTCCACACAGGCCCGCTTCGCGGGCCTGAGAGGCTTTCTCACAAATTTGATTTTGCTAATTGAGATTTTATTCATACTCTATTATTAATAGTATGCTATAATATTAAAATTAAGAAGCATTATTGTGCCGGCAATCGCGCAACAATCGTCACGAAATTCATTCTAGCTACACAAATTTAAAGTCAGACAGCTTTAACTTTCACAGAGTTTTATTGATATAAGTATCGATACGAAGAAGGAACAACTGTAACATAAAACGTCCCGTTTTCGCGAACAATAATCGAACAAGAACCCGTAAAAACCCATTTGAACCCTGGTTAGAACCCGTAAAAGAATATTTTACCGTCTAAACTAATAAATCTTGAAAACGAATCGAAAAACTAGAATAAAACGTCAAACATAATTCTTTCCTGACAGTGTTGTCCAAAAAAAAACATTACAAAAAAAAAAACAAAACAAATATAGATAAAAATAAACCTAGCGGCGGCCGCGACAATTATAAACAAAAATAATTCATGATTTTAGTTTTTAAATAAAAATGCCGTTTCCGTCACTTAAGATTGCCTGACTGAGCTGAAACCGGTCGCAATCGTTTTAGAATGACTTCGACCATATAAAGACTACTTCGAGGTTCTTTCGCTTTACGGGCTGCTTAGCTCGGCGTGGTTTAGTGGAAGCCATTTTTGTCCTGTCTCTCTGGGACAGTAGGCTTACCAGGATGGAGCTAGAGGTAGAGGCCCCTCTTTTATACTATATCACCACCCTCTAACACTACTGAACCCAACAGATATCGTACGAGTCTTTGACCTAGACGTATACATATATACAAGATTATATATATATTATACCGTTTGCGCCATTTGTGATGGTTCGATGAGCTGAAATTGGTCTTAATCGATTCAGCTAGCCGTCTACCTAAACACGAAATACCTTGTTTTATAGCCATTTCAAGTTTCAAAAAATTTTTTTTTCATGACGTCATAACTTTGGTTGATGACGTCATAATGTTTTTATAAACAATAGGCCTCGTTACCTCCTCGACATCTCGCGATTTGCAAAGTTTCGTTTCAATTTGAGAACGCCTTCGAGAGTTATCGTTCGCCATACGAAAGGGTAGAAACTCTTACATACATATATATATATATATATATATATATATATATATATATATATATATATATATATATATATATATATATATATATATATACATATATATATAAACTTTTTTCGGACATATATTTTTGTTATCAGGAAGCCAATAGGAACCGATTCCACTCACTCCCACCCTCAACTTCCGTCATCCGAACAACCTCATAAGCGTCATTTTCATAATGAAAATTCGCTAAAACCATAAATATATCCGTATATTTCCATAACGTATATTTATTTAGATGTCTGAAATCAGACATCTAACACTACTACCCAACCAGACCCTCTAACACTACTAAACCCAACAGATATCGTACAAGTCTTTGACCTGGACGTATACATATATACAACATTATATATATATATATATATGTATACTGTTTGCGCCATTTGTGATGGTTCGATTCAGCTGAAATTGGTCTTAATCGATTCAGCTAGCCGTCTACCTAAACACGAAATACCTTGTTTTAAAGCCATTTCAAGTTTCAAAAATTTTTTTTTTCATGACGTCATAACTTTGGTTGATGACGTCATAATGTTTTTATAAACAATAGGCCTCGTAACCTCCTCAACATCTCGCGATTTGCAAAGTTTCGTTTCAATTTGAGAACGCCTTCGAGAGTTATCGTTCGCCATACGAAAGGGTAGAAACTCATTACATACATATATATATATATATATATATATATATATATATATATATTATATATATATATATATATATATATATATATATATATATATATATATATACATATATAATATATATAATATATATATATATATATATATATATATATATATATATTATATATATATACATATATATATAAACCTTTTTCGGACATATTTTTTGTTATCAGGAAGCCAATAGGAACCGGTTCCGCTCACTCCCACCCTCAACTTCCGTCATTCGAACAACCTCATAAGCGTCATTTTCATTATGAAATTCGCTAAACGTAGTTTATGTTTAGATCGGTGATCTAAACATAAACTACCTCTAACCTCCTCTGCTTCCATCTCTAACTACCTCTAAACTCCTCTACTTCCATCTCTAATTACCTCTAACCCCCTCTACTTCCATCTCTTACTACCTCTAACCCCTCTACTTCCGTCTCTTACTACCTCTAACCTCTACTCCATCTCTTACTACTCTACCTCCTCTATTACTCTTACTACCTCTACCCTCCTCTACTTCCATCTCTTACTACCCTAACCTCCTACTTCCATCTCTAACTACTCTAACCTCCTCTACTTACATCTCTTACTACCTCTAACCTTCTCTACTTACATCTCTAACTACCTCTAACCTCCTCTACTTCCATTTCTAACCACCTCTACTTAAAGATTCTAATAATTTTCAAACCCTTTGCTAATTGCGAGTTTAAAAGTTATCTGATTTCAGATGCCACTCGGTTTTAATAGAACAACTAATACCCAATTTCGTTCCCTTCATTAAATTTTATTTTATTATTATTTTCAGCACTTTAAACTTATAAATTTAATGTTTATTAAAACGAAGAAGAAGTTCATGGAAACTATTCTGTTAGAGTAAACTAATATTGATGCTAATAACTATTAAATTATATCTAACATCTTATCACAAAATATTGATGTTGAAGTATATTTGCTTTCCTACCTCCTAAAAAAATGCTTTGCATTAGTAAAAAAATGGGTATAGGGTCATTCGTATTTTTTCCTCATGACATCGGATTCATTGCACTAACCTCCCTAATTTAGACACTTCCCGACTTCCTCCCTAATATCCGTTAATTTTCCAGCGGTCACACATCCAGGCACTAACGTCGCTCAAAGCTACTTAACTTTTATGATCCCACAAAAATCATAGATATCTTGTCGTATTTATTACTGTACCAAATTTCAACTCAATTGGATATTTTAAACTTTTCCTCATTTATACCCTAGGTATATAGGAAAAGTATTGTGTTTGCAAAAAAAATTCATAACCGGAATAAAAAGCGGAATTATGAGTTTCACGCGTTTTAAAGGCCTCCTGAGTTGTTATCGCAAAGTTGTCTGGCTATTTGTGTGTGTGTCTGTTATCATCGTAGCGCCCAGTGTATTTATGCTAGAGAGTTGAAATTTTATACAAAAATTAGTTGTGCTATTCGGAAAATATTTTTTTATGACGTCATTAACCCGCAATAACTCAGTAAAAATTTCGACAAATCATAAAACACGAAAAAATGATGCGATCCAACTCTAGAAATTTGGAACGCATGCAGCCACACTAACATATGTTAGGATGTGCCAAGTTACATCCTATTATCTACATTAGTTTAAGTTTTTATCGAATGATTTGCATACGTTTTTTGAAAAATTGGAAGAAATTGGAAAATATTTCAATTAAGTTGATTACAAGTGTTACAACAATAATTCATATACATATATAATATATATATATATATATATATATATATATATATATATATAATATATATAATATATATATATATATATATATATGTATGTATATATATATATATATATATATACTTGATCAGAGAGCTTCCCCTCTTCCCCTTCCCCAAAAAATCCTCCCCTATTTCTCCTCTCTTTCATTACCCTAATCTCATTAGCTCAATTTTTCTTTCAAAACTCGCTAAAAGCAATTTTTTTAGAAACATTTTCTAAAGGCATTTAATATAATAAATGAAATCATTATAGAAGCTATGTTCCATGCTTAGCGGAATATTAATTAAATTGTTTAATAATTATTAATAACTATATTTATAATTAATAAACTACTTAATATATAAATTATATAAGCATAGAAGCTTTAAGCCATTATGACATATATTACTCTGCCAGGCATGACGCCTGGCAGACTAATAAAAGTCAAATTAAAAAAAATTTGAACTAAATATAGTTTAAGAATCAGCTACCGTCGATACTTGCTGTTGGATATAAATATCCCTGGACCGGTTTCGGCATAACGCCATCATCAGCAGGCGGGGCAACACTCGAGCTCTCAACTAATAAAGTTAAATCAGTGATTAACTTCTAGTCTCAATGAGCACGACGAGCCCTCTGAAGATGGCAACAACTAATAAGTTAAAATCTTTAGAGGGCTCGTCATGCTCATTAAGACTAGAAGTTAATCACTGATTTAACTTTATTAGTTGAGAGCTCGAGTGTTGCCCCGCCTGCTGATGATGGCGTTATGCCGAAACCGGTCCAAGGATATTTATATCCAACAGCAAGTATCGACGGTAGCTGATTCTTCGATTGCTTCTTCAACTTGCGGTAAATATAACCTTTTTAATTTTAAATATAGTTTACCAAAAATTGCATATTGCAATTGTATAGTAGAATAGTTCTAGAAGCTTAGTACTATTATGGTAGTCTTAAATATTCCTAAAACTATTCGTTTAGTCTACAATCATGTTTAGACCAGTGTTACAACCAGGGCTAGAACAGTTCTCGAAGTATCCTAATTTTAGTTTTGTTCGATAAAGTTTGAATTACGAGATGAGAAAGTCAAGTTCCATACTTAGCAGCTGGGTTTTAATTTAATTTTATGCTCTATATCAAATATGGAATGATAATCCAAACTCGGGAAAAACAAAAATTTCAAAAAGCCATTTCGAGTATTACGAGAAAAGGAATTTTTGTAAAGAATTTGAGAGATATTTTAATTTCCCCGGGGAGTGAAGGATCTCAGTGGGATATCAACATCTCTTACTTTAAATACGTTTCACTTATTTTATTCTATAAATATAAGGGATCGGGGTTTCTCGGAATGCGGGTTTTAGTGATAAGCTTCAGCATTAAAATAAATATCAAGCAAGAAGCAACAGCTAACACATACAGAAATACAGATCATTGTGAAGTCTATGCGAAAAAACAACAGCAGACGATAAAGAAAGCTGGCTGTGGTCCTAGGATTATATGACGTATCACGACATAGGAACAGTCAACGTAAAGTCTAAGACAAAACAGAACAGCAGACAATGAAGAGAGCTGACTCTAGTCCCAGGATTATATGACGTATCACGACATAGCAACAGTCAACGTAAAGTCTAAGACAAAACAGAACAGCAGACAATGAAGAGAGCTGGCTCTAGTCCCAGGATTATATGACGTATTACTACAAAGCAACAGTCAACGTAAAGTCTAAGACAAAATAAAACAGCAGACAATGAAGAGAGCCGACTGTGGTCCTAGGATTATATGACGTATCACGATATAGCAACTGTCAACGTGAAGTATAAGACAAAACAGAACAGCAGACAATGAAGAGAGCTGACTGGTGTCCTAGGATTATATGACGAATTACGATATAACAACATTCAACGTAAAGGATAAGACAAATCAGAACAGCAGACAATGGAGAGAGCTGACTGTGTCCTAGGATTATATGACGAATTACGATATAACAACATTCAACGTAAAGTATAAGACAAAACAGACAGCAGACAATGAAGAGAGCTGACTGTGGTCCTAGGATTATATGACGTATTACGATATAACAACATTCAACGTAAAGGATAAGACAAAACAGAACAGCAGACAATGGAGAGAGCTGACTGTGGTCCTAGGATTATATGACGTATTACGATATAACAACATTCAACGTAAAGGATAAGACAAAACAGAACAGCAGACAATGGAGATAGCTGACTTTGGTCCTAGGAATATGACATATCAAGGCATAGCATTAATCAACGTAAAGCCTAAGACAAAGCAGAACAGTAGATAATGAAGAGAGCTGGCTCTGGTTCCAGAGTCAAAATATCAAGACATAGACAGATCTAAACCTGAACGAGCACCTATATGATCACGGCCACGTGACAGAGCAGTTTGCGTGTTATCCTTTCGCAGATGACATGCTAATATCCTCTGTATTGCTCCAATTTTAGTATACGTACTGCCGAAGCGAATACATGTAATAAATATCCATCACAGTCTCATTACGGCAGCCGTGGCAAGTGTGATTTAAAGTTGGCGATAATTTATTTAAACAATAATCTTTTATAAACTGAAGGCGTAACCTGGGATACGAACCCCAGACCTCCGTGGTGTCAAAGGTCAGTATAAATAATTACTCTTTTACGACCTTGACCACGGAGGCGGCTGCTGAAGCGAGTACATATAAAACAATAATATGACTAGGTACAGCCTAATAGGGCAGGTGCTGTGTAAAGTTTAATATTAAACATTTATTCGTGACAAAAAGCCGTATAATTATAAAAAAAAGCTGCAGTTTTTCAATTCTTTATTATTTAAATGGAATTGCATTATTCATAAAAAAGTGCATTTTAATGTAATTCATTGTGTATTATGTATTTACATAAATTTTAATCAATATGTATATTAAGATACAAGTATATTAAAATATACAATGTGTAGCCTTCACTTTTTTTAGAACGGAAGGTTCGAAGCTCAGGAAGGGGGTTTTTATAATTTATTATACACTCTGCGGGAACTCTTAGTGAAGTCTCCATACATACTATAGTAAGTTATCAATTATTCTTTGGTACCTGAATGCTGGGATGCTCTGGAACAGCAATTTGAAAACTTAAAGGTCAATGTGAATGCTAGGTCCCTGGACACACTGGCATACCTGGAAACGAAAAAGCTCATGAAGTAGCTAATGGAAAAGGCATCTACAAGCCTGCTACCAGAGACTACGATCGAAGAAGGCAAACTCTTTAATATGGATCAATGGCAGTCCAAGATGATATTTTTAACAATAGACAGAAGTAAATTTAAATTACTTCTTGGCTTTAGTTTGACCAGTCTCAAACTTAAGGTAGAGGCGATTACTGGACACTGCTGGCTTAATAGGGATTATTAAGCACTATGGAGGTACTACTAAAGTTCTTAGTTTAGTAACTTATCCTTAATAAAGGTAACTGTGTGCACATGTGCAAAAGGAAAATAAAGAAGAAATCCCCTATTTAGGTACAGGTTTGGGACAGCTTTGGAAGACTCAGATTTCAAATTTTTGAACAAAAGAGCTACACAATAAGAAAATTGAGTCTCCAAGAATGCAAGGCATTTTCACTTTAACCCATCGTAGCAAGAGGTTTGTGTTGATGATAATAATATAGGTATAGTAAAAGGTAGTTAATTGAAAGATTTCCACACAAAGTGTGGTCTACTCACCAGGTTGGACTGCTGTCCACTCTCACTACTATAAGCAAGAGGTTTGTTGAGGATAAGATAGTAGAGATGTAGTGATGGGAGGATGATTTTGGGGTTGGTGGAAAGGACACAAAGGTGGGGTGTACTCACCAGGTTGGACTGCTGTCCACTCTCACTACTATATGCAAGAGGTTTGTTGAGGATAAGATAGTAGAGGTGTAGTGATGGGTGGATGATTTTGGGGTTGGTGGAAAGGACACAAAGGTGTGGTCTACTCACCAGGTTGGACTGCTGTCCACTCTCACTACTATATGCAAGAGGTTTGATGAGGATAAGATAGTAGAGGTGTAGTGATGGGTGGATGATTTTGGGGTTGGTGGAAAGGACACAAAGGTGTGGTGTACTCACCAGGTTGGACTGCTGTCCACTCTCACTACTATATGCAAGAGGTTTGATGAGGATAAGATAGTAGAGGTGTAGTGATGGGTGGATGATTTTGGGGTTGTTGGAAAGGACACAAAGGTGTGGTCTACTCACCAGGTTGGACTACTATTTGCTCCTATACTACTTTCATTTTACTACAAATATTTTGGTATACATTTTTAATTTCTATAGAATTCAATATTCTTTCTAGTTCAGCTAAGTATGTGTAATTGTTTTATATTCATTTGTATTAAAGTTTTTAGCTAGGAATCGCCAAAGAGTGGGTCCTGGCCACTTTGCGGAGCTTTGACCAGTTTAAAAGAAGTCTTCCTTTGTCCGACCAACTTTAAAAGCGTAATTTATTGAGGAAAATTCGCAAAAAGATACGGACACCAAAGTATTAGGTTTTTTTTTACACTCTGCCAAACAGTGAAGTGCTATAAGTCAAGTATAAACTTCATAAAGTTTATTCATTGTACGTTGCACATTCATTCCTCCATAATAAACTTTCTACCCGTATACATAATTAATAATTGGTATTCATTTTCTCATTGATATACTAGCACACTTAACAAATAATTGTGTGATTATTATGCAATTGTCTAATGAACATAATTGCATATTATTCAAGTGCAATTAGTATGCTAAACTCGTAACCATTGATACATGCAGGTGGAACTAATAAGTCAATTAGAGTGCATTATTTTTATTTCAATTACAAAAAGAATAGAAACTTATTTATATATATATATATAATATATATATATATATATATATATATAATATATATATATATATATATATATTTATATTCTTGATCAGTAAGTCTTCCTCTCCAAAAAATCCACCGCCTCCATGATACCAATCTCATAAGCTTATTTTTCTTTTGAGGGAAAAATGAATCCTAACAAATCGCAAGGAATTTGTACCGAACTTCAAGTCGAATGAAATTAAAACGTGCATTAGTCATAGTAATTAACAATTAGTATAATTTTGTAATAATTATAATTATTATATTATAACATATATTAAATTGATAATAATTGAACTAATCTTGATAATAAGTTGAACCTTGGCACATATTTTAGTCTTTTACATAGCTACATGTTAGAAAAATCTCGAATTAATCGCCACATTTTTCAGCGTTTTATGATTTTTCAAAATTTTGCTGTTAGTATTCCGGGTTAATGGTTTTTTAAAAGAAATTGCGGCTAGCTCAATTACACTTATAAATTGATCTTTGTATGAAATTTGAACTGTTAAGCATAAATTCACTGGGAGCTTCGATTATTACACACACAAACACCTACAGACTCACAACTTTGTGAAAACCACGTATGAGACCTTAAAACACATAAAACGGATAATTTCGGATGTTTCGGATTTTTGTCAAACACATTTAAGAGATATTTACAGTGAGTTATAGTGATAGTGACAAAAAAATACATTTGGTGACGTAGATAAAGGACCCTGCAAAATCCTTATGAAAAATGGCTCTCGGCTAAATTCGCTGGAACTTTGCATAAATACTAAACTTAACATGCTGATCAAAAGTGTCAATGGGCACAACGCTCTATCTTCAACCCTTAGCCTTGTAAGGACCCTTAAACTCACCCCATCAGGGTAATGCTTATGAAAAATGGCTCTCGGTCAAATTTGCTGAAACTTTGCATAAATACGGTACTTAACATACTGATCAAAAGTGTCAATGGGCACAACGCTCTACTTTCAACCTCTGGCCTTGTAAGGCCCCTTATATTAACAATACCAGAGTACATATTATATTTTTATAGAAAATTGCCCTCAGTCAAATTCGTTGAATCAATAAATTTGACTGAGGGCAATTTTCTATAAAAATATAATATGTACTCTGATATTGTTAATATAAGGGGCCTTACAAGGCTAAGGGTTGAAGATAGAGCGTTGTGCCCATTGACACTTTTGATCAGCATGTTAAGTTTAGTATTTATGCAAAGTTTCAGCGAATTTAGCCGAGATCCATTTTTCATAAGGATTTTGCGAGGTCCTTTATGTTGATTATAAATTTTGATAAAATCTATGCATTTAAAGAGAGCGATAAATCCGCATACCATATACTGCGAATGGTTGCTATTTCCTAGACTTTTTTATGCCACACGATAACTTCCGAACGCTTTTTCGGATCGATGTAGAACTTGCTATTAAAATCAACCTCATTAATGTCTAGAACCTTATTGTTTATTAAATATGTATGACTTCACTAAAATTTCAATAAATGTACCGGTATAAATAATAATTTTGACTCGGCAAAATTGTCAAATGCATTACAATACATAACAAATCATTTGATAGGGGTTAAAGTGTACACACGTATGCTATCGATCAGTTTGGGATTTTGCACGCAAGTCTTTTATAAGACAATTTTTTGTATTAAGTTTCATCTCATTATCAGGATCAATTTTTATCAAATGACTTTTGAGATATCATTTTATGATTTTTTAAAATTGGTTTTTTGAAAAATAAAAAAATTAATTGGGTGCGGGGCATTTTGAAACATTTTCTCATCATATTGAATTCCCTACGCTCATTTTCCCTACTTCAGACTCGCTTCGCTCGTCCTTAGAATATACAATTCGCCAAATATATACTGCAACACGTCTTCGGACTCGCCTTTAGACTAATTTTTGTACAAAGTTTCAACTCTTTATTATAAATACTCCGGGAGCTACGATGATGACACTCATACATACACACATACAGATAGAGAACTTTGTGACACCTACTCAGGAGGCCTTAAAACACCTGAAACGGATAAATTCAGGTGAAATCTCTATTCCCAATATATCTACGGTATAAATTAGGAAATGTAATAATCAAAATAATTTAAATTTAAGCACAAGTGAATTCCTTTACTAATTAATAAATTAATAATTAGTGTACCTATGGTTTTGGTTAAATCATAAAAGTTAAGCATCATCGAGCGGGTTCAGTGCCTGGATAAGTAACCGCTAAAATTAATACGAATTTATATATTGGCTAAAGACGAGCGAAGCTACTTTGAAGACTAATTGCAATATAATTTGGCAAATTGTATATTCTGAGAACAAGGGAAGCGAATATAAATACTACTTGCAATTTATATTGGGCAAATTCTATATTCTTAGAACAAGCGAAGCTGGAATGAATACTATTTGCAATTTATATTAGGCAAATTCTATATTTTGAGAACAAGCGAAGTATGGTACTGGTATGGATACTAATAGCAATTCAAATTAGGCTAATTTTATATTCTGAGAACAAGCGAAGCTAGTATGAATACTAATAGCAATTCAAATTAGGCGAATTTTATATTCTGAGAACAAGCAAAGCTTATATAAATTCTAATTGCAATTTAAATTAAGCGAATTCTATATTCAAAAAACAAGCAGAGCTGGTATAAATACTAATAGCAATTTAAATTAGGCGAGTTCTATATTCTGAGAACAAGCGAAGCGAGTATGAATACTAACTACAATTTAAATTAGGCGAATTCTATATTCCGAGAACAAACGAAGCTAGTATAAATACTGATTGCAATTTATATTAGGCAAATTGTACATTCAGAGAACAAGCGAAGCGAGTATGAACACTAATTGCAATTTATTTAGCGAATTCTATATTCTGAGAACAAGCGAAGTGAGTATGAACACTAATTGCAATTTATATTAGGCGAATTCTATATTCTGAGACAAGCGAAGTGAGTATGAACACTAATTGCAATTTATATTAGGCGAATTCTTATTCTGAGAACAAGCGAAGTGAGTATGAACACTAATTGCAATTTATATTAGGCGAATTCTATATTCTGAGAACAAGCGAAGCGAGTATGAACATTAATTGCAATTTATATTAGGCGAATTCTATATTCTGAGAACAAGCGAAGTGAGTATGAACTAATTGCAATTTATATTAGGCGAATTCTATATTCTGAGAACAAGCGAAGTGAGTATGAACACTAATTGCAATTTATATTAGGCGAATTCTATATTCTGAGAACAAGCGAAGTGAGTATGAACACTAATTGCAATTTATATTAGGCGAATTCTATATTCTGAGAACAAGTGAAGCGATTTTAAAGTAAGGAGGATGAGCGCAGCGAATCCGATGTGGCTAAGAATGTTCTGAGTTTCCCCGTACCCAATTTTTTTAAAACATACGGTTTAAATAAGTAATAACATCAAATAAAAAAATTGATAGTTTGCACGAAACTTCCAAGTAAATAATGTTTCGTATAAAGAGAAATAATTTCGAGTTCTAAACTCTGGGAAATTATTGTAATACAAGTTGAAACTACAGAACCGAAGGAATGGGTGTTGCAGCTAATAATGCAATTACCCGGCACGCATGCAACAATGTCGTTCGGCTACAAACAAATCCAGTCCAGTGTAGTTTCCTGACATTTTAAAGGAAAACCCTTATTACGAGATATTAATGGATTTGAGAACCGCACCTTAGTTATTTTTTTAAATAGGTTTTCTCTAAGAGGCTGCAAAGTCTGAATTATTGAGCTGGTCTGATAGAAATCCTGTCGCGGTGGTCCGCATGCTAGGCGAATTTCCTTTGGAATGCGTGTTTCCGTTTTATTTTATAATTATTATAATTAGATTTTGAGGTTAGGAATAAAACCCATTCACTGCGACTTTAAGTCTTTTGTGCAAATACACTCGTGGTATCTTCCATGCAGAATATCTTTGCTTTTGATTAGTTCTAGGATATTTGTCACTAAGTCCTCATCAAGTTCTTCAACTCTGTTTGAGGTAGCTTTCCCAAATAACATAAATTTCTATGTTGCTATGTTGTGAAGCCATGTGCAATGTCTTCACATTCAAATATGATGTGTGTTGCTGATTCAAAGGATTGTCCACAAAGTCTGCAGACAGAATCTTTTAAGTATTTTCCTATGGTATTCGTACGTTTTTGTAGGTGGCAGTGACCAGTTATTAAGTCTCCCACTAAACTTAGGCTCTTCTTGATTAATTATAGAAGACATTCTGTCATCTTGGCTTGAGAACCTCTCATCACGAGTTAATTTTTCCTCAAGCCAGGAGCATTATTCCAGAGTAGCTGATAAATGGTTGCTAGTCATTCTCTAGTAGCACTCTTTGCGTGAATTATCGAAACTCCAATAAGTGATTCTGGCCCAGATGGGCTTTGTTCTAAACATAATTTGGCTAGACATATCATTTGCTATGTCATTCCCATATATTCCTTTAATTCCGTGCTTTACAATCCATTTCTTGCTTAAGGTTCCGCATTATGCTTTGCAACTTGAGCTGTGACCCAATTGTTAAGCACTGCTCGTATTTTTTTTGTATTTTTTAAAAGAAAAGCCCATAATTACCATGTTGGTTGTACAAAACAATGCCTCTAAAATTGGTAGTGCGCACCATTATTTACACTAGTTTAAAACTCAGTGTATACCGTATTTCCTTTGAAAAATACAAAAATAATGAGTTAGAAGCAATAATTTATAATTAAGTAACTGCTTAAAGGGATCCCGCAAAGAGTGGGGGTAAAAATCAATTAAACGGAAATATCTCTAGTTCTAAGCAAAATATCAAAATTCTAAGACGGTACTTCACTTCTAATTTTTATTCTGCACATTTTAAGACTCATTTCAACCTTCTGGAGCAAAAAACAGTGGTGCAATTTGAGAACTACAATTTTTAAAGTAGTTCTCAAATTGCGCCACTGTTGTTTGCTCCAGACGGTTGAAATGAGTTTTAAAATGTGCAGAATAAAAATTAGAAGTGAAGTACCGTCTTAGAATTTTGATATTTTGCCGAGAACCGGAGATATTTCCATTTAAGTGATTTTTACCCCCCCTCTTTGCAGGATCGCCTTAAGTATAAACCTTAAGCCTTAAAGCATAAACCGAACCCTCTTAATTTAACAATATTTAATAACATTTCAAAATTAAATAATATTTCTTGGTGTATCTTTGTAAGAAATAATGTTCAAGCTTACAAAAAGGAAGAGAATCCTATTAAAAAAGCATGTGTGTAAGAAAGAGCCAAGTCTAGCGTAATAAGTTGTGAGATTATTGAATAAGCCAAGTCGTAGGTTCCCAATAATGCTTGTAAATATATGAGATCTTGGAGGTTTCTTAGCCATTACGCAGCACACACAGAAATGCATGATAGGCTTATAAAGTAGGCTGAATATATATTATAGTGTATGTCTACACTCTATACAAGATGTTTAGTGCCACTTTACCTTAAGCTGCGTAATGGCCAAGTCACAAAGTGAAGCCGCCAAGACCTCATATATTTACAACCATTATTGGGAACCTACAACTTGGTTTATTCAATGATTACACAACTTTTTACGCAAGACTTGACTCTTTTTTACACGCTTGTGTTTATGTTAGGATAACAATTACTTGAAAAATAATACTATAAAAATAATATATACTTAAATAATAATCAAATAAACTTAAATAATAATAGAGTGTTGTAATGCTTTTAATGTGAAAAGAAAAGAAATTTTAATTTCAAAAGAAATACGTATAAAAAATAATTCAAATGTAAATTACTAATTAAATAAAAATATTGATAAAGGTAAGAATGATAACATTATCCGATTGATAACACAAAGCGGTTATCTGAGAAGGTAGAAGTTGTTTAATATACAGAGAGAGGGGGAGAGAAAAAAGAAGATTTTCGGACACCAGACTCACGGCAGGGTTACCAACTAACAGTCTGGACTCGATAAAATTCCCTACAACGTCTACCTCAAATTTTACCTAAATTTTCGTTAAATTGAATTTTGCTTAGGCAATTTTAACGAGGTGTTTTATTGGATTTATTGTTATGTGTGATAGTAGAGTGGATTATTAGAGTTTTATAAAATTATAAATAATTAAGCTCTTGTATATGTCCTTATGTATGCACTGCAGTTTAGAAACCTATTTATGTAAACGTTTTCTCAATCGAAATATAAAATTACACTATCGTAAAGTTCTGGGATCCCTTTCAATCCTTATCACTCATAATATAAAATTGTGAATATGTCACCATAAAGTTCTGTATATACAATAATAATATAAAATAAATATAATAATCTGTATATATAAAATATTAAATTTGACCTTGTGAGAAAACGGTTGGAGATAAGAGTTTATATTTTAGGACACTTTTTATTCCCTTTAAGGAGTACTATCACCTTATTTTTGGTGGACTCTTAAAACACTGTATATACAGATATATATATATATATATATTAAATAATATATATATATATATATATATATTATATATATTATATATATATATATAATATATATATATATATATATAACAACTTGGTATAAAAACGAACCTCAATAGGGTTCGTGGAGGACACGAACCCTATTGAAAACCAGGTTTTTGAGACGTCATTAAAATGGTTTGCTGAATCTGCAAAATTTTTAAAAAATCGGCAAAATTCAGGGTTAATATTTTTCGCTGCAAAAAGGTCATTATTTATGTTTTTGCGACGCTAAGTCGAAGGAACCGACTTTCAAGTAGGGTGTCGTTTTTTCTGTATTTTTAGGCGCTCAATCTAATAAACCGGTCCGAAGTCGATACGACTACTCTAATTTTATTTGGAATGCCTGTTTCCGTTCTTAATAACCCATTTCTTGCTTAAAGTTCCGGTTTATGCTTACTTAAGCAGTTACTCAATTTTTAAGCTCTGATCGTAACTCATTTTGTCAATCAAATTATCAAATTTTGTCAATCATTCTCGTAACTCATATTTTTCAAAGGAAATGCGTTAAATCCTGTAAATATAAACAGTAACTAAGCTTTAAACTAGTGCGTACTGAAAATTTTAGGGGCATAGTTTTGTAAAACCAACAAGACAATTATGCGCATTTCCTTATTTAGAGTTACGAGCAGTGCTTGACAATTGAGTAACTGCTTAGGTTCTACAGCATAAACCGGAACTTTAAGCAAGAAATGGTTTTTTAAGCACAGAAACACGCATTCCAAATGAAATTCGGCTGACACATGGACCTGCGCCAGAATTTTATTACACTATACAATTGATAACATACATAACATAACAATTCATACGGTATTTTATAACATCAATAAAACTAATTACGAAACATAAATATTTATTGGTGTTTTTATATCATATATTTTTATAACATATATTTAAACCCATTTAATGTATGACATATCTAAGTTCTTTTTAGTCATGTAATACAAATTATATGCTCCATCATCTATTTTTTTGGCTCTAAGCCCTCTCCCTTAGAAAATCTTAAATTTTTACTAATTCAAATATACGTATTAATAAAGAAACGTCAAATATACGTCAAAGATATTATATTTAGTAAATAAACAATTGTATGTATGTAAAAAGAAACAAAAAAACACAACCCACGAACATGAGAAACAAAAATGCGTGGAAAGTTTTAAAAATAGTAAAATTAAAAATAAAGCCACTAAGACCCGAAAAGCGTAGGTGGTTACGAAAATTTCACTTAGAGTCTGGGTACGCTAGCTTTGTTTTAATTTCATTTTAGAAACTGTAACACCAGTACACCAGGTCATTTCTCGGTATAAAAAAAAGGATCTAGTTGAAGGTGATGACGCGCTGAGTCAATGTCCCACGTCGACGCTCTAAAGCCAATTTTCATCGACGCGCTTAAGCAGTGCCCAGATTGATGAAATATAGCAATGTCGTACATCGACTTGCTAAACCAATGTCTCACAATGGTGCACTTAAGCAGTGTCCCACAACGATGCACTAAATCAATCCACATCGTCTCGCTAAAGCAATGTCTCACATTGGTGCACTTAAGCAGTGTCCCACAACGATGCACTAAATCAATCCACATCGTCTCGCTAAAGCAATGTCTCACATTGGTGCACTTAAGCAGTGTCCCACATCGATGCTCTAAATCAATCCACATCGACTTGGTAAAGCAATGTCTCGCATCGATGCACTTAAGCAGTGTCTGCACTAAATTAATGCCCCACACCAAGGCACTAAATGTAGCGTATCAATGTCATACATTGATACGCTAAAGCAATGTCCAAAATCGATGCCCCACAACGACGCTCTAAGGCAATGTCCCACATTAATGCGATAAGTCGATGTCCTACAAGTACATCGATGCACTAAGGCAATGCCCCACACGCGCTAAAACAATGTCTCATTTTGACGCACTCTCAATATCCCTTTGTTATAAGTTCTTTTGTTGTTCCTCATATTAATTATATTAATGCTAATGTTGGGCACTAAGAGGAATAAAATAACTACTGCTGTCTACTAATACACTATATTTCGCCCTCTACCTCAGGGCATATTCATGCCCTGGGCATATTTCATGAAACATGAATATGCTCTGAGGTAGAGGGCGAAATATAGTGTATTAGTAGACAGCAGTAGTTATTTTATTCCTCTTAGTGCCCAACATTAGCATTAATACATTAATATCCCTTTGATTTTCTGTACCATAAAGACGTATTTTATCTGTACTACAGGCGACTTTTTGATTAAGCATATCAAGGAACTCTGTGTAGAGCTGAAAAATTCTCCCAACCTTCACTATCTTTTTATCTAACCATTCTAACCCACTCCTCAAGATCTGACTTCTCAACATTTTAGAGAAAAGTGTATGCACTGAAATTCCGAAACCGAGATTACACCTAAATTATCCGTTCTAGGTATATTTAAGACCTCCCATATGGGTTTTACAAAGATGTCTGTCTGTATGTGAGTGTGTTAACCAATGTTTTTATGCCAAAGAGTTAAAATGTGGTACATAAATCAATCTCAAGGTGTTATCTGAAAAATATTTTTACTTTTCCTCATTTATACCATAGTTATATAAGAAAAGGAAATAAATTTCTTTATGACGTCATTAACCCGGAATTACGACTCAACAAACATTTCGGAAAATGATAAAACGCGGAAAAATGATGCGATCCGATTGAGATTTGGCGCACATGTAGCCATGTATAAGACTAACAAATATGCTACGTTTCATCTCATTATCAGCATTAGT
>JACMZG010001859.1:18833107-18990607 GCA_018340805.1 Microvelia longipes
TTCTAGCGTATCCGACTGGATCCCCCCTCCCCCGCATAGTACTGCAGCGTACGTAACCGTATTGAGATATCATACTTAATACGATCCGCGGACTTAAAATATGAGTGAACGAACTAAAAGTTGGATCAAATAAAACAAATACAATAATCAAAGAGGGATGAAAAATGCCATTTTTGTCAGACATGAAGTCGATTACACTTTGTTGATTACATGGGCAGCCATCTTGTTTTACCTTTCTAAATGTAAACAAACTATTTACTGTACTCGAGATTCAACATTTTAGAATAAAATGTTAATCATTTGTCTTAGAATTATGCTTTGTCACTCCCACTAGTTTAAGTTTAAACGATTCTTTACATTCTAGGTTTGTTTAAATTACTTAAACGGAACAACTAATCAACTTTTTTCGTGTTGTGAACTACGAAACTTTTTTATAAATTCGCAAGTAATGAAATGTTCTTCCCTTTAAATGTTTATTTTAATTGGTTATTTAATAACTTTATACTACAGTTTTTAATTACAATCATAGTAATCGTAACTTTAAGTTATATTTCAGACAATAAACTCTCGTCTGTATATTCTTTGAAAATCTAAAAACAACACGTGACTTACCTTAGTATATTTCCTGTTTTACTTTAACTAATTCATTATAACAATTATTTAACACAAAATCAAAGAATTTAACACAAAATTTTAAAATTAGCACGTAGATATCAAAGTACGAGAACACCGAGAACGCGATAAAAAGTAAAAATGTTAACCTCACCTTATGTTATCAGTGTTGCCAAAGAAATGTAATCACAAAAAAATTAAATCCTAGCTCATGCACAGTTATTTCAATTTTAACGTTTTTCAATTAGTTTTGTATGTTTTTAAGCCAGTAATCAGCTTATTACGGTAGTCAAATTAGTACTTGGTTCATATATTACAATTATTTTAGATCAAGTATATAAAATCTCTTAGGACTCAAAATAATAAAAAAATAAAAGAGTTCCCATAATTTTTATTATTAATTAAGACCTCCCCGCTGTTGGATATTACAAGGCTTCGTCCCTTTTTAAAAACAAATAGGAAACGAAACAATGATTTTTAATTTCTCTCCCTACGGTAAACAGAGGGATAATTAGAGTAGGGAAATTTCCCTCTAAGATTGGCAAGACTGTATTTTCGTCCCCCCCACTTTTACATCAGAGCTAACCAGTCGTTTGAGATCGCTCTACCGGTTCGTATCTGTGTCCAGGACCGGAATCCCAATATCTTCATGAAATTACATTTTATTTATAAAACGGGACAATTTAAACTCATTTACGCTTCAAATTTCAATTGTTTTAAGTGGTGATTCAAATTTTATCCAAAAAAGGACGGATATTTTTAAACAGTTCTATTGGTTATTTAAAATAAAAGGTTCCAATTTCTTTGTTCGTCATTGTCAAAATTTTAAACAAATTTTACGAACTTATAAATAAATTAATTAGTAATATTTTCAATTTAATTATTAGTTAATTAAAATATTCAATAATAATAATATTAATTTAAAAGAACAAAATAAGAAACTGCGACACATTTAAAAATATAGATAGATCAAATTACACAAATAAATGACATAGATTAAATAAAAACAATAAAAACAAATTAATTAAATGTGACTTTATAATATTTTAAATTAAAAAATGAATAAATATTATAATTATAAAAACTTGAATAGATATAAAAATAAATAATTTTTTGTTAATAGATAAGTATTTATTATTAATTATTTAATTCGTACGTTAAAGAGGCTGTGAAAATATTTTGTTTAATTTATTGAAGTTTCAAACATTTACATAAATCATTAATATAATTAAATTAATTAATTAAAAATTAGTATTTGAGATATTAGCAAAATCATTGTTTTGATAGTTAAACTTTTTTCGGTTTTTAATTAATTACAGATTATTTATTATTTGTCGTTTTTGTATTTTAAATTGTTTTTAAATTTAAAAGTGTTATTTAATATTTATGCAGTGGAATATAATTCTGGATCAGTTTATTGATATCTTCTGTAAGTAAAATTAACATTTTGTTAATTAATTACCTTTAATAATTGTGTGTTAAATTAAATAATTAAATTTTATTGCTAGCTTAAAGTTAAACATTTATAGTTAAGTATGTGATACGTTCGTATATGGGTCACCCATCTTATCTCTGACCATGTTCGATTTAATTAATTACGAGTTAATTATTTAAACACCGAATTAATCTATTACTACGTTGTATTGATTTTATTTCATTATGAATATGAAGAGTCATTTTTGTATATTACAGATTAATTAGTAATAATTGCTTTGGGTCACCCATCCAGAAATTGGCCTGTCTGGATTTGATTTATTAAAAGTTAATCGACAGTTAATGTTGTAACATCAAAATTAATCTGCGATGTATTAAATTTTGTTTTATTATGATTGTAAATAATTTTTACTTTTCCTAATTTATACTGTAGGTATATAGGAAAAGTATTGTGATTGCAAAAAAAATCTGAAACCGGGATGTTAAACGTAGAATGTCATGAGTGGTTTTTACAAAATTGTCTGTCTGTATGAGTGTTTGTGTGTGTGTGTGTGTCATCATCGTAGCTTCCAGTGTATTTATGCTAGAGAGTTGAAATTTTGTTCGAAAAATAGTCTACCGCTGTAGTTGTGCTATTCGGAAAATAATGACTTTTTATGACGTCATTAACCCGCAATAATGACTCAGCACAAGTTTCGAAAAATCATAAAACACGGAAAAATGTTGCGATGAGATTTGGCACGCAAGTTGCCATGCATAAGACTAACATACGTGTCAAGTTTCATCTCATTATCAGCATTAGTTTAATTTTAATTTAAAATGTTTAAATTTATACGTTTTTTTAAAAAAATGTAATAAATCAGCTAAAGATCCAATGGAGTTAATATTCTGTACAAGTATACTTTGACGTAATAAATAAGCACTAAGATTTGTTTAATCACGACAAGTGTATCTAAAGTTTTTATTGGATCATAAAAGTTAAGCAGCATTGAGCGTGGTCAGTGCTGTATGGGTGACTATCTCAGAACGAGCGAAGCGAGTTTTTGAGATTGTATATTTTAAGGGCGAGCGAAGCGAGTTCTTGAGATTGTATATTTTGAGGACGAGCGAAGCGAGTTCTTGATATTGTATATTTTGAGGACGAGCGAAGCTAGTCTGAAGTGGGAGGATGAGCGTAGCTAATCGGATGAGATGAGGAAAAGTTCCCAGGTGCCACGTACTCGATTTTTTTTGTATATTATGGATTTATTAAACTTATGATTGCTTAAGGTAACCCATCCAAATAGTGACCTGGCTCGATTTGATTTACTTTAAACGGGTTTTTTACAAATTAAATGGTTTTATTTTAAATTAATCCATTATTTTAACATCTATTATTGACATTGTAACGTGTGATTAAATTATTCAATACTAAGTTATCAATATACTATAGTTATCAATACTCTATAGTTACCAATACTAAGGTATCAATACACTATAGTTATCAATACTAAGGTATCAATACACTATATTATCAATACTAATATCAATACACTATAGTTTCATAGCTAAGTCAAATACTAAGCTATCAATACACTATAGTTATCAATACTAAGCTATCAATACACTATAGTTATCAATACTAAGGTATCAATACACTATAGTTATCAATACTAAGCTATCAATACACTTAGTCAATACTAAGCTAGTTATCACCTAAGGTATCAATACACTATAGTTATCAATACTAAGCTATCAATACACTATAGTTATCAATACTAAGCTATCAATACCTATAGGCTTCAATACACTATAGTTATCAATACTAAGCTATCAATACACTATATTATCAATACTAAGCTATCAATACACTATAGTTATCAATACTAAGGTATCAATACACTATAGTTATCAATACTAAGCTATCAATACACTATAGTTATCATACTAAGCTATCAATACACTATGTTATCAATACTAAGCTATCAATACACTATAGTTATCAATACTAAGCTATCAATACACTATAGTTATCAATACTAAGGTATCAATACACTACTAAGTATCAATACACTATAGGTATCGGCAATACTAGCTATCAATACACTATAGTTATCAATTATGAAGGTATCAATACACTATAGTTATCAATGCTAAGTTATCTATCACAAATTATTTATCTATTATTTTTCTCATCCATTGAGATGAGAGAAGGCATCCATAGAGGTCCTATTAATTGAATTTTGATAAATCAGAAGAGTAACCTGAACACATTCGGTTGTTGTAATAATTTATTAAAAAGTTTAAAATTATAAAATTTAAATCATGAAACGTTTATAATGCAAAACAAAACACTAACAATAAGCCGACAACGATAGATTTATTATAACCTTTACACATTCTTAGATTAAGTTACAATAAGGTTACACAGAGCCCAATAAAGGTGTTTCAAAGCCCAAGGAGTATTTAATCTAAAAGAGCCCAAACCTTATTACATACAAACTAGAGTGCTTGTATATAAGGGCTTCCTACTTTTAACTAGAGTCATTGAGAGAACAAATTTGCTGTGTAAAATTGTTTATTCTAAAGATGAGCGAACAAACAGATAAGAAAAGATTGTTTATGTATTCTATTACCGTCCTTATCTTATCTTTAGATATAGCTATCTAGATAAGCAAAGATCGTTTATGTATTTTATTACCGTCATTATCTTATCTTTAGATGTAGCTATCTAGATAAGCAAAGATTGTTTATGTATTCTATTACCGTACTTATCTTATCTTTCTCTGTATATATATATACAGGGTGGTCCAGCTAAGAAGGACAAGACCTTTTTCTCGGAAACTATGACAGCTAGAAGGATGCGGTTTTCGGCGTTGGATTCAATGTAATAGTGAGCAGACGAGAAAAATCCGTTTTCGGGCGCGCTTCGCGCCTGTCATAGAGATGTTAATGCTAACTTTTTTAATTTTATAGTTAGGTATAGGGAACTTTTTTTTGTTCTTTAAAGAATGAAAAATAAGGAAGATTAGTGAAGACCGCATCAAAATCGGACAATTTTTAACCGAGCTATGATGAAAAAACACTTTTTTTAAATTTAGTTCACTTCGGCGCCATTTTGGATGATGTTGCATTTAAATAAAATTTATTATATGGACATATTTTTAAACTAGAAACATTGCTTTAATAAAAGAATATCAAAAGTTTTAATTCTAACCTCAGTTTTAGGTGTAAAATAGTCGTTAAATAACAAAACAAAAAAAATATGGTTTTCTAAGATACCATGAAAAGTAAGATAGGGAGCTATAGTTTTATGGTTTGTACAGTTAGCCACATATAAAAGCAAAAAATGAGTCCATTTTTAACAAATTCGCTTCACAATTTCAAAAGTTATTACTAATAAATGTCTTAAAATTGCTAAAATGGAATATTTTTTATAGTTTACCACCCTATTGTTGATATTTAATGGAACTGCAACGTCATCATACCTTGTGATCTTTATTGCAGCTTGTATAAGGATTCCAGAACGCCTAAAAACACTTATTTTTGTTCATTGGTTGTGGAGAAATTACGATTATGGTGATTTTCGTCAATCGTAGAATGCAGATTAGAGGTACCTTGCAAAAACCAAGTAAAATCCTTCATAAAATTTATAAAAATTGATTTTGATGATAACTACTTCGTTTCTAGGGTGAAGGACCAATAAATAGCAAATCACACAACTAGACTGTAAAGTGATATTTTACTGCTGCGCAAATTTGTTTATTAACGACAATAAAACCAGCAAACTTTATTTCCGGACTTAAGGTCACCGGACTTGACCCCACTCGATTTTAAATAGCAAATCACACAACTAGACTGTAAAGTGATATTTCATTGCTGCGGAAATTTGGTAAAAAAATTTTTTTACCAATATTTTTTACCAAATTTCCGCAGCAATGATATATCACTTTACAGTCTAGTTGTGTGATTTGCTATTTAAAATCGAGTGGGGTCAAGTCCGATGACCTTAATGGCCACCTGATTGAGCCGCAGGTCCCCATATTATTTTACCTTAATTTTGTAAAAAGTATGAATGATTATTTATCAATCTTGTGTTTTAATTTCTTTAAACTAAGTTAAATTAAATTATTCATACAAAAAATCGACTCTTTTTAATAAATGCGCAACTAAAGGTAAATAATATAAATAATGAAAATTTATAGCTCCGGAAATAAAGTTTGCTGGTTTTATTGTCGTTAATAAACAAATTTGCGCAGCAGTAAAATATCACTTTACAGTCTAGTTGTGTGATTTGCTATTATTGGTCCTTCACCCCTAGAAACGAAGTATAGTTATTCATCAAAATCAATTTTTTTTTAAATTTTATGAAGGATTTTACTTGGTTTTTGCAAGGTACCTCTAATCTGCATTCTACGATTGACGAAAATCACCATAATCGTAATTTCTCACAACCAATGAACAAAAATAAGTGTTTTTAGGCGTTCTGGAATCCTTATACAAGCTGCAATAAAGATCACAAGGTATGATGACGTGCAGTTCCATTAAATATCAACATAGGGTGTAAACTATAAAAAATATTCCATTTTTAGCAATTTTAAGACATTTATTAGTAATAACTTTTGAAATTGTGAAGCGAATTTGTTAAAATTGGACTCATTTTGTTGCTTTTTATGTTGGCTAACTGTACAAACCATAAAAACTATAGCTCCCTATCTACTTTTCATGGTATCTTAGAAAACCATATTTTTTTTTGTTTTTGTTATGTTTAACGACTATTTTACACCTAAAACTGAGGTTAGAATTAAAACTTTTGATATTCTTTTATTAAAGCAATGTTTCTAGTTTAAAAATATGTCCATATAATAAATTTTATTTAAATGCAACATCATCCAATGGCGCCGAAGTGAACTAAATTTAAAAAAAGTGTTTTTTCATCATAGCTCGGTTAAAATTGTCCGATTTTGATGAGGTCTTCACTAATCTTCCTTATTTTTCATTCTTTAAAGAACAAAAAAAGTTCCCTATACCTAACTATAAATTAAAAAGTTACATTAACATCTCTATGACAGGCGCGAAGCGCGCCCGAAAACGGATTTTTCTCGTCTGCTCACTATTACATTGAATCCAACGCCGAAAACCGCATCCTTCTAGCTTGTCATAGTTTCCGAGAAAAGGTCTTGTCCTTCTTAGCTGGACACCCTGTATATATTAAACTATCTAGATAAGCAAAGATCGTTTATGTATTCTATTACTGTCCTTATCTTATCTTTATATATAGCTGTCTAGATAAGCAATATTGTTTTTGTAGTCTATTACCGTCCTTATCTTATCTTTGGATGTAGGTATCTAGATAAGCAAAGATCGTTTGTTTATTCATTACTATTCCTATCTATCTCTACATGTAGATATGTAGATGAGCAAAGATAGTTTATTTATTCTATTACCGTCCTTATCTTATCTTCAGATTTAGTTACTAGATAAGCAAAAAACTTTTTTTTATTCTATTTCTATCTTATCTTATATTTAGAGATAGCTATCTAGATAAGCAAATATTGTTTATTTGTTCTATTACTATCCTTATCTTATCATTAGATATAGATATCTAGATGTGCAAAGATGTGATTGTAATCCATGTATATTATTACTAGAAGAGCGCTATTTGCTGAATTTTGATACATCGTGTAACCATTGAAATTATAACTATCTTATAATTACAACATTAGTAGTAAATTCCAAAGCTATTCAACTCCTAGTTATGGGCAAAGTTATGTATTTATTAGTGTAAGGCTTTAAATAAGGAACAGGTTTATGAACAGTACCTATCTAAAATCATGAGTTACAGCAAAAATTTTAATTAAAAATTTATATTATGTTACGATATATATAAAATCACTGGGTATAAAAAATATTTTTTATCTACTCCTTGTATTGTAAGTTCTACTTACAGTCTTGTTATCTCACACTGTAAATGTACTTTTACTCCCTTGGGAGGAAAAGTGAAAGTGTTGCCAACTTGACAGAATTTTTAATTAAAATTTTAGGAATTTTAGGAATTTTAGGATTTTTTCGGTGTTATGTTGGTACTACGGGTAGAATATAAAATATATACACGCTAATGTTTAAATTACAAATATAGTATTACACATTATTCTATTGACAGCTTACAATAAAATAATGTGAAGATAGTGGCTTTATTCTCTCTTCATCAGAGTAATTGACATGGTAAGAATAAACTAAACTAACACAATAACAATTAAGGAGCTGAAGAATATATTAATAGTTGTTAGTATTAGTTCTCTAGTCGTAGATAAAATTTAATATGCGACAAGAGATGAAAGTTTTCAGCTCTCGTATTATCTCCCTCGGCAAGCCTCGGGAGCTAACTAACATTTTGGCTCGGCCTACCGGCCTCGTGAGCTAATAAAGTTTCCTCCTTCGGCGCTGCCTTAGGACGAAACTTTAACTTTAGCTGTAAAAGTTACTTTCATCCCTTGTTGCATAAATAACTATATAAAGAATTAGTTCTTTTTTAATTATAGAATTAATTAAAAATAGGCTGTGAAAATCGGGTTCGTGGTACTTCAGAACTTTTCCTCATTATATCGGATTCGCTTCGCTCGTCCTCAGAAATACAGTTCGCCAAATTTATACTGCAACATGCCTTCGGACTCGCTTCGCTCGTCTTTAGATAATAAATGCATCCGTATTATTCTCAGCGGTCACCCATACAAGACTGACCACGCTGAATTCTACAGTTTTATCGTCCAACAAAAATTATAGATATACTTCCCGTATTGATAACTGGTTAATTTAACATAGTTGTAAGAATGTTGTATACAGATAGAAATAAGATAACTGACTTATTTATAACATAGTTGTGAGAATGTTGTATACAGATAGTATAGATAACTGACTAATTTAACATAGTGAGAATTTGTATACATAGTATAGATAACTGACTAATTTAACTAGTTGTGAAATGTTGTAGACAGATAGAATAGATAACTGACTAAATTTAACATAGTTGTGAAATGTTGTTTACAGATAGTATAGATAACCTGACTAATTTAACATAGTTGTGACAATGTTGTATACAGATAGTAAGGATAGCTGACTAATTTAACATAGTTGTGAGAATGTTGTATACAGATAGTATAGATAGCTAACTAATTTAACATAGTTGTGAGAATGTTGTATACAGATAGTATAGATAGCCTTGACTAATTTAACAATAGTTGTATACATGATAGAAATATGATAACAAGACTAATTTAACATATTTTGTGAGAATGTTGTATACAGATAGTAATAAAATAACTGACTAATTTAACAGTTGTGGAGAATGTTGATACAGATAGTAAGGATAAACTGACTATTTAACAATAGTTGTGAGAATGTTTGTTTACAGATTAGTAAATAGATTAACTGACTAATTTATACAAGTTGTGGAACAATGTTGTATACAGATAGTAAGGATAGCTGACTAATTTTAACATAGTGTGAGAATGTTTGTATCAGATAGTATAAGATAGCTACTAATTTAACATAGTTGTGAGAATGTTGTATACAGATAGTAATAGAATAGCTGACCTAATTTAACATAGTTGTATACAGATAGTATAGATAACAGACTAATTTAACATATTTGTGAGAATGTTGTATACAGATAGTATAAATAACTGACTATTTTAACTAGTTGTGAGAATGTTGGTATACAGATGTAAAGGATAAGCTGACTAATTTTAACATAGTTTGTGAGAATATTGTATACAGATAGTATAAATATAGCTAACATAATTTAAAATAATAGTTGTGAGAAGTTGTATACAGATAGTAATAGATAACTGACTATGTAACATAGTGTATACAGATAGGAAAAGATAGCTGACTAATTTAACATAGTTGTGAGAATGTTGTATACAGATAGAAACATATCTATGATTTAGTTGCCATGATATAGTAGTGGGGATTACTCATAGCGCAGTTTTATTTTAGGATTTAGCGACACACATATTCTACACCATCGTGTCTTTCTGTTTTATACTCAAAACTCACGCAAGCTGACATTTACTCCCCACGTATCTGTTTGTTTGTTTTTTATTTATTTTTTAAACGTGTACGATTTTTTATTACGATTTTACGACGGCTGACTTCGCGGTCCGGCCCAGATGTCGATGTTATCTAAAATTTAATTTTATAATTTTGACTAAGGTTAGTTGACTTAAAGTTTTGCAAAATTAAAGAGAAATTAAATTAAATTAAAGAGAATTGAAAAATTTCAATGCAATGTTAGTTTTATTAAAGAAGTACATTAAAGAACTTTTTAATTTTTCTCATTGAAGGTCAGAGAGATTTCGGGCTCTGTCGGCTGCCCTGAATGAGTTAAGACGTAACGAAAAGAGTGGGACATGACATTATGTCGAGCCATCAATCATGACGAATGTCGAATGATGGACAGTCCCAGATGTAGCATTGCATTTTGCTTGTTACATTTCCTAGGTGTATCTCGCACAATTATATTGTGTCAACTATTCATTTTTTGCAAAACTCAGTAGTATCAAATGATATAGATTTATTATAACCTTAACTCACTCTCAAAAGAGGTTTCAATGAGGTTACACAGAGCCCATAAGAGCCCACAAAAGATGTTTCAGACCTTTCAATGTATTAAGATAGGGCTATGCCCCCACTAGTATATATCTCTGTGTTAAAATCGGAGATATCAGGTGTTTTTACCTGTTTTGATATGGAATAACCCTCCTATAAAGAGTTTTTTAGTAATAAAAAAAAACTGAAAAATTCTTTATAGGAGGTCATCTTATGAGAGTCCAAGATGCAAGGTGGTAAAAAAAAGTAACTGAGTGGTGCCCTCTGAATAGAGTCAGGAAAAGAGGTAGGCCAGCAAGGAGGTGGAGAGATGATCTGGAGCAAGAGATGGTAAACTTTGGGTGGGATTACCAGGGACGAGACTTATGGATATCCAAGAAGGAGGCCTATGCCCAAAAAAGGGCTTAATTTAACTTAAATTTCACAAAATTAAACAAATAATTTTGTACCAAAGTAAAAAAAAAAGTAATATACAAATAAAAATATAATAAATACTGTGTTTAATAAAAATTTGAATAAAAATAAATAAAATGTAATATATATATATATATATATTATATATATATATATATATATGTGTTGTGTGTGTGTGTGATGTGTGTGTGTGTGTGGTGTATGTGTATGTATGCATGTGTGTGTGTTATGTGTGTGTGTTTGTGGGTGTGTTTAAGTTAGATCTAACTATATATGATTGAGTTACATTTATTATATATATATATATATATATATTATGTGTGTGTGTGTGTGTGTGTGTGTTTTTTTTTTTTTTTTTTGCTAGTGTACAGCATGCTTCACATATTGTATTACATGCTATTAACGCAGTAAATAGATTTAGTAATAAGAAAGTTCGCAACCTAGTGATAAAACTAATGGCGAGTAAGTATACAAGAAATCTTAACGTGTAAGATGAATATAGATAATACATAAAAGAGTATAAAACTAAAAAACTACTTAACTTAAAAAACTTAGTAACAACAAAAATCAACAAAATTGTACCAATGCAGAATATTCCTCTAACAAATGACGTAGAAAACAACATGACCTGACATATAATATAACAGAATTAAAGCATGACACTGATTTGTTTGATTTCTATCAACAATATGTGTGTGTGTGTGGTGTGTGTGTGTGTGTGTGTGTGTCTTATGTATGTATGTGTATGCGTGTGTATATAATATAAAGGAAATGTAACTATAATCAATACGTGAAATAAATTAAGTAATAAATATTACTAAAATAATACTATATTGTAAACAATATATTTTGTGATATAAATAATTAACTAATGTAAATTTTTTCTCTTAAAATAAAGGCTTTATTATTATTAAAGAGTTTTTCAAGATCTGTAAATGAACACTGATTTATTAATCTATATTTTAAACAATGCAATCTTATTCTGTTGTTCTTATGTCTGCTCTCTCCTAGTTTATGAGTCCAACCTCATAAACTCATTTGTGATTTGGAAATTCGCTAAAATATAACTAATTCAACGTTTTGGTTTGACCTTTTGTATTAAACGATAAATAAAATTAAATTTATTTCATTATGGAACACTTTAAATATGTTTGTTAATTATATTGGTTTAATCACTTAATGGTCTTTGCATAAACATAATGAATATAATGTATTTAACCATGTGCCAATAAATTGCAACGAGATCATATGAAGTGCATACTGTTGATTCAAAATAATACAATTGCACTGTGCGTCGCGCGTTAAATCGTATCACAATTTTTTTATGTTTGTTATGTGTTAATTATGTTTATGAATGTTGGTGAACGTATTTACTGAAAGAAGCATCTTAGCCAAATAGAGCATCTATAGTGTGCCAAATAAAGCTTGTCGTAATGTGCCGATGCCAGTGTTAAATAGGTTTAATTAAAAATTGTATGTAATTGTTTTTAATAAGTTAGTATGCATTTTACAGTTAAAGTTATTAATCTAGTAATTAAAATCTACGTGATTGCTTACTATTATGGATAATATCGCAATCGACTTTGGTCAAAGTGATAATTATAGCTTACTTTATCACTTTGACTTGCTATTATGTATAATAACTGACCTAATTTGATCAACATGATAATGTAAGTAAATTTTTGTCGTAAATTGTTTGATAGGCACTGATGATGACCTTTGGGGTTGAAAGCCGGCTTTGTTTTTTTAATAAAGAAATTAAGTGGAGAGACTTTTATTTTTCATTAATCGTTATCGTCATTAAAAACGGTAGCGCTAAAGAAGTTGATAAATATATATGATAAATAAAAGTCTCCACTTAATTACTTTATTAAAAAACAAAAAGTATTTCCTTTCTTTTATCTCACCGGCACTGATGATGACCTTTTTGGGGTTGAAAGTCGGCTTTGTTTTTTAATAAAGTAATTAAGTGGAGAGACTCTTTTATTTATCATTATAAGTAAATAGGTTTGTTTGCACCTTTATAAGTTAAGTTGCGTTGGGTCTTAAGAAATGCTGCCACCTTAACAATATACAATTTCCTTATAACAAAGTTGGCAATACTTCCGGTTGCTCGATTATTAAGTCATATTATTATTAAATAATAATATAATAATAATTTAACGAATAATGCTCGATTATTAAATTTCTTATTGCTAAATACCTATTTATTTATTGGAGCATTATAATTTTTTAATTATTGTAAATTGTATTTCAACGGTATTAATAAAAAAATCGGGTACGGGGTACCTCGGATCTTTCCCTTGTCACATAGAATTTGCTGACTCATCCTCCCTGTTTCGGAATTTTGGAATCTCGTCCTCAAATCTATACTGCAATATTTCTTCGGACTCGCTTCGCTTGTCCTCAGATAGTAGATGGATCCGCTTCATTCTCTGTGGTCACCCATACAGCACTGACCACGCTCAATGCTACTAAGTTTTATGATCCAACAAAAATTATGGTTATACTAGTCGTATTAAAAAGAAACTTTGTGTAGTTATTAATTACATAATTGTATAAAAAATAAAATAAAATGCCCGTTTTAGGGCCTTTCGGCCCATCAGGGTATTCACCCTGCAGGATGCACCTCACGTGGGTTGCATCTACTACACTCTAAAAATTAATTAAAGTTGGCGAAATCATTTTAATACAAACACTATTCATAAAATCTTAAAGCATATTCCGGGCTGCGAACCCCGGACCTCCGTTGCCGAAATCGAACGCCCTGATGAGCCGCAAGGCTCTAAACGGGCATTATTATTATTACATAATTGTATACACTACTTTCAAATTTCAAACTAATTATATCATTTTCTGATTTTTAGCTATTTTTTAAGAAACGTACAACGTAAGCTTATTCACTGAAGCTCCTCCTAAACTTCTCGCTTAAACAATTGGCGGGAACTTAAGGACTTGAACCACTTTTCCGTTGCGGTAGATCTGTGATGGCAACAATTTTGAAACCTTTTCAATATTATAAGCTACAAGTCCTTTTAGTGAGTCTATACTTCTTTCTTCCTCGTTGTTTCCAAACCACACAGACCCCCCCCCCAAGCACAACCATACTGTGGATTCCTAGGTGAATTAAAAGACGAATCAAAAGTTTGTTTATATTAACCATTGCTTTATAAATAAAAATGAAAAGCATTCTTGAACTCTGAGATTTAAATTGCATTTTCAGAAAATATTCCAAGTTCTTTTATAAAATAAATAAAGAAAATAGTTTTAAAGATATGAGAAGAATTTCCTTGATATATATATATATATAATATATATATATATATATATATATATATATATATATATATATATATATATATATATATATATAATGTAGCACTATATTGATAATGAAACTGATATATTTATATATATATATATATATATATATATTATATATTATATTATATATTATATTATATATATATATATATATATATATATATATGCATAAATTAACCATTTTTGGTATTGTTTTTAAAAAAGGCCATAACTTTGGTTGCAATCGTCTGATTTTGTAGGTTGAACACTCATTTTATAGGACATTTTATCAACTTTAAATATTGTTTTTTACATGTTTTGTACCCGACTTAAAGGGAACCACTTGTTGCAAATTAACTGAAATTTGTGCGATTTTATAAAATTAAAAATTTTAAAAGTTATTTATTTTATATATGTATATTTAATATTATATATATTTGATATTTATATTTTTAAAGTTATTTTAAAAGTTTTAAAAAGTTTGTGACGTACGGGGTACCTCAGAACTTCTTCATATCACATCGGATTCGCTACGCTCATCCTCCCAGCTTTGGACTTGCTTCGCTCGTTCTCAGAATATACAATTCGCCAAATTTATACTGCAGCATGTCCTCAGACTCCTTTTGCTTGTCCTCAGATAGTAAATGCATCTGTTTTTTCTCAACGGCCACCTACAGCACTGACCACGCTCTATGCTGCTTAACTTTTATGATCATCAAAAATTATGGATATACTTGGATAATAACAGACACACGCATACTGACAGATAACTTTGAGAAAATTAAAGTTAAAACACCTGAAACGGATAATCCCGGTTTTGGATTTTTTTGTTAACACCATACATGCCTATATACCTACGGTATAAATGAGGAAAAGTACAGTCTATCGTTTAGGTTAAAAGTTCCTAAGGTCATAAGCATTTTGGGGATTGACCAATCAGAGAAGCCGCTGCCAACCCCTCGCTTGAAAAGAGGAAAAAATCCTACCACACTAACCGCTGTAGGGAAATAACCTTCTTCCCGGGAATCTTTCACTTTGTTTGTGGTTCTTCTTTTGTTTACATCGTTTTGAAATCTACTTTCGAATTAATCATAAAAATGATATTATAAAATAAAACTATACAAAAGAAATGTAAGAAAACATCTCCAAGAAAATACGGGTAAAATAACCTGATTTGTTTACATAGTTTTTCCCTCTCCCTTCTTGCATGTATTTTTTTTTAGAATCGGCGGTGCCTAAACTGACCTGTAAAGATTTTTAAAGTAGTCGATGGACTATGAAAAGTTGATTTATAGCAAGGTCTTTTATAACTTTGCGGTGCACGCTGCTTTGGCTTAGTTTGCGTTGTTATACTTAATCCACTATACGTATCTACTTAGGCAATAAGTGCGTAGTGCGATAGTGAAAATTTTCACCGGACTGCATTTGTTGTGGTGGGGGTAACCACGTGACCTTGAGGGGTCGGGGACCTCAAGTTCTGGTAGACTGTCCGATCTCCTACAATACTTGCTCGTTCAAGTACAGACTTTATGCATATCTAGCTTATCTTTACATACACATATACAGGGAGGTACATTTCAAAAACATCACTCTGATGTGTTTGATGTTTTTGACCCTGATGTTTGCAAAAAAATCCGAAACCGGGATGAAATCGGAATTATCCGTTATAGATGTTTTTAAGGCCTCCTGAGTGATTTTTACAAAGTTGTCTGTGTGTGTATGTATGTGTCCGTTATCATCGTAGCTTCTAGCGTATTTATTCTAGTGTTGAAACATTGAACAAAAATCAGTTTACCGCTGTAGTTGTGCTATTTGGAAGAACGCAGTGGTAAAATTAATCTTAAATTAATATTTAAGGGGTTTTTTAAATAGGTGTTACCTATTTTTTATTGCACTTCTAATTTAGTATGTCAGGGTGCTTGCAAAGACAGAAATTTCTTTTTTGTCAAATTTTGTAAGGCTTTAGTGTGCATATATTGCGGATATTAAATAAATGTCTATATTTCCCAAGATTTGAGAAAGCAGCAAATAAAATAGACTTGGCATAAACTATGATATCTTAACTTTTTACGCAAGACTTGGGTGCATTTTTTCACGGAGTTTTTTTTTTCAGGATCTTGCTTCCTTTTGCAAGTAATTTCCATTAAGATATGTTACTTTATTTTTATTTTATCCGTTTTAGCATTATTTTGCTACTGTTGCAAAATTAATCTACTGTTGTAGTTGTGCTATTCGTAAAAATATTTTTATGACGTCATTAACCCGCTATAATGACTCAGTGAAAATTTCGAACGCGGAAAAATAATTCAATTGAATGCTAAGTTTCATCTTAGCATCTTTGACTTGTGTACGTTTTTTTTATAAAATTGAAAAAAAAAAAACAGAAAATAATTTAATTGATTTGAAATTTAGTACAAATGTATACCTTTATTTAATAAATAAGCACACTAAGTTTTGTTTCAATAATGAGAAGTATGTCCGTAAAAAATATTTTCTGAATAGCACAACTACAGCGATTGACCGATTTTTGTACAAAGTTTCAACTTTCTATTATAAATATACTAGGAGCTACTATGATTACAAACAAACGCGCACATACACACATACAGACAGAAAAATATGTGAAAACCACTCAAAAATCTCTCTACAAAACTATTATTTTATCCAGGCACTTTTCATCTTAACGTGAGGCCATCATCAGGTCCGGAGATGATTAAAAGGCCTCTTTCGACTTAACATGAGGCTAACATCAGATCCAAATATAATTAAAAGAATACTTCTTTAGACTATACTTAAGGCCATCATCAGGTCTGGAGACAATTTAAAGAAGGCCTCTTTTGGCTTAACATGCGGCCATCATCAGGCCCAAAAATAATTAAAAGAAGGCCTTTTTTGGCTTAACATGAGGTCATCATCAGGCCCAAAAATAATTAAAAGAAGGCCTCTTTTGGCTTAACATGAGGTCATCATCAGGCCCAAAAATAATTAAAAGAAGGCCTCTTTTGGCTTAACATGCGGCCATCATCAGGCCCAAAAATAATTAAAAGAAGGTCTTTTTTGGCTTAACATGAGGCCATCATCAGGTCCAAAAATATTTAATGGAAGGCCTCTTTCGACTTTAGTATAAATGTATGGGATAAAATTGTGCATGTTCTTAAAAAATTGAAAAAAAATAAATAACAAGTTCTTACGCTACTTATTAGAATATAAGCTAGAAAGCACGTGCCAGAATTTTGTAGATCGTGTCAGATTTTGTTTGACTTGACGAAGTCAGTTTTGTTTGACAATTATTTGAACAAATGTCCTCATTTCAGGACCTACTGAATCCAAAAAAAAATGAATATTATTGGTGTATATTATTGGCGTATAAATAAAACTACGTTTATTAATTCCTTTATTCTTTACCATTTTGTTCAATTTTCACTACTTGCAATTTAATTTGCAACAATTTGATATTTTTGGCAACGGGTCGAAAACTGGCAGTTAATATAAACGACACGTACAATTACTAAATATATAATTCGAAAACATTTTAAAATTTAATTAAAAGTCGTTGCACCTTGCTCCTGTAATTGGGCTAAATATAGATTCTTGGAAACATTTTGAAAACAAAAATATGGTTTGACTTTCATTACTCTCATTATAAGTAGCGAAAGTACTGCGTCAACTCAGTGATTGGAAAGTTGAGTTGAATTTTATAGTTTTAATATCAAGTATAAAAATACAGAGAGATTGTGATCCTCTCGTTTAAACCCTAATAATTAGCCTACTTTTTAAGGGCCCTAATTATAAGTACTAGCTTCATCACTGAACTTCATATTAGATTAAATTGCAGAGAGAGGTGAGCCACTTGTTCAAACCCCTAAAAAGTTGACTAATCATTAAGGGTCTTAGTTACTAACTCCAGTACAGTTGTAGAACTATTAGATTAGATGCAGACAGAGATGAGCCACTTGTTCGAACCCTAAGAAGTTGACCAATTATTTAGGGTCTTAGTTACTAACTCCATTACAGTTGTAGAACTATTAGATTAGATGCAGAAAGAGATGAGCCACTTGTTCAAACCCTAAGAAGTTGACCAATTATTTAGGGTCTTAGTTACTAACTCCTTTGCAGTTGTAGAATTATTAGATTAGATGCAGAGAGAGATGAGCCACTTGTTCGAACCCTAAGAAGTTGACTAATTATTAAGGGTCCTAGTTACTAACTCCCTTGCAGTTGTAGAACTATTAGATTAGATGCAGAGAGAAGAGATGAGCTACTTGTTCGAACCCTAAGAAGTTGACCAATTATTTAGGGTGTTAGTTACTAACTCTATTACAGTTTTAGAACTATTACATTTATTTTCCACTGACAGGGGAGCCACTTTTTAATTCTAGTAAGTAGGCCACTAATTTAGGGCCTCAGTAACTAACTTCATTAGAGATAATTTGTTTTAGTTGACTAGTGACTGATTGTAGATAAAATTTATTTACAGGTATGGAAGATTTTATTTGCGTATTATTATCTCGGCGGAGCCTCGGGAGCTAACTAATTTATCTCCAGCCATCTGTTGGCCTCAGGGGCTGATGAAGTTTCCTTTTTCGGCTTAACCAAACAAGTTGCTTGATAGAAGCAAACTTGCTGTAAAAATTTGTCAGCAAAATGTGTTGTTTCCCAGTCTTATAATAACAATTGGATGATGTAATGGTGAAATAAAATTTACCAAATCAAAACTTGAGTAAAAACTTCTTTCTTCAAAAGAAAGAAAACAAATGATTCATGAAGATTATAAAATATTAGATAAGTCATTCTACTGGGTTATTTGAGGTAAATTAATTTATGTACCATCACGTTTCAGCAGGTAGAAATGTATAAATAGGAGCAAATATGCTGTGCTAGTGCTAATACAGAGTTTAATGAAACCAAGAAAACCATTTTCACGTATTCTAACTCTGAAAGATTTCCTCTATGCTAACTTTATGTATTTTACCTTAAATGCTTCATGTCTAAATATACAGGGGTGGTCCAGAAGTCTCCCTACCCTTATTAAATTTTTACTTTTCATTTATACCGTAAGTATATAGGTAGTAGTAGTAGTAATAGTAGTAATATGGGGGGAGTGGTAGTAACTACCAGGCAAGTAGGCCACGTTGTCGGGCCCTTTATGCCAGCTCCCTAAGATAGTGTTCTACTCCTTTTAATTTCAAGTGTAGGTGTATTTCATCTAATCTAGACAGAAGAGCCGTGAATTTCTATGTTCCTCTCATGCTTTTTCAAGCAATCATACATATTTTCACTGACTCTTATATTATAGTGAAAACTGGGAACAATACGTGCTTCTACTGTTAAACCAAACCTCCACACACTTTAAACTACAAGGCAGAAACAGTATAGTATTATAATGAATCTACAATGAGGGTCCTAAATTTTGCCTATACCCAATTTCATTTAGGGTAAGGGATCTTTATCGAGTACCTGTCAACGCACAGGCTCGAGAACGCCGGCTTTACGTCCCCTCTGAAGGACGTGGCTCGCAGAATTTTTATCCCTCTCATAAAAATCTTAGAGGCCCGTGCTGGGATTGAAACCATGACTAAAGTCCATTCATTCTGTGTATTGGCCGCGTACCTTAACCACTACACCACTGGTGACTCTCAATATAGGTAAAACATAATAAATAAAAAAAAAATAAAATGCCCGTTTTAGGGCCTTTCGGTCCATCAGGGTATTCACCCTGCGGGAACCACCTCAGGTGGGTATATCTAAGAATTAATTAAAGTTGGCGCAATCTTTTTAATACAAAACGACATAAAATCTTAGAGCATAGCCCGGACCTCCGGTGCCGAAATCGAACGCCTTTACGATCACGGCCACGGAGGCAAATTGAGATAAAGATAATAAATATAAAGTATAAATATATAGGTAAAATATTGTGTTCGCAAAAAAATGCAAAACTGGGATGTCACTGGATTATCCTTTTCAGACGTTTTAAGCCCTTTTAAGTGGTTTTCTCAAAGTTTTCCTTGTGTATATCGGCTAGAGAGTTAAAAATTTGTATGAAAATCAGGAAATTGATTTAGTTGTGCTAACTGGAAAATTATTTTTATGAGTATTAATTACTCAGCAAAAATTTCGAAAAATCATAAATGCGAAAAAATTCAATCATCTAGCAAAATATATGTGTTGAATTAATGTATATAAGGTCTAATATATGTACCAAGTTTCATCTCATTATCAACTGTTCAATTAATATCAAATGACTTAAAAAAAATTCGAAAAATCTAAAAATTAATCAAATTGAGTTGGAATTTAGTACAAGTGTATACCATTATGTAATAAATAGGTACAACAAGTATCTTTTGAATACGACTAGTGTATCCATGATTTTTGTTAGATCATATAAGTTAAGCAGCATCGAGCGTAGTCAGTGCCTGGATGAGCGACCGCTGGGAATGAAATGGATGTATTTACTATCTGAGGACATGCTAAGCGAGTCTGAAGACGACTATAGAATAAATTTTACATTGGTAGGATGAGCGTAGCGAATCCGATGTGATGAGGAAATGTTTCGAGGGACCCCGTACCTAATTTTTTACGTTTTACATAAAAGGCGAAGCCGATGGATTTATGTGTTTAATTCCCGAGGCAAAGCCGAGGGAGTTTTGACTTTTAACTCCCAAGGCGAAGCCGAGGAAGGTAATTGCGATGGGAAAAATGTTACTCCCGAGGTGCATACAAGATTTTTTCTCCAGACGTTGATTTTATTTTAACATGTTTTGTTGTATTTTATTCTTATTTTTTTGGGTCGGACCCCCTTGTTTAAGGGGGCTGCCACAATTTTGTTTTGTTTTGGTCCAAACAACTTCTATTGGCCTGAAACGGATTTTGAGCCAGTATAAAAAAAAATTTGTCGGCTCCCCCTTATAAATTTTGGGGGTGCTGTCCCCAAAAATTAAAAAAAAAATGTTTTATTAATCCAAACAACTTCTTTTGACCTGAAACGGATTTTGAGCCAATAAAAAATTTTTTTTGGTCGTGTCCTTATATTTTGGGGGTGCCTCCCGGGAAAATTACAAAAATTGATCGGTCACCTGCATAAATTTGAACAATACCCCTCCCCTAAAAAATTGGTATAATTGGCTTTAATAACCAAATAATAGGAAACATCTTTCACTCCCAAGGGAGAAAAAGTTACTTTTTACTCCCAAGTATGAGCAAGTGAACAAATATGAGCGACAAGCTAAATATCTTATATTTATTTTTAGAACACAAAAATAAAATAAGCATACTAAAAGTGTAACTTACACCGTACTTTTTTTTCGCAAAATTTGGTGTTGCATGGAACACTTGAAGTTGAACTAAATCCTTAAAAATATACATTTTTATCTCCAGGCGGTGTATAATGTAAAGTTTATTAACTAGTTGTTAGAGAGTAAAGAAGCACTTTTCACTCCCAAGGGAGAAAAAGTTACTTTTCATTCCGAATAGTAACTTACCTACTTTTTTGTGAATGTAAAGTGCCTTTTTTACTGCCTCCCGAAAAGGAATTAATTTTTTGACTGAAAATACAAGAGTTTAATTCAGTAATCGAAATATTTTGATTAGTTCTCTTTGAAAATTCGTGAGAAGTATAAAATTTAGTTTTGAATTTTTGCCAAGTATCAGTGTAAAAAGCATTTTTGTACAGATTCTCTGTATCGAGGGCTAGCTTCCCCCTCCTCCTCCCCCTCTGATTATTTATTACCAGTTTGGTCGCCACGTGGGGGATTATTGTGAATTTTAATCAATGTTTCCTGGGGGTTGTTGCCCATTCCTCTGCATTTGTTTTGGTTTTGAAATTTTCTTTACTTTTTAGTTCAAGTTAAGAATTTTTTTAAATTTTTTTCCTTTTAAAAAAGGAAGCATTGCGGCAAAAAAAGATTTATTGTTGCAACGCCCCAAAGAATGCAGTGAGATCTAATTAATTATTTTATTATTGATTTACTGATGAAGTACTTAGTTTTTGCGTTTAATTTGTAAAAAAATAATAATTATAATGAAGACATAATTAAAAAAAATTAAATTAATTAAAACCTCATGTAGCAGCAGGTAGAGTTTGTAATTCACGGGCAAATTTAGCAGTGTTGCCTTCAGGTTTTGACAATATTACCTAAATGGGTAGAGTTTGTAATTCACGGGCAAATTTAGCAGTGTTGCCTCGAGTTCTTTACTACATTATATATGATGTCATTTAATAACGTGTAGATCATACACTTTAGTGAATGCTATAGATAATAATTCTTTCGCATGTAGAAAAATCGGGTATGGGGTACCTCGGAACTATTCCTCATCACATCGGATTCGCTACGCTCATCCTCAGAATATGCAATTTGAGAAAATTTTACATAAACATGCTATATAATTAATTACACATATAAACGAATGCTGATAATGAGATAAAACTTGGCACATTTGTTAGACTTATGCATAGTCCCATGCGTGCCAAAATCTCAATCCGATCGCATCATTTTTCCCGCGTTTTATGATTTTGAATCATAATATCGGGTTAATGACGTCATGTAAAATTATTTCTGGCTATAACAACTACAAGGGTAGACTATTTTTGTACAGAGTTTCAACTCTCTGGCATAAATACACTGGGAGCTACAGACACAGACAGACAGACTACTTAGAAAAAACAATGCAGGAGCCTTAAAACGCCTGAAACGGATAATTCCAGTTCCATCCCGGTTTCGGATTTTCTGCAAACTCAATATTTTTCCTATATACCTTTGGTATAAATGAGGGAAAGTAAAAATATCAAAATATATATTACAATAAATTTAAAGTACATTAAGAAAAGGCAAATTAATTGGATGCACATCGTATATTACAGCATCAATGTGTTCCATTATTTACGGGACATCAGCAAACATTCTCGCATTCATATTTGGCTGCATTTACAACATACGCTTCGATCTTTTTCTTTCAAGTCTTTTTTTTTTAATTTTCACTGTAAATAATATTGCACTGATGATAATTAAAATAAATACGAAAGTAAATAAATTTAAAAACGTAATAATATTAATAACAGGTCTGGTGAAAATTAATGGGTGTATGGCGTGTATTTGAAGAAATGAGCTGTTTCTTTTAATAAACGAAAAAAATTGTGAAATTTATAACATATATTTTAATGCGATTAAACATGGTGTGCCAAAGGCTGCAACATTGTTGGATAATTATACGTCGTTTTGAGACGGGGTCGTTTAACTTCTTCTTAAATAAGAAAAGTTAACTGTATATTAGTCTAGTAGTTAGAAAACACCTATTTAATTTTCCTCATCTATACCCTTGGTATATAGAAACAAGACGCCGGAGGCTTCTTGGCCGCTACGCGGGGTCGGCTTCGAGGGACCGCTTTGCGGCCACATGGTTATTGTCCTGTATCAGTTCGTCTTATTACTAGTTTATATATGTAGCATATTGCTATGATATAAGTGAATTTTCAAATTGATCAGTCAAAAAACGCGATTTGTTCACACTATGTTGTATATGTCACTCTCTTGGCTGCTGCGAGGCGTGTCGGCTTCGAGGGGCCACTTTGCGGCCAAATGGTTACTGTCCTATATCAGTTCGTCTTATTATTAGTTTATATAAGTGGCATACTGTCATGATATAAGCGAATTTTAAATGTATTAGTAATAAACATGATTTGTTTGCATTATGTTATATATGTCAATCAATAAAACCAGAACTAATGCTAATAATATATTGCAACTTCGTATTGTTGTTAGCCATACAATGTAGTATATGAGTGTAAACATTTCAGCACGATCTATACACATTCTGAAGATTTGTGATTTTTTTAAAATGTTTTTTGTGTCATTATTATGGGTTATAAAGACATCATATATATTTCATAAACAACAGGGTTAGGGACATTAACAATCGAGCGAGTTTAGTAAATGGATGGGTGTCTGCTGGGAATAAGACTGTTTCATTTAATTTCTGATGAAGAACGAAGCGAGTCCGAAGACGTGTTGCAGTATAAATTTGGCGAAGTAAAGAGGATGTGTGTAGCGAATCCGATGTGGTGAGGAATAGTTCCGAGCTACCCCGTATCCGATATTTTTTATCTGGAATAATATACATGCTTGAAACTAAAACCACGAAACATAAATCGGTAGCAATTAACTGTAAAGCATAGCTTTACTCGCTGACTGTAGCCACGCCCACTCCGCCCTCCCACTTTTCCTAATCTTACTGCCTCAAGCAGCACTTTCTATTTACTGCTTTTCTACCTTACCTCTCTTTTATGTATCTCGTTTACCACTCCACCGCTCTTTTCCTCTGTCCTACCTATCTAATTTACCACTCAACCGCTTCTTACCTCTATTCTACCTATTTAATTTACCTACTAAACCGCTCCTTACTCTATTCTACATATCTATTTACCACTCACCCTCCTTTCCTTTCTAGCCACCTCTAATTTACTACTCAACCGCTTCTTACCACCTATTTCTACCTATTTAATTACTACTCAATCCGCTTCTACTCTATTCTACATATCTATTTTCACTCCACCCTCTTTTCCTCTAGCCTACCTATCTAATTTACCACTCAACGCTTCTTACCTCTATTCTACCTATTTAATTCTACTCAACCGTCTTACCTTATTCTACATATCTATTTTATCACTCCACCCCTCTTTTCCTCTAGCCTACCTTTCTAATTTACCGCTCAACCGCTTCTTACCTCTATTCTACCTATCTAATTTACCACTCAACCACTCCTTACTTCTATTTTACCTTTCTAATTTACTACTCAACCGCTTCTTACCACTATTTTATCTAACCTCAATTCTAACTCTCAAGTTTTTTAACACACTCGCTTTAATCCTGCCTTATTGCTAATTTATCTTACCGATCTATCTTGTTACACCAACACTATTATACCTAATCCTTATTCTTAACGGCTGTTGTAATTTTCTGTCGATTGTTTTAAATTTTCTGATCAAGTGTTATATCTAATCAGAATTTGTATGTATTTATATAAAACATTCTATAAATTTTTAGCGAATTTAAAAAGTAGAAATGAGTTAAATAGATTGGGGCCTAGAGGTTAGAGTTTTAAAATTAGAGTTTATGTCTGGTAGATTTGAATCCTGGATGAATATTTATCCGTTCCTACTTCGATCAGAAAAAGTGGGTTTTTTTCATTTTTCCTCGCATAATTCTGCCATGGTAACTCAATTAGGTGTGGAAATTGATTTTTCTAAGCCAAGTTTCTAGGGGTTTGAGAGCTAATAAATTTAATGAATGCTCTTCTTCATTACAGTATATACCTAACTATGTTCATAATAGGACCTAACTAAGTTTGTATTATAAATAAATACATATTGAATGGAAAAATAGGAATGGTTGATGTTAAAAAGATTCGACCCAAGGTGACTAAGAAAGTGATTCGAGCTAGTGAGAGAAACGCCTGGTATTGTTTAACTAGAGCAAGGAACTTGTATTATGGGAAAGGAACATATCAGGCCTTCATAATGTAAAAAGATGTCGCCAACCCCCACCGCTACTCATTCGGCACTCGTAGCACTACTACATCCTTCCTATCAACACTTCATAAACACGTCGAGTAAAATTTTAGTTCTTTATTGTTGTGTAGTAGTTAATTGTATATATTTAACGTTATTCTAACCTTGTTCAAGATTATAAAGTTATGAATCCTAAGAAAATAAAGAATTACTAGAATTGAAGTCAGTTGACATAAAGCGTGTTAGACCTTAAAAGAGAAAAACATAAACTTTATATGCTTCTCCAATACTTTTAAACTCTATATGGGACAAGTTGTCCCATGTCTCTATTTTCCTTGAAAACGGTGGCGAAAATTTTTTGCCTTTATTCCTCCTGTGAACTAGAGTTAGGATTTGGTCCTATGTTTTTATGTATTGTCTAAATATATTTATATTTTTTTGTCTAAATATATATTTATGTTTATTTTAAATTTTGTTAAATTATAAAAAATTTTATCAAAATAAGAGTGATTGTTACATAAAACTCTTAATCTTCATTAACCAATAAAGGCACTAATAATGTTTTACTAATCAAACTTAATTATAATTTATAATTACAACTAACGTGCATGTCTATTTTCAGGTGTTGTTAGCGAATGATGGTGGGAGATGGGGTCGGCTGGGGGCGGGGGGTTAGTGGGGCGGGGGGGGGCGGACCCCTGGCCGAGATCTGGAGACTCCTCACATCCCCGTCAACCCACCTCCACCTCCACTGCATGGAACACGTAAGTTCTTTATTTAATTAATACATTTTTTGTAAAATTTGAAAGTTCTCGATCATATGTATTTCTAGATAATGTCTTTATAAAATGTGTTACACTGTTCAGGGTTCGCGGGCCAAGGGAAGAAAGAAAGAATAAATATTTATAAGAGGTAAAAACTGAGAGCTACAAGCCCGCAGGTACTGCGAGGGGAGTACGCTGCCCTTTGATACGTCATTCGATTCATACGCTGAATCTAATAAAACCGATTCGGAGCTGATACGAACCAAAAACTCGAAAAACTGTGGTCAATCACCGGAAAATAGAAAACCAAAATAAGGCCGGTAAAAATAAGGCGTTGCTTTCGATACGGTACAAACACGACTTTCCTGAAAAAATTAAAAAGTATAGGAATCGAAGGGGAACATGTTGAAGTGGTTCCAAAGTTACTTGCAGGATAGAATATACAGAACTAAAATCAATGGCAAAATAGGGAACAGCTTTACCTCTGAATTCTATTCCTCAAGGAACATGTTCGGACCATATCTTTTCCTTATCCACGTAAATGACTTATTTGACGCCTGTAAAAATGTAAAAATAATATGCTTTGCAGATGACGCACTAGTACTAGCATCGACAAACTCATTTACGGACACTAGACAAGTAATAGAAACAGCCTCATCGACATTAAGACTTGCTAGACGATAACGAACTTACCTTAAGTACAACAAAACATTTTTCTAACATTCTCACTGTATTTCGACTGGACACCTGAACATCGAAAACATTAAAAATCCATTCCCTACAATGTAGAGCTTCTCAAGAAGTAAATACAACGTGTACATGCCCTGAAATAAGGAAAGCTAAAACTGCCAAATATTAGGCATTACTATAGACCAACATTTAAACTGGAAACCTCACTTGACTATACTAACAACTAGACTTCGACAAATTGGTTTACATATTTAGAAAGCTAAGGGACTTCTGTACTATAATCAAATGAAAGCTGTGTATATGATTAGTTTGAATCTATATTACAATATGGTATTTTAGCATGGGGACAGCCTCTCAAACAGTTAAAACCCAAGGTTTCATTACACAAAAAACTTTTAATAAAGACGTTACTGAAGAAAAATATGACAGAACATAGTATTCCACTCTACAGAAAACCTTAACATACTCCCGATTCAAACAACTATTGACGTATACTTGCTTGAACAGAATTAAGACTCTGGCAACATACACTACTTACAGTGAGTCACGGAAACTACAAGGACTGAGACCAAAGACTCTAACGGACTACATACAGGAAAACTCTGCAGGACAAAAGACACTGGATACCAAGCTGCTCTAACTTCACAACAACTTACTACAAAATTAAACAAATTAGTAAAATAGGAAACTTTTAAACAGACAGTCAAAACAAGCACTTAACTAAACGACCTGAACAAAAACACTAAATTAAAAATAAAAGCCAAAAATTCTTCCACAAAGAAATCAAAAGCTAAAAATAATGACTATAAACAAACATACTAACCTAACTAACCACATAAATGTAAATAACTACAACTTAGTCACTAACCTAATAATAATTACCTGAATCTTATCACTAACCTGTTTTAAAAATCAAAAATTATTAGAATAATTAACCTATCACATATTTTATAAACCTTATAAATTAATACTATCTTTTATATTTTATAATATATTTTATTTTTAATTTTTATTTCTATCTAAATAAGTTATAAATCACCAATAAAAAAAAAATAATATTCTTATAAAGAAGAGAATGTAGAGAGAAAAGTTGCGTAGATTTCCCTCTCGCGGCGCAACGGTCTCTTTTTCAAGACCTCATGCGAGAGGTACTTTATCATGAACACATATATGTATAATATGTACATTTTAAAAATAAAGAAGCTATTTATAAAAACAAAAAAAAAAACATCATATTTCATAGAGCGTTTTCCTGCCTCTTGGCCTGTTAGTGACAAATTTCAGAGTCGATAACGAACACATAAGTACTCAAAACCCAGGACATGATGTTCGAATCTGGTAAGACAGAAGAATGTTGAAATTTATAAGCGTGATTTCATTCGATGTAAACAAACCAAACGCATTCGGAGGTATAACCTGACTTCCTTATGAATGAAATTACGTCATTGCAGGAATAGTATAGGCAGTCAAGATTGAAATTTACTATTTATTTCTGGCAATGACTTTATTCCGACTGTAAACCTAGATCTATCAACCCAAAAAAAATATGAGTCCATTCATCAAAACCTTCAATTGGATACCTTATAATTCTATCAGCTTGGTAGGAGATCTCGTTATCCTTTATTTACATATGTAACTAATGACAAATCAATACTCGGCACATACAGGCAAATTTTTCTTTCTGGCAATTTGCGTGTCTTCAGTGCTAACAATTCATTTCTTCGCTTAGATGCCCGTTTATGCTTTACAACTAGAGAAGTTTCTCAATTATCAACATACTCTTAAACTTATTCGTGTTCTGTGCTTTTTTTAAACATCGCTAAATCTTTAGTAAAAACACTAAATGACATTAAACTAGTGATATAATGGTGTGCACAGCCTAATCATGGGACATTTTTTTTATAACCAACTGGATAACTTTATTTTTATGTCCTTGTGAAAATAAGGAATATATAGTATGGACTTGCTTGATAATTGAGTAACTTCTTACATTAAACAGGAAACTAAGCAAGATGGAATGTTAAGCACGGAAGCCAAGCATCAAAAGAATTTCGCCCGGCATGCCAGGCCAGCGGCTAGAGATTTTTTTATTGTTGTAGTTTAATACGCCAAATAGATATATATATATATCTATATATAATATATATTATATATATATTATTATTATAATATATATACCCTAATTTGGAATGATGTTAGTAGAGCCCGCAGAGCTGAAAACCTCCAAGTCGTCTCCTTATGGTCGAAGGTATCCATTAGATTGATCGGTCTCAGATCAATCGCCACCATCCTAAGTGGCCAAACAGTATATAATTATTAAGCATTATACTATATAATTATATTATATTTAATTATTATATAATATATATATATATAAATATATATAATGTGGTGTTGTCCTGTATAGTTGCATGTTTGTACGCTTCTAATAATAGTTCTAGTTTTAACTCTTACTAAAAATAAATGATATCATATACTTATATCTTAACTTAAAATAGTTCCAAATAAACTTATTGTAGTATAATAAATCAAATAAATATAAATGGTAAGCGCCTCCAGCTTCGAGGATTCTGCTTATTAGAGGCCTAGCATATATTAAGCTTATTTTTTTAATTATATGAATATTGTATGATTTAGAAATATATTTATAATTAATGTAATGATTATTATAAATTTAAACTTTATATTTTTTGGAAAATAAAGTTATATATGTATGTACGAGGTATTTGTGCCTACTTGTTTCTATGGGACACGATAACTTTTGACGCTCTTTCGGATCGAAATGAAACTTGTTACAAAAAATCAACCTTGTAAATGTCCAGAACCTTATTGTTTAAATATGTGTGACGTCATAAACCTTCAATAACGTACCCACAAACTTTTTTAAAAGTCACACATTCTCAAAAGTGATATTTTCATTACAAATCTTTATATCGGACTACATTTTTCATACATGTATTACTACGCATGTTTACCAAAACAACAAAGTTACATTTTAATATCAGCATTAGTTTTTATTTTATTGATTGACATATATAACATAATGTGAACAAATAGTGTTTTTCAAATAATATATTTGAAAGTTCGCTTATATCGTGGCAGTATGCCACGTATATAAACTAGTAATAAGGTGAACTGATGATATAGGACAGTAACAATTTGGCCGCGAAGCGGCCTCCGAATCTGATCAGCATTAGTTTTGTTTTAATGTAGAAGCATAATGTAATCAAATCACGTTTTTTGACTAATAACATTGTGAAAATTCGCTTATATCGTGCAGTATGCCACTTATAAAAACCAGTAATATAACAAACTGATAAAGGACAGCAACCAACAAGATGCAGGGGCGCGAAGCAGCCCCCAGATCCGACGTTGCAAAGCAGCAAAAACTTCGGCCTTTTGTATCACTTGGCAATGTGCTACTCTTGTAAAACCACAATTATACAAAGCGATGTTTTCTAATTTTAATTGAGCTTATCTTATTATTATTTCATTAAAACATAAAACGCAATAGGTAGAGTCATGCAATGCACTCTATATCACTTAGTCCGGCCGCAGAGCATTGAACTCTCAAATGTCGCGACTAACAAGGTCATGTCGGTTGCAATTTTCAAACTTTAGTCTAACCATTATTGTCTGCATATTTATAAAGTATTGGTTACTTATTTAATATCACATTATAAACCTTATTTATTATTTAAGCAGGTTTGAAGAAGGTTTGGTTTTTGTAATGGTTGTGATTGGTTTATTTTTATCATTACCGTAAAATACTAGCAATGTGACACAGTGTAAACTTTATGACTTATTTATTATTTAAGCAAGTTTGAAGAAGTTGTTTTTAACGTTGTGATTGGTTATTTTTATCATTACCGTAAAATCTTAGCAATGTGACACAGTGTTACCTTTATAACTTATTTATTATTTAAGCAAGTTTGAAGAAGTTTGTTTTTAACGTTGTGATTGGTTATTTTTATCATTACCGTAAAATCTTAGCAATGTGAACAGTGTTAACTATAACTTATATTTAAGCAGTTTGAAGAAGTTTGTTTTTAACGTTGTGATTGTTATTTTTATCATTACCGTAAAATCTAGCAATGACACAGTGTAAACTTATGACTTATTATTTAAGCAAGTTTGAAGAAGTTTGTTTTTAATGTTGTGATTGGTAATTTGTATCATTACCGTTTAATACTATATTTGTCACATGGCTAAAATTAGTTGACAGCGTGGGAAAATAATGCGAGGGAGCCAATGAGATTAGTCCTGTATGTTAAACACGCCCTCAATTTCAAATGAAGCCAATCCTATTGGTTCTTTAACTCTATTTTCCAGCGCTGTCAACTGATTTAAGCCGTGTCTCTTACTACAGCAATGTGACACAGTGTAAACTTTATAAATTTAGAATTAATAAATTGACATCAACGGGTTTAATCGAATCAACAGAAATCATATATCGAGTACAGGGTATCTCGAAACAATTCCTCTCCACAACAATTTCGCTGCGCTTATCCTCTCTACTTTGGACTCGCTTTGCTCGCCCTTAGAATATAAAAATCGTCTATTTTATATTTTAGAACGTCATTACATTCTTCTTATTAACAGCGGTCATCCATTCGGGCACTGATGATGCTCGATGCTTCTTCACATTAGGTATCCTACAAAAATCGTAGATATAGATATATCTTATTATTATATCCGTTTCTGGTGTTTTAGAACCTCCTGTGTGGTTTTTACAAAGTTGTCTGTCTATGTGATGTGTGTGTAGTACTTGTGTTTTAGGGTGATTAATGAAGACTTCAGTCCTTTAAATTTTTTTTATTTTTTTCCATAAACATTGAGAACAGACGTTCTGCATGGCAAAGCCAGACAGTTAAACAATTAGTTAAACAATAAAAAACAACAAAACAAACAAACATCACCAAAAAACTAGTAAACACCAACCAAAAAACTAGTAAACCTTACCAAAACCAAAAAAAACTCCACCAAAAAACTAGTAGACCTAACCAAAACCAAAAAAAGAACACCACCAAAACTTGTAAACTCCTTACAATAAACCAAAAAGAACTCACCAAAAACTAGTAAACCTACAAAAACAAAATACGGGCCTTCGGCCGTAGCCGCAACGCGGCCTCGGCGCTCGCGCCTGTCCGCCTCCGCGGCGTCGGCCCATACCGGGCCGCTTCGCGCCCGGGGGCCTCCGTGTGGCCGCTTGCGGCCACATTGGTTGTTGTTTTGTATTATGTGTTGTTCATTAATTGTTCTTGGTTACCATGGCATTTTGCCATGTATCTAGCGAATTTTTCACAGCCTCTCCACACAGGGCCCACTTCGCGGGCCTGAGTGGCTATCTCAAAACTTGATTTTCTAATTGAAGATTTTATTAATACTCTATTATTAATAGTCTGCTATAGTTATTAAAATTAAGAACATTATAAAACAAAAATATATTATTCATGATTTTCTTGTTTTTAAATAAAAATACGTTCTCCGTCACTAAAGATTGTCTGATTGAGCTGAAACAGGTCGCAAATGGTCGTATGGTCGTTGAGGCTGAACCAACAGATATCGTACGAGTCTTTGACCTAGACGTATACATATATACAAGATTATATATTATGTATACCAATTGCGCCATTTGTGATGGTTCGATTGAGCTGAAATTGGTCTTAATCGATTCAGCTTGCCGTCTACCTAAATACTAGATACCTTGTTTTAAACCATTTAAAGTTTCAAAAAATTTTTTTTCATGACGTCATAACTTTGGTTGATGACGTCATAATGTTTTTAAACAATGGCCTCGTAACCTCCTCAAACATCTCGCGATTGCAAAGTTTCGTTTCAATTTGAGAACGCCTTCGAGAGTTATCGTTCGCCCATACGAAAGGTAAAAACTCTAACATACATATATATATATATACATATATATATATTATATATATTATATATAATATAATATATATATATATATATATATATAATATATATAATATATATATATATATATATATATATATTATATATACATATATATATAAACTTTTTTCGGACATATATTTTTGTTATCAGGAGCCAATAGGAACCGATTCCACTCACTCCCACCCTCAACTTCCGTCATCCGAACAACCTCATAAGCGTCATTTTCATTCTGAAAATTCGCTAAAAAAACTCCACAAAAAACTAGTAAACCTTACAAAACCAAAAAGAAACTCCACTAAAAAAACTAGTAAACCTTACCCAAACAAAAAGAACTCCACCAAAAAACTATTAAACCTTACTAAAACAAAAAAGAACTCCACACCAAAAACTAGTAACCTTACCACAAACCAAAAAGAACACCACCAAAAAACTTGTAAACCTTACCCAAAACCAAGAACACCACCCAAAAAACTAAAAAAAACCTTAAAAGAAAAAACCAAAAAGAAACTCCACCAAAAAACTTTACCACAGTTAAATAAAAGTTAAGAACAACATAACAAAATATAATGTTTTTAAGCGAATTTTCATAATGAAATGACGCTTATGAGGTTGTTCGATGACGGAAGTTGAGGGTGGAGTGAGTGGAATCGGTTCCTATTGGCTTCCTGATAACAAAAATATATGTCCGAAAAAAGTTTATATATATTATAATATATATATATATATATATAATATATATATATATATTATATATTATATATATATATATATATAAATATATATATATATATATATATATAATATATATATATATATTATATATATATATAATTAATAATGTAAGAGTTTCTACCCTTTCGTATGGCGAACGATAACTCTCGAAGGCGTTCTCAAATTGAAACGAAACTTTGCAAATCGCGAGATGTTGTGGAGTTTACGAGGCCTATGTTTATAAAAACAATTATGACGTCATCAACCAAAGTTATGACGTCATGAAAAAAAAATTTTTTTTGAAACTTAAATGGCTTTAAAACAAGGTATCTAGTATTTAGGTAGACGGCTAGCTGAATCGATTAAGAAAAATTCAGCTCAATCGAACCATCACAAATGGCGCAATCGGTATACATATATATATAATCTTGTATATATGTATACGTCTAGGTCAAAGACTCGTACGATATCTGTTGGGTTCAGTAGTGTTAGAGGGTGGGGATATAGTATAAAAGAGAGACCTCTACCTCTTGCTCCATCATGGTAAGCCTACTGTCCCAGAGAGACAGGGCAAAATGGCTTCCACTAACCACGCCGAGCTAAGCAGACCCGTAAAGAGGAAGAACATCGAAGTAGTCTTTATATGTCGAAGTTATATATTTATATATTTTTTAATTTTAATAATCATGAATATATTTTTTTCAACCTTAAGATTTTACTCAAATAAACAATTTGTTTACAAAACAAATTTGACATTTTTCTTTAAATTCTATAAACAATCATAAATGTAAGTAAGAGTTTACACCCTTTTGTATAGTGGACGATAACTAAAGCTGATGAAAGATGGAACTATAATCTTTTCTTTAAAGCCTCTCAGGCCCGCGAAGCGGGCCTGTGAAACGAGGCTGTGAAAATTCGCTAAATACGTGGCAAAATGCCATGTAACAAGAAAACGATAGTGAAAACCATACATAATACAAAACAACAACAATGTGACCGCAAAGCGGTCACTGGAGCCCGGGCCGCGAAGCGGCCGGCGGGCAGACGCCGCGTAGCGGCTACGGGCCGAAGGCCCGTATTATCTTGTTATTGTGTTTTTAATTTTTAAGTTTTTCAATTGAACCCTTATGGTAAGGTTTCATTTCAATACGCCAAGTATTAAAAATGTGATGCGATGGTTCTAAAGCCGGACAAATTTTCTATAAATGCTTGTTTTTCTTTTATAGTAATAGTAGTGATAGTAATATGGGGGAGTGGTAGTACTACAGGCATGTAGGCCACGTTGTTGGGCCTTTTTGCCAGCTCCCTCAATTAGTGTTCTTCTCTCTTTTAATTTCAAGAGTAGGTATATTTCATCTACTCTAGACAGAAGAGCCGTGAATTTCTATGGTTCCTCTCATGCTTTTTCAAGCAATCATACAAACTTTCACTGAGTCTTATAGTGTAGTGAAAACTGGAAACAATACGTGCTCTCGGTGTTAAACTAAACCTCAATACACTTTAAACTACAAGGCAGATACAGTATAGTATTATAATGAATCTACAATGAGGGTCCTAACTTTGCCTATACCCAAGGATCTTTAACGAGTATCTGATAACGCACAGGCTCGAGACCACTAGCTTTACGTCCCTTCTGAAGGACGTTGTACGCAGAATTTGTATCCCTCTCACAAAAATCTTACAGGTCCTTGCTGGGATTGAACCCATGACTAAGTCCATTCATTCTGTGTATTGGCCGTGTACAGTAACCACTACACCACGGGTGAATCCTTGCTTTCCTTTAAAAAAAAGGTTTAAAAAAAGACACTTATCTCGTCCTCAGATCATAAATGCATCCATTTATTCTCAGCGGTCACCCATACAGCACTGACCACGCTCAATACTGCTTAAATTCTATCTATGGTATGTGGGATCATACATAATGAATTTACGTAGTCAGTATTGAGCGTCGTTAGTACCTGTCAAAAATACATATTTTTGACCTGCATATAGCACATAACTGCATTAGTCAAAAATACATATTTTTGACTGCATATAGTCAAAAATACATATTTTTGACTGCATATAGTCAAAAATATGCATCGAATGTATGTATGTAAAGTCTAATATATGTACTAAGTTTCATCATCATTATCAGCAGTAGTTGAATTTACATCGAATGACTTGTGTACGTTTTTAAAAGATTGTAAAGCATTGGAAAATAATCCGATTGATTGGAAATTAAGTTCGAATGTATAACAGTATCATAGATAAGTACACTAAGTATCATTTCAATACGATAAACATATCTATGGTTTTTGTTGGATCATAAAAGTTAAGCAGCATCAAGCGTAGTCCTTATCAGGATAGGTAACCGCTGGGATTGAAATAGTTGTATTTGCAGTCTGAGGACGAGTGAAGCGAGTCCAAAGTATAGAGGATAAGCGTAGCGAATCTGATGTGATGAGGAAAACTTCCGAGATACACCAAACCCGTTTTTTCATATTTATTATGCCTGTCTGTTTACAGTTTATTATAATGATGTATAAACTATACATTAAAACTTAATAAATTAAATTACCCGTAAAATGAACTATAAATTAACTATACTATAATCTTGTTAATTTATAATTATATAAAGACTACTAGGCAACTTGTATATCTTACTTTATAATATATATATATATATATATATATATATAATATATATATATATAATATATATAAAGTTAGCGATATTTATTTTCGTGATCAGGGACCTCTAAGACACATTTTTATCACCCTCTGGTCCAACTACCTTATGACGCCTAACCCATAAGCAAATTTTGTCCTAAGGAAATTACCTGAAAACTAGATTTTAATGTGTTTTCTTGAACTATTTATCCGAATTTTCATAATTATGTACAATTTTCGGTTGCCCCACGAAATTAAGGAAAGTTAAACAAACATTTGTATAAGTGTAATTGTAAATTTTAATTCTCGGTACTTCAAGGAGTTCCATAGCCAGACCATTAGTCACCCGCCTTTCCCTCGAAATTTCGTTTTATATAAGAATAAACAAACATTTACCCGCCTCCGTCTAGACAGATTAATGACGAATATTTCGGCCAAAATATTGCACCCTATGAATCTCTTTCACAACAATTACAGCATTTTAATACTTCCATTTTCTCATTCTTATATTAGAGATGCAGTACATAGAGACGGTAGTGACCATCTTGTACCAGTGAAATGACTTTGTTTTAAAGTGGACTGTTTAGACTTGGTTTGATTTCGGATTGCCTATCATTTTCTTATCACGTTCTTACTATAAAGATATAATTACATAGAGATGGTTAGTGACTATCTTATATTTCATTGGTATAATCTTAGGGACTTAAAACATTTGAGAGGATTGATTAGACTTAATAGTCCAAGAACCAGGCCTAAAAATGTTACTTATTTTGTACTACTTCAAACCAAATTTATTGTCGACCAAATGATTTGTCGGCGGAACGAAGCCACCTAATTGTTCTATGTACTAACTATCTTTCTCCAAGAACAGTCACAAAATAGATCGGCAAGCAGTGATGAAACAAATAGTTCAAGAGCCCGACCTGGAAAAATGTGATTGATTTTGTACTTATTTTTCTGAAAATGCACCTTATATTATGAAGGGAAAGCATAGTCTGCCTATCCAGAGTGGAGCCCTTCATATGATTGCGCATGCTCAAAATATTTGAAAATCGCACAAATTTCAGTTTTTCTTGCAATAAGTGGTTCCCTATAGGTCGTGTGCAAAAAATAAAGAATACTTAACGTCCCATCAAGTGTCTTTTTTAAATTACCTATATTAATGGAGACTAATACTAATTTTCATAAAGAATACATTTTTTAAAGCTGATAAAATTTCCTATAAAACCAGTGTTTTTCCGTCAAAATCTATAGTAGAGTTATGAAATTTATTAAAAAGATAAAAAAATCCACAACAAATCAGTACTTTTTCCAAGAAATTCGCTGAATATGCATAAATCAACCATTTTTTTGGTGTTATTGAAAGGGCCATAACTTTGGTTGCAGTCATCCGATTTGTTTTGGACACGACTTATAGGGAACCACTTGTTTCAAGAAAACTGCATTTGTTCAATTTTATAAAATTTTGAGTTAGCACATTCATATGAGGGCTCCACTCTGGACAGGCAGACTATACTTTTTCTTCATAATTTAAGGTATATTTTCAGAAAAATTTGGTTTGAAGTAGTACAAAATGAGTCACATTTTTTCAGGTCAGGCTCTTGGACTAATCGTTTGATTTCAGATTATCGATCTATTTTTTCAAGATTGTCGTTTATAGCATGTATAAATGTGGTCGATTGATCCTAGCGAAAGATAGTTGGTCATAGAAAAATTGGGTGGATTCGTTCCGCCGACAAAGCAGTTGGTCGACAATATGATTTGTCGACACAACCACCCGGATCATAATGTCGACAAATCATTTTCATAATGTCGGCAAATCGATTTGGAGCTTAGTACAAATATTAATATTAAAAAGGTTGTATTTACCGCAAGTTGAAGAAGCAATCGAAGAATCAGCTACCGTCGATACTTGCTGTTGGATATAAATATCCCTGGACCGGTTTCGGCATAACGCCATCATCAGCAGGCGGGGCAACACTCGAGATCTTCGACGAGATATCTTCAGAGGGCTCGTCGTGCTCATTGAGACTAGAAGTTAATCACTGATTTAACTTTATTAGTTGAGAGCTCGAGTGTTGCCCCGCCTGCTGATGATGGCGTTATGCCGAAACCGGTCCAGGGATATTTATATCCAACAGCAAGTATCGACGGTAGCTGATTCTTCGATTACAAATATTAATATCAATATGTCACCCTTCTGGTCATAATGTTTTGTTACACGTTGGCGTCATATCGTATCAATCTGAACAACCTGAGTTTCTATGCTTTTTGAACTCAAAGACCAAGGTGTATTTTTTGTTTATATTTTATCTCTATGTTTAGTCTATACACTCCTAAAAATCGGGTACGGGGTACCTCGGGTACCCGAGGAAACTTTTCCTCATCTCATCGTATTCGCTACGCTCATCCTCCCTACTTTGGACTCGCTTCGCTCGTCCTCAGATAGTAAATGCATCCGTATCATTCTTAGCTGTCACCCATACCACTGATCACGAGCAATGATCACGCTCAATGCTCCTTAATTTTTATGATCCAATAAAAATCATGGATATACTTGTTGTATTATAACGAAACTTAGTGTAATTATTTATTACGTAAAGGTATATATTTGTGCTAAATTTTAACTTAATTGTATTAATTTTTGATTTTTTAATTTTTTTTAAAATCGTACACAAGTCTTTGATGAAAATTGAACTAATGATAATAATGAGATGAAACTTGGCACATATGTTAGTCTTATACATAGTCACATGCGTGCTAAATCTCAATTCTATCGCTTCATTTTCCGCGTTTTATGATTTTTTGAAATTTCCGTGTCCTTATTGCGGGTTAGTGACGTCATAAAAATATTTTCCAATAGCACAACTACAGCGGTAGAATGATTTTGTACCATAAGTGTGTGTATGTATGTGTGTGTATCACACACATACAGACAGACAACTTTGCAAAAACCACTCAGGAGGCCTTAAAAACGCCTCAAACGGATAATTCTAGTTTCGTCCCGGTTTCGGATTTATTTGCAAACGCAGACACAATACTTTTCCTATGATATAAAGAAGGAAAATTATTTATCAGTTTAAGCAAATAGATCAAGGAACAGCATTTAGATCAAAGCGACACAGATAGTGAAATATGCTACAGAACTTGAATACAAAATACTAATGGTATGCAACGGCCTTATAAACAAAATGAGATACAATGATTGTTTAAATAAAATTTAGATACTAATCATGAAAAACACTAAATTCGTTTGTACAAAATTAGATTCTTATGATAAAATAATCTATGTAAATTTATACTAAATTAAATACTCATAATTCAATGCCCTATGTTCGTATATACTAAATTGGATACTCATCATGAAATACTCTATGTTGGTTTATAAAAAATTAGATACTCATCATGAAATACATTATGTTCGTTTATACAAAATTAGATACTCTATGAAATACTCTATGTAAAATTATACAAAAATAGATACTCATAATTAAATACACTATGTTCGCATAGATTAAATTGGATAATACATCATGAAATACAATATAGTTGTTTATACAAAGTAGATATAAATTAGATACTCATCATGAAATACCCTATATTCCTTTATATAAAATAAGATACTCATCATGAAATACCTATAGTTATTTATACAAGTAGATATAAATTGGATATTTAATAAAAACCTATATTCCTTTATATAAATTAGATACTCATCATGAAATACACTATAGTTATTTATACAAAGTAGATATAAATTGGATATTTATAATGAAATAACCTATATTCCTTTATATAAAATTAGATACTCATCATGAAATACACTATAGTTATTTATACAAAGTAGGTATAAATTGGATATTTATCATGAAATAACCTATATTCCTTTATATAAAATTAGATACTCATCATGAAATACACTATAGTTATTTATACAAAGTAGGTATAAATTGGATATTTATCATAAAATAGCCTATATTCCTTTATACTCACCATGAAATACAATTTATTCTTTTATATAAAATTAGATACTCATCATGAAATACCCTATATTTCTTTATATAAAATTAGGTACTCACCATGAAAATACGACATATTATTTTTATATAAAATTATTTACTCATCATGAAATACCCTATATTCCTTTATATAAAATTAGGTACTCACCATGAAATACGACATATTATTTTATATAAAATTATTTACTTATCATGAAATACCCTATATTCCTTTATATAAATTAGATACTCACCATGAATACAACATATTCTTTTATATAAAATTAGATACTCACCATGAAATACACTGTAGTAATTTATTAGATACCCTACTTTAGTAGAAATTTATGATAGAATAATGTATTATACTATCTTATGCGTCAGGAACGAGCCTCCATTTTTCATACAATCTGTCGAAGAGTTTGAATGGACAAAATTAGTTTATATAGAAAGTTTGAACATACAAAAATTAAAATTTGGTGTCAAAACCAGTGTTAACTCGTCTGTTCTACAAAAATGACTTGTATATTTTATTACAAAAACTAGATCTAATAAAAACGATTAAATCGTACAGTGTTGCCAACTATATTTAAATCTTATCGATAAAGATATTTTCATATAGATCTATTTTTAGAATATTGATATTTTTATTTTCACATGGTGCCAAATGTGTGCCAAATTAGTTTGGTGTGTATGATATTGAGTAAATTTAGAACACGAATTTAAGACTAATTTATTTATTATATTACCTGTGCATCTGTAAGAGAACTAATTATGACAGTATTGTATACTTCTGTTTATCTATGGTCAGAGGTGATAAAAAGGGTACGGGGTACCTCGGAACTTTTCCTTATCACATTGGATTCGCTACGCTCATCCTCCTTTCTTCGCACTCGCTTCGCTCGTCATCGGAGTATACAAGTCGTTAAATTTAAACTGCAACACATCTTCGGACTTGCTTCGCTCGTCCTCTGATAGAAAATACATTCCTAGCGGTCATTTATCCAGACACTGACTACGTTCGATGCTGCCTAACTTTTATGATATTTATTACGTAATGGTATACACTCGTATCGAATTTCAACTTAAGTGGAACAATTTTTTTTAATAACGTATACAAGTCAATTGATAAAAATTAAACTAATGCTGATAATGAGATGAAACTTGATACACATATAAGTCTTATACATAACCACATGCATGCAAAATCTTATTTTGATGGCATCATTTTTCCGCGTTTTATGATTTTTCGAAATTCATTATTGCGGGTTAATGGCGATTTTTATACCCAGTATATAAATACAATGGGAGCTAAGATGATATCTGACACACACACTTACAGACAGCCAACATTGTGAAAACTACTTAGAAGGTTCTAAAAATACCTGGAACGAATTATTTCTGTGACATCCCGGTTTCGGATTTTTTCGCACTCTACATTTCCAATACGGAAAAGCTATAAATAAAGAAAATTAAAAATGTATACAAATAATATTAATGAAAGAACACAATAACTTTAGTAAGCGCAGTGGAATTTTCTACAATAATATCAACACTAACAACGTCTTGCCACTAATTTTAAACTTTACTAAGCAGAGCCGGCTTTCGACAATAATGCCATCTATAGTGTCGTGGTCAGATGTTGAGTCTTTCAATTCATTGTCAGATTCCATGAATAGAAAGACTCAATATCTCACCACGGCACTGTAGATGGCATTATTGCCGAAAGCCGGCTCTGCTTAATAAATTAGTGGAAAGACGTTGTTAATGTTGATATTAAAATAAATAAATAAATAAAATATGTTTTTTTGAGGTAGTACGTAATTGAGCACTTTATTGGACCGTTTTTAGGATGAGAAGCCAATCATTATTGTTATAGGAGGTTCTTTAGTACTTTTTACCTCCGAGGACAATAATGAATGTAAAAACTCCTAGGACGTAAAAGTAATTCATATGTTGCCGCCATTACTGTAATGTAGCGTGTTCAAAAACAATCTGTGTTAAACCTTCGTGAGCTTATTTAAAAACGTTCATTTTGTTTCTGTTTGTTCTTAGACTAATTTTTTTTTTCGTTTTTAAAAGGTGTCTAATTGACAATTTTGTGTGTTTATTTGTAAAGCTTTTACATTTTTGAGTAAAAGTGTGAAGCTATAGATGAATTTAATGAGGGCGATAATATGGAGTTAATAATAATTGGACGTTTTTTTCAATTAAGTATATAGCGCAGTTTAATGAGTGCTTTTTTTTTGATTTTTTTTTAATGAGTGCTTTTATTTAATGAGTGCTACCTCAAAAAAAAATAGTGTATGCCATCCGGCTGAGAATGCCTTTATGTCTTGGCAATTTTTCCCGACTCGCTTCGCTCGTCGGTAAATCTAATTGCCGTGACATAAAGACACACTTCTCAGCCTTATGGCATAAATAACTATTATTCTGCTTTATAAAATTAAAATGCAATTAAAGGACACAATGTTTTTACTTTTCCTTATTCATAGTGTAGTAATATAGAAAAAGTATTGTATTCGCACTAAAATTCCGAAGCCGAGCATTATCCAGAATTTATCCGTTTTAAGTGTTCCTGAGACCACCTAAGAGGTTTTCCACAAAGGTTACTATATGTATGTCTGTTATCATCTTAGCTCCCAGTGTGTTTATATACTAGAGAATTAAACTTGGCACAAAAATCAATTTTAGGTCTAGTCGTGCTTTTTCAAAGAATAATTTTTCTATGACGTCATTAGCTGTCATTATTGACTAGGATCAAATTTTGAAAATTAATAATTTTCGGAAAAATAATTGCATCGATGTTATAATTTTATATACCTATAAATATGTCAAGTTTCATCTAATCAGCTTTAGTTTGATTTTTATTAAATGACTACTACTTTTGTTTAGAGTTTCAAACGTGTTCAGCAAACAGATTGGTCAGCGCTTGTTTTAAAATTGATCTTTCTTGTTTAAATTTAGTTTCAAACGTGTTCAGCAAGCAGATTGGTCAGCGCTTGTTTTCAAATTGATCTTTCTTAATTAAATTTTAGTTGCAAACGTGTTTAGCAAGCAGATTGGTCAGCGCTTGTTTTCAAATTGATCTTTCTTGTTTAATTTTAGTTTCAAACGTGTTCAGCAAACAGATTGGTCAGCGCTTGTTTTCAAATTGATCTTTCTTGTTTAATTTTAGTTTCAAACGTGTTCAGCAAGCAGATTGGTCAGCGCTTGTTTTAAAATTGATCTTTCTTGTTTAATTTTAGTTTCAAACGTGTTCAGCTAGCAGATTGGTCAGCGCTTGTTTTAAAATTGATCTTTCTTGTTTAATTTTACTTTTTACAAACTTGTGTTACTTGAGCATTGAGCGTGTACCTTGCTGTATGGGTGACCGCTGAGACGAACAAAGCGAGTCCGAAGGCATGTTGCAATATAAGGTTGGCGAACTTTATTTCTGAGGACGAACGAAGCGAGTCCGAAGCCGGATGAGCGTAGCGAATCCGATATAATGAGAAAAAGTTTCGATTTTTTTGGCTATTTTGCCAAAGCCACAACATTGGTTGTAGTTATCCAATTTTGACTAATATACTGGAAATTTTATCAGATTTGATATGCCTTTTTCAGGTTTTGCACACGACTAATTGGGAACCACTTATTTCAAGAAACGTAAAATTTGTGCGAATTTTTAAAATTTAAACTTACGCAATCATATAAATGGCTTCGTTTTGAATGCCAGACCACATTTTTTTCAAAATTTAAGGTATATATTAAATTTGGGAAAATTGGGTTCAAAAAAAAGAACAAAATGAGTCAAGTTTTTTTAGATCTGGTTCTTAGACTGTAGTCATTTAAATGACTGTAACTTAGCTAGGAAAGGTAAGTTTGACTTTATATTTCTATCTCATAAAACGTTTATGGGGTCGTAAAGTCGCCCTATGACGTCATTCCCATTATTAAAGATCCTTGCTTTTGATCTATAGTCTATAACCTAGTCTAACATAAAGAAACTATAAAAATGTTTTTCCTTTGTTATTAACAAGTGCCAAATTATTTTGCGTATTCCCTGTCAGTATTTCTCTTAAAGAAATTATTATATTTGTTGTATTTACAAATATTAGATTGTACATTAATTTATCTTGTAGAGGGAAAGATTTGAATTCTTGAGTCGCGGTTAATATTCGAACAATCCAATTTGGCAACTAATAATATTGGTATCACGTAAACAAAGAAGGTTTATGACGTCACAGTCATTCTTTAAGTAATGACATCATTTGTTTACAAAGAGGAACATGGAAAAGTAAATAAAAATGTTTGATAGGTTTTCTTAACTTTCTTAGACTGCGACCAAGAAGTACAAAAAAAAATAGAATCCACTATATTGGAAAGATGTTAGTAGCAGGCCCGCAGAGCGGAAAAACCTCCAAGTTGTCTCCTTATGGTCGTAGGTAGTCCAATACGATTGGAACGGTTTCAGATCAATCGCCCATCTAGTGGCGCAACAGTATATATATATATATATATATATATATATATATATATATATATATATATATAAATTATATATATATATATATATATTATATATATTATATAATATATATATATATATTATAATATATATATATATATATAACATTGTTACGGTTATTCTGATATTCATTTTGAGTTTCAAATTTTTGTAGTAATTTGGTCAAAATGTTAAGAAATAAGGAATATCTTCAAGTTTAAATTCATACTTTTAAATAAAGGCGGCAACGGTCGTAGCTGTCATTGGTTCTTTGATGTCACGTGATTCTCGTGAAATCACGTTTCTCAACGAGATGACGCCGAATGTCGTTGCTTTTCAACAGGTGTCTCCGGACTCGGTTTCGACCGGGGCCTCGGGCCCAAATTTAACGTTATGTTTAATTTTTAATTCCTTTTATCGATTGGTAAAAGTATTATGAGATTGTGGTTTAGACCCGCCAAGTTGTATGTAGTATTGTTGGAAATTTTAGATTATTGTTTACTTTTTGGATTAATTTAACACCGTTTTGGAACCCTTCATGGAAGGTAAGCCCTCGTTATTTGTCAATTGATTCTATTCTAAGATATCTGTCTGTTCACTTTCTTGTTTTAGATTTGCATTGATCTAATTCTCTCGTTATTTTCTTTTTAGGGTTTTTTTTTGGTACCGGCTTATGTACAATGTGAAGTCTCTCTCTCTTTATTGGTCCTAAGAAGTAAGGTCATGTTGACCACTTGCTTCACAGGAGGTTGCTACCAACCAGCCATCCAGCCATCATTAGTTTAAGTTTTAAGGATTATTAATAATCATAATATAAAATATAAATGGTTAAGTAGTTCTAATATGAGATCAAATGTAAGGTATGTTCTAATTTTATGAGAAATAAATGTAATGTCTTAGTTAAGGACTTTGGTTAAAGCCCAATTAACAGCTCTTGGAGCTTTCATAATAAATGCTTATCTGCCATTTCACTTAATTATAATGATACTAAAAGAATTAGTGCTTATTTATTGAGTTCTAAGTTAAGATTGCCTGACTTAGATGTGATGTACTTTTTAGAGATATTTGGGGATTGGTTCTTGCCCTAAACTGGATTCTTTTCAAAGAACCTGGCGCCCTATTCATATGGTATCTGAGAAGGTACCCATTACTTAAGTCTGTAAAGTCCTGGAGGACTCTGTATGTTATCATTTATTGGTTAAATTTGAGAGGGTCAAGCCCTAGATAGATGAGCCACCCCTACTACCGATCTGAGTGGGCATTGTACAGTTTTTACTGTAACAACATACATACTGTTTGCGCCACTTAGGATGGTGCGATTGATCTGGAACCGATAATTCCATTCTTTATATCCATTATTTTAACATAACCATGATTTTTAATAATGTAAACAGACCATTATATAGATCCATTATTTTAACATAACCGTAATTTATTACAATGTAAACAGACCATTATATTATATATCCTTCATTTTAACATAACCATGATTTATAACGATGTAAACAGACCATTATTCATATCCATTATTTTAACATAACCTTGATCTTTTAGCAATGTAAACAGATTATATATATATATATATATATATATATTATATATATATATATATATATGTGTGTGTGTGTGTGTGTGTTGTGTATACACACACACACACATATATATATATATATATATATATATATATATATATATATATATATATATATATATATATATATATATAATATATATATATCCTTCATATGAACATAACCATGATTATAACAATGTAAACAGGCCATTATAAATATCCATTATTTTAATATAACTATAATCGATAAGGACGTGATCAGACCATTTATATCTGTTTTATTAAAAGTCATTATTTCATTTTTTTTTTATTGTTGAAATCGTGAACATACCATTATTTATACATATACATTATTTACCAAGTCTTAAAAAGCTCTAAATCCCTCCAAAAGTCGTAAACTCGTCTTAAAAGTCAGAATGATCTAAAAAGATGCATTTTTAAAAAATATTTTCGTTTAATTTTAGTTTATTTTAAATCCCCACCTAAAATTATTATATATATTTCTTGAATCCATACTGCCAGAATGTCTAGACAGTACCCCTCTTATCTCTCTCGTCTAATCGATATCACATTTTACAACATTATATGTCATTCGATAAAATCAAATCAAAAATTCATATTGATAATATTTTTAATTATTCAAAATAAATTTTAAACTTAATGTCTTAATGTATAAAATTTTGTCAAATGTATAGTTTATTAACATAATATTGATGACATATAATATGAATATATTGGTTTAGATTAACGTGAAAAAAGGAGGGAGTAAACAACTGTTTTCCTCCCTACTCTATTACGTACGTATCAAATCACTGAAATTATCGTTATCAGTAGTCTCAGTACATGTTTTTAACTCGGTCAATAAAAATATGTAGTTTTTTTCGCCCAGACGATGAGTAAACACGACGAGTCTGTGTTTAGTTTGTTGAGTTAAAAATATCTTTTTTCGAGTCTTAAGTAATCAGCAACACTTGTAATTAACTACTATTTTTTATTTTGTTGTGTATAAAGAAATTAAATAATATTTAATTGTGATATAGTCTTTAAGTAAAATAAGTTTTGTAAAATAAACCTTAAAATAAAATAATTCTTCTGAAACAGACCTCAAATAAAATAATTCTTCTGAAATAGACCTTTAATCAAAATTTTTTTTCTGAAATAGACTTTAGAATAGACCTTAATAAATAATTTTTATGAAATAGACCTTAAATAAAATATTTTTTCTGAAATAGACCTTTAATAAAATATTTATTGTGGAATAGTACTTAAATTATAAATTTTTGTGAAATAGAGCTTTTAAATAAAAATATTATTGATATAAAAGTGTCAAATAGAGTTAATAAAATCATAGTTTTTCTAAAATAAAACAATGATTGAGAAATTATTATTTTTTATGAACTTATTTTATTATAATAGAACTTGAAATAATTTTGTGTGAAATAAATAAAAAAAATTATAAAGCAATGAATAAATTATTTATTTATGGAAAAGAACTTTAAAAAAAAATAGAAAAAACGAAAAAAGTGATCTGAAAAATAATTTCTATTTTTTATTTAGCAAAAATAATTTTGCTATTTGTGTAAATAAAAATTTCCTAAAACATCCGACATAGAGGGACAGTAAAATAATATTGTGTGAAATAAAAAAAACAAAGAGTAGTAATAATTGTGATATACTTTATTTTAATCAAAATAAACATTAATTATTCCATAAAAAATTTAAATAAATGTAAAATTAATTTTTATTGAATTATTTTATTATTAAATAAACAGTGATGAATTTTTGTTAATTCCAATATCTTAAGTGATATATTTTTTTAATAATATTAAAATTTGTTGTTATAAGATATATTTATTTTAATTTTTCTTCATTGTTTTCAATTTGTTTATTCTATATGCATTTCTTAAAGACAGTTGACTCTATTAGGTCCAGCGTGTATTTGGTACGAGCTAAACATAGGGAGTACAGAAAAAGTAAAAATAAGGTAATGTCGGTAATTTTTTTTTAGAAATTATAATGTACGATTTAATTGTATATAGCGAATTCTCAAAGGAAGAATGAAATAAATGTATTAATTTTGAATATAAACTACAGAATATATTTTTACAAGATTTATTTACCTTTTGTTACTCAGGTGAAAATACTTGTGTACTTACAAGTACTTTTGTACTGAGGTATAAGTATCTTTGTACTTCAGGTAAAGTATTTTTGTACCTCAGGTAGGATAGTATCTTTTGTACTTCAGGTATTATCTTTTGTACTCAGGTAAAGTAAGTCTATCTGTTGTACTCTTTTTACTTTTGTCTAAAAGTATCTTTTGTACAGGCAAAATATCTTTTGTACCTCAGGTAAAAGTATCTTTTGTACTTCAGGTAAAAGTATCTTTGTACCTCAGGTAAAAGTATCTTTACCGTAGGTAAATATCTTTGTACCGTTCAGGTAAAAGTATATTTTACTTTAGGTAAAATCACTTTTACCTCAGGTTAAACGTGGGGGGTCCGAAAGCCTCTATTTATTGGCATGTGAAGTTTTTTGGTGAAGGCCAAAGAGCCGCTTCTGCCTAACCCATCTTGGACCTTATGGGTTTTTATTATTGATGCGAACTTTCAAAACACTTTATTCCTATCATGCTGATGGAGCTGATCGGATGTTCCCCGCATTAAGATTTGTTTACGATTAAAGAATAAGACCACTTGTAGAATGAGCTGTATGCTTTTACAAAGCCTTGGCATCTTTAAAAAAACAGCTGTTTAACCTTTCGTCACCTTCTTTTACTTTGAACCTATTTTTATAATTTTCTAAACATTTTTGTTACTTTTCCTCCTGCACCAACGAAGGTTTAAAGAAAAAGATATAATGCTTGTTCATTAATGAACAGAGTTGAATGAACAAGTTGAAGAAGTCTCTTTATGACTACTTTTAAACTTTATCTAACCCAGGGATATGGAGAAGAAATTTTCTCTAATCATTAATTGAAGACACTAGCTCAATGTCCAATTACAATTTTTTTTTATAATTGGTCAATGCTGATTTAAATATAACTAAGAATTAATTTTAGTCAGTCCTAATGGGAGTTTCATTATTCAGGGGTTATCAAAAATTAAAATTGATAATATATTCGCCAAATACATTATACATCCTTTGTGTTGTTTTGCTACTAGAATCTCTTGTGTTTTTTTATTTTCTTCACTCTCTACCTTAGGTATAAGTTCTGTGTCACGCATAATCCCGCTGTGTTTATTCTAAAAGGTTAAAACGTGGTACAAAAATCGAGACATTGTAGGTCTAGTTAAGCTGACGGAAAATTTTATTTTTTTAGACTATTTTATTTGGTTAAATGCCTATCTACTGTTTTTAGATCGTAGCGAGACTAAGTCATAACACCCTAAGATTTTTAAAAACCACTTAATTCTGAGGCTGCAAGGTTGAAGTAATAACCCCCTTAAGGTTAGGATGATTATGACTTTCTAAGAAAAAGCGAAGCGAGTCCGCAGCTACCCTAAACACCATTTTATTCGGAGGTCCATTCAAAAATACGGTAGGTGAACAAATGTCAAGTAGGGTTTCGTTTTAAATTCTGAATTAGGTTCGGAGTAGAATAAAAGTATTGTAGAATCGGCTCGAGTACACAAAGTACCCATCCGGTTTAAAATATTGGATCTTGTAAAAATTGCTTATCGTAATAATTTCACTTAATAAGTTTATAAACTTCAATAATTCTGGCGCGGTGTACCGTAAGCCTGGCGAAATTTTCATTGGAGTGCGTGTTTTCTTTTCCACCAATCAGTTCTTGCTCAGGTTTTCGGTTTTTGCTTCATAGTCGAAACAGTACCACTCTTACATGTCTGTCAATTTGCATGGTTTGTTCTAAGAAAATGCGCTAAAATATTTTTAAGATTGCCATAATTTTAATTTGAAAGTGCTGCCATAAATAATATGCAGAACTAATTAAGCCAAGGCGATCATTGATCATTAGATTTGAAAAATCTAAGGTGTACGCATTTCTTTCAAAAAATTCATACCAATTGAATCAATCATTCATCTTTCATCAGAACTATAAAAGTAGTACTGTTCCAACTATGAAGCATAGAATTGAATTGGTTGTAGTTTTAATTGGTTTCTTAGTTTCCAACTAGAAACCCTGAGCAAGAATTGGATTGGTGCGAAAAAAAGAAAGCATTCCAAAGGAAATTCGCCAGAATAACTTTCTTTACCCGCTTGACAGAATTTTTTTAATGTTTTAACTTTATATGTGAAAGCACCTTTACTATTCTTAGCCAGGATACAATCTTGTATTCTCTGATATGGTTACAAACTCTGTGTACAAATGTATTTCATGATCTAAAAGTAAGAAGAGTTATGATATTTTCTAAAACTAAGTAAAATTTTTATTTACTTCCTAAAACTAAGTAAAATTATGATTTATTTCCTAAAACTAAGTAAAATTATGATTTATTTCCTAAAACTAAGTAAAATTATGATTTATTTCCTAAACTAAGTAAAATTATGATTTTTCTATAAACTAAGAAAATTGATTTATTTCCTAAAACTAAGTAACATTTATGATTTATTTCTTAAAACTAAGGTAACATTATGATTTATTTTCTAAAACTAAATAAAATTATATTTTTTTCCTAAAACTATATAGAGTTATGATGTATTTCCTAAAACTAAATCTAATTATGATTTTTTTCATTAAACTAAATTGATTATGATTAATTTGATGAAACTAAGTAAATTATGATTATTTTCTAAAACTAAGTAAAATATGATTTAATTCCTATAACAAAAAAATTATATGATTATTTCCAAAACTAAGTAAAATTATGATTTTTCCTTAAACTAAAAGAATATTTTTTTTCTAAAACTAAATAGAATTATGATTTTTTTCTAAAACCAAATAGAATTATGATTATTTCCTAAATTTTATGAAATATGATTTAGAAACTAAGTATTATTGATTTTTTTCCTAAAACCAAATAGAATTATGAATTATTTCCTAAAATTTTATAGAAATATGATTTAGTTCCTAAAATAAGTAAAATTATGTTTATTTTCAAACTAAATAGAATTATTTTCTTTCCTAAAACTAAATAGAATTATGATTTTTTTCCTAAAACCAAATAGAATATGAATTATTTTCTAAAATTTTATAGAAATATTATATTCCTAAATTTTATAGAAATATGATTAGTTCCTAAAAAATATAAAAATTGTGATTTATTTTTTAAAATAAACAGAATTATTATTTCTTCCTAAAACTAAATAGAATATGATTTTTCTAAACCAAATAGAATTATGATTTTTCCTAAAATTTTATCGAAATATGATTATTTAAAACTAAGTAAAATTATAATTTATTTCCTTACACAAAAGAAAGTTTTATTTATATAAAATATCTACAATTTTATTTCATAATCTATTACTTTAATTTATAATTATAATTAAAGTAATAGATAAAATTAATTTTTAGAATTAATAAAATTAATTTTACTTTTATTTAATTATAGATTTTATTATAATTCTATAACTAAATAGAATTATAATTTATTTTATAAATAATTATAATTTATTCTTCAAACTTAGTAGAATTATAATTTATTTTCTAAAACAGAATAGTATTACAATTATTTCCTTATACTAAATCTAAGTTTTAATTTATGTGAAAAACCCTGTAAACTTTTTTTTACTATAACTAAAATTAAATAAAATTAGTATTTATTTTCTATTGCTAAATAGGATTATAATTTGTTTATTTAATATTTGAAATGTTAAAATTAATTCCTTGCAATTTTTTAAAATTTAATTTTTAATGTTTTTTTAGTTCAAAGAAATGTAAAACATTAATTAATATACATGTGATTAAAATTGGGTTATTTTTTATGTTTAGGAATTTAATGTTGAATATTAATAAATGTTTTTTGATAATATGCCATTCTGGTGTGACTCTCGCCCTCGATCCGGCTTCCAATTGGATGAAAATGGTTAAAACGCTTCAATGATTGGATTCGTTTGAATTCGGTTGATTCAAGTCTATAGAAGTAAAACGCTTTTTCTGTTCCTTAATTCAGGAATAGCTTACTCCTGCAGGCCGGAAATCATATCTTAAAATTGACTCACTTTCATAGTTTAAAAGAAAGAAGAGTGTAGGTATACATTTTGTCTTAGGGATGCTCTTTATTTAAGAGGGTTATAGGCTCCAATAATATATGTACACACACACACACACACATATATATATATATATATATATATATATATATATATATATATATATATATATATATATTTATTTTTAATTTATTTATACCTTACGCAATTACTAAGTTAACTTAAATTCGTTTTAATATGGCAAGTATATCTGGGTTTGTTGATATATACTTAATTTACAGATAATGCTGCATTATGCAAGGTTAGTGCGAGCGAAGCGATTTAAAAGGCGTGTTGTATAAATTAGGCGAATTGTATAGTCTGAGGACGAGCGAAGCGAGTCCGTAGCAGGTTTGATGAACCTAGCAACATTATTATATTAATTATTAGAAGTATTATTATTCTACATCAATTATTAGAAGTATTATTACTCTACATCAATTATTAGAAGTATTTTACTCTACATCAATTATTAGATATTATTATTCCACATTAATTATTGAGGTATTATTATTCCACATTAATTATTAGAAGTATTATTATGCATCAATTTTTAGAAGTATTAATATTCTGCATTAATTATTAGAGTTGTCATTAATCTACATCAACATGGGCCTTCAATCTTGACTTGGAAGGATCAATAATTCAGTCCAAACGACGGTGTGTCATAATTTAAAATCCGCAACTGTTAGGCTATCGGATTGAAGCGGCACTAAATCGTTATCTATAAGGCCGCGACACAGCCAGAACTATTAATTATATTTATCAAAATTATTTTCATAATTATACGTTTTACTATTATTTTATTGCAAATTCATGTTTGTTTTTAACATTTTTTTATTAATTAGAAATTATTATTTCTTGATTAGATGGTTACAAAAAGGTTTGCAAGAAACGAAAACGAAGAAGCATTTATTTCCAACTGTCTATACTATTGTTTGAATCTACTGTCTTTTGTGCTCGTAGATCTGTACTGTCCATACTATTGTTAGAATAGATTAAGTCTTTTGAACAAGTAGATCCCTACTGTCAATACTATTGCCTGAATCTACTGCCTTTTGTACTCGTAGATCTCACTGTCTATACTATTGTTCGAATCTACTGTCTTTTGTACTCGTAGATCTCTACTGTCTATACTATTGTTCGAATAGATTAAGTCTTTTGACAAGTAGATCTACTGTCTATACTATTGTTCGTATCTACTGTCTTTTGCACTCGTAGATTTCTACTGTCTATACTATTTTCGAATAGATTAAGGTCTTTTGAACAAGTAGATCTCTACTGTCTATACTATTGTTCGAATCTACTGTCTTTTGTACTCGTAGATCTCTACTGTCTATACTATTGTTCGAATCTACTGTCTTTTTGTACTCGTAGATTTCTACTGTCTATACTATTGTTCGAATGGATTAAGTCTTTCGTACTTTTTTAATAATTGTATGAAATTATTAAACAGACACATTCATATCTGTCCTAAACTTTCTGACACAAAATAGAAGCCAAAGAAAGTAGAAAACCAAGCCCTCCTACTTCGGACTTGTTTTGCTCGTCTTCAGAATAAACAATTCGCCAAATTTATACTACAAAACGTATTCGGACTCGCTTCGCTCGTCCTCAGATGGTAAATACATCCTTTTCATTCTCAGAGGTCACCCATACACTGACCACGCTCAATATTGCTTAACATTTATTATTTAACAAAGCATGGATACACTTTTACACTTTTCTAATTAAAACGAAACATGGCGTACATATTTATTACGTGAAGGTATGTACTTGTTCCACATTTCAACTCAGTTAGACTATTTTTTTAAAGAACGTACCAAGTCATTTGATAAAATTGGACTAATGCTTATAATGAGATGAAACTTGACACATATGTTAGTCTTACATATAGCTACTTGCGAGCTAAACCTCAAATTGATCGCAACATTATTCCGCGTTTTTATGATTTTTCGAAATTTTTGCAGAGTCATTATTGCGGGTTACTGATGTCATAAAAAAATATTTTCCGAATAGCACAACTTCACTAATAGACTAATTTTTGTAAAAAATTTCAACTCTAGCATAAATGCACTGGGCGCTACAAAGATAACAGACACACACACATACAGACAGACCACTTTTTAGAAAACCACTCAGGACGCCTTAAAAAGACATGAAACGGATAATTCTGGTGACATCCCGGTTTTGGATTTTTTTTGCAAACACAATAGTTTTCCTTAACACCTACGGTATAAATGAAGAAAAGTAAAAACAAGTATATTAATTATTAATATTTGTTAATACCTGTATAACCTACAATCGAAAATCATTTTTCGGTAGGTAAGTGCACCTTGTAGTAAATATTATGATTTATTAGCATGCGATTATGCTTTTGTACCAAAAGAGTATGCTGTTTGTTTTTTACGTTTATTTTGTGATGTGTTCTCCTCTATTTTTTATCCTCGACGGTGTCACTATATTATATGTAAAAATCGACTTATCGCATTATCCCCTTTATTACAAATCCTTGAATTTAAGATAATTTATAAATAAGCCGATAGAGTTGAGTATTTAGTAGAGTTGTTTTGTCTAGACGGTGGGTAAATATTGACTTATTTAGCTGGATTAATCACTCTTAACAGGGTCACCGTTTCATACTATCTTCCTTTTTAGTTCTTTAAAAATATTCTTATATCATTTAATCCTAAGTTAATTGTCTTTGAAAAAATGGCTTACGTATGGTTTGAAGGAACTCGAACCTGAAGGTATGTCCAAAATCCGTTTCATAGGTCTTTATTACTGAATAATATGTACATGAAAAGTCTCAAAATATAATTTTTGTAATATATATATATATATATATATATATATATATATATATATATATATATATATATATATATATATATATATATATACTACTGCCTCAATGGCCGAAGGTCGCTGAGGCGTTAGTCCTTACACTGACCTTTGACACCACGAGGTCTGGGGTTTGCATCCTAAGTGACGCTCTCAGACTAGTTAGGTTATCGCCAACTTTAGAATACACTTTGAGCGTAAACGGTTGCTACTACCACCCGAGGTGGTTCCCGCAGGGGTTATCCCTGATGAGCCGCAAGACTCTAAACGGGCATTATATATATATATATTTATTTATTATATATATATATATATATATTTATATTATATATATATATATATTATTATATATATATATATATATATGTGTATAATATTTCAATGAAACTACTCCTTTCCCTTTAACTCCTTCTCAAACGTTATTTGTTATTACAATAGCATTAAAAAATATAAACTTAACTTACGGGAAAAATGAAAAATGAATACCAACATCTGAACTCACCTGAAAAAAAGAAGATAAAAATCAGTAAAACATCACTTGGCATTGGTCATCTTATTTGGGGTAGGTGGTAGGTACCTACTTTATCGCGATATCTCGACATGAAGCAGAGTTAATCAGGATGATGTATTTGAAATGTACAAACCTGACAAACAGAACAACCTTATAAGTGTCAATCGCGGTGAAAATAACAAAGTATATACAAAGTCGCTAAAAAACAAAGTCGTATTAATATTATCAGCATTAGTTTTGATTTTATCGTCTGATTTAAAATTTGATGTAAACAATAAGGCAAAAAAAAAACACCAAAGTGTCTCCACAAAACGTTTATTCTTTACATAAACAGAGCCGGCTTTCGATCGCTCGATCATCATCAGCGCCTAACCCAACAAACATAGAAAAAAGGATAATCAACAAAGTAAACTAAAAGAATAAACGTTTTGTGGAGTGATTTTGGTCTCTTGTTTGGCTTTATGTTGCCTCCATTACTCAGTATCTTAGTTATTATGTTGATGTAAACAAATCACGGTTGTTGACTGATACATTTGAAAAAAGCTAGAGGATTTTTATAAATGAAATAAAATTTTCTTTTGACATGTTAAATTATAGTTTAGAATTGACGTCATTGGAGGAATAAGTAGTAAGTTTTTGTAATGTTTAATGTTTCTGATGTTTTTTAATCATCTATACCGATTCCTGCAATGACGTCACACGTCATTCATAAAAGAGGTTGGTTATAACCTCCGAATGTGTTTGGTTTGTTTACATCGAATTGAATCACCTAATAAATTTCTAACATCTTGGAATCGAATCACCTAATAAATTTATAACCTTGGAACCTAATAAATTTCTAACATCTTGGAGTCGAATCACCTAACCAATTTCTAACATCTTGGAATTGAATCACCTAATAAATTTCTAACATCTTGGAATCGAATCACCTAACCAATTTCTAACCTTGGAATTGAATCCTAATAAATTTCTAATCTTGAATCACCTAATAAATTTCTAACATCTTGAAATTGAATCACCTAATAAATTTTTAACCTTGGAATTGAATCACCTAATAAATTCTAACATCTTGGAATCGAATCACCTAACCAATTTCTAACATCTTGGAATGAATCACCTAATAAATTTCTAACATTTCTTGGAATTGATTGAAATTGAACCTAATAATTTTTAACATCTTGCAATTAAACCACCATATAAATTCATAACATCTTGTAATGGAATCACCTAATAAATGTCTATTACCTGGCATTTAAAATTCGCTTATGTTGTGTCAAAATGTCACTTCAGAAACTAGAAATATGATCAACTGATACCTGACAACAACGCGCAAAGGCAGTTAATCGTCAAAGAGGCTAAAGGCCTGTGTTTTGAGGTAAACCCAAAAAAGAATCAACTAAACACTACTAAACACTTTATATTTAGAACTTATAAGTGAATGCTCCATACGACCTTGGTTCTAACCTATAGTATCGCCCTCCTTTCAGACTTGCAACTTAAGTCCAATCTTTTAAATATATATGTCGATAAATTATTCCCAGTGTTATGGTTTCACTTGTAAAATTTAATTACCTTAATTGAGTAACAAATTTATAATAAAAACCTTAAGGAAAAAAATTAATTTTATTTTAATTCAAACAAAATCTAAAATGAGATCTTTAAAAAAATTTCGTAAATTTATTTGTCAAGTCATGTATTTTTTATGACAAAGACAAGGTCTATGAACTTTTTTATTACTTTAAAACTTGTTTGAATTATTTAGCACGTGATGGTTCAAATTTGAAAGGTTATCCATAAGTTTGGTCTTAATATAGACCGCGTTAGTACTTTTTACTTTTCTTCATTTATACCGTAGGTATATTGGAAAAGTATTGTGTTTGCAAAAAAATCCGAAACTGGGATAAAACCAGAATTATTCGTTTCAGGCGTTTTTTAAGGTAAAATTTTTCGTTTCAGGCGAACAGTAATAAATCAAATATTTATTACATTTACGTTCATATTTACATTTTCTTTGACTGATAATACAGATCTTATCATCGAGAAAGTTGACCACAGAGTAGCGCTCGATTTTGTGTTTGACAGTTCTTTTAAATACGCTAACACAACGTTTTCACCTACATTCTTTACTTTTTTCTCTAAGCACCATTCTTTGAACACTTCATATGCTTTGAGATACTTACTTCCTGATTTGCCGGGTAGTAGGCTCTATTCGGCATTTGTAGCTTTTTCCAAAACATCCGACAGGTATGTTCGAAAAGTTCGTCTATATCTTCGCGATATTCATCACAAAACGCTATAAAACCGCTTATAGAATAAACTAACTTTAAACAGTATTAAATACGGGGTCGTATGATAAAATTAGTAAATTACTTGACAAAAAAAGATGAGATAATAAACCCAAGACAAAAAGTGTTGCCTTTAAAATAATAAATGAAATTTAATTCTAATTAAAGATTTACATTACAAACTGTTTTATTTTAATTTTAATTAGTTAAATAATGTAATTATTCATTATATAAATTCAATAGGCTCTCTATTATTAACTAATCATGTTTACAAAAATTAATCTATTAACTTTCTTTACCAGCATAGGCAGGGCGGCTGGGAAATGCCACTTTCTTGCCTAGGCAGGTAAAGTGCAATCATTCATGACTAATTGCCAGCCGATCTGGGAAATGCTACTTTCTCGCCTGGAATTAGTTCAGTAATGCTTCATTTTCCTGCCGTGAGCAGATAAAATTATTTTCTGGATAGCACCGCTACGTCTACAGATTGCTTTTTTACCAAGTTTCAACTTTCCAGCATAAATACTGTGGGAGCAACGATGATAACACACACACACACACGTAAAACTTTGAGGAAGGTCTTAAAAAGACCTGAAACGGATATTTCCGGTGTCATCTCGGTTCCGGAATTTTTTTGCAAGCACAATACGTTTCCTGTATACCTACACTCACACATCACACACACACACACACACACACACACACATATATATATATATATATATATATATATATATATATATATATATATAATTATATATATATATATATAATATATATTATATATATATGTGTTTTACATAGGTGTGTCCCAAACATCAAATCGTGATTTTTAAAATGTTTGCTGATTCAAATTTTAATGAATAAAAAAAAAAGATTTCACTTTAGACTGATTTTAGTACCAAGTTTCATTTGTCAGACTAATCACACTAGAAGCTAATAACGTATACATTCAGACAGACATTTGGTAAAACCAGCCTGAAACGGATAATTCAGGTTAAAACAAGGTTTACGATTTTCAGTGCTAACAATACTTTTACCTCCTGACGGTGTATAATGTGAAGTTTATTGACTAGTTTTTAGGGAGTAAAAAAAAACTTTTTACTCCCAAGGGAGAAAAGTAATTTTCATTTCCTTAGGAGTAAAAAGTAACTGGGTTTCCCTTGGGAACAAAGAGTGTTTCCTATTATTGGTGTATTAGAGCCAATTATATCCATTTTTAGGGGAGTGGTATCTTTAAATTTGTACAGAGGACCGATAATTTGTATCTTTTCCGAGGGGTGGGACCCCCAAAATTTTTAAGGGGGACACTTCCAAAAAATTTGTCTTTGGCTCAAAATCCGTTTGTGGTAAAAAAAAGTTGTTTGGAGCAATACATTTTTTTGAGTTTTTTTGGGGCAGCACCCCCAAAATTAATATTAGGGACCCGACCAAATTTTTTTTTTTGGAAACTATAAAGTAACGAAGTAATGTTTTACTGATTTTTTTCTTTTTTTTCAGGTGAGTTCAGATGTTGGTATTCATTTTTCATTTTTTCCCGTAAGTTAAGCTTATATTTTTAAATACTTGTAATTCTTAAATTGTTAGCTCTTTTTATTTCCTATATGGTTTGATGCGAAGTATTGTAATAACTAATAACGTTTGAGATGGTGTTAGAGGGAAAGGAGTAGTTTCACTAAAATATTATATATTATATATATATATAATATATATATATATATATATATATATATATATATATATATATAATATTATTTATTGTAACACTTTTCCGAGGTGACACCCCCAACATTTTGGGGGACCCGACCAATTTTTTTTTATTGGCACACACACAACATTTTATATATATATATATATATATATATATATATATATATATATATATATATATATATATATATATATATATATATATATAAATTCGTGAAATTTTTTTTGTGATCAGGGGGAAGTTAAACTCATCTTTCACTCGAGTCACCTAAGTGGATTTTTTTAAATCGCTAAAAAAATACCGTGTTGGACGACTTATTGTATAATAGGTTTGGTTCCGGTAGGTGTCAGAGTTGGAAGAAGAAGGAGTCTAGACGTGCGTAGATTATCCCGCTACGCTCTGATGCCTTCTTCTCTTCCAGCACCATGACTTGGCATTTTTGTTTTCGTAACAAAAACAAGGTTTTCAGCGAATTTTTCATTGTTAAAACCGCTGATGAGTCTAAGATAGTTTGGACTCGTGTAGCTCTAGCGCTACCGTTTTGAATGACGACAACGACTGATTTGTTATAACCTTAACTTACTCTTAGAGGAGGTTTCAATGAGGTTACACAGAGCCCCTGGGAGCCCTATAAAGATGTTTCAGGCCTCTTAATGTAATAAGATAGGCAATGCTCCCTCTAGTATATGTCTATATGCCCTGAACCATGTTGATCGTGAAGAGTGTTAATAATGAACCCCAACCATGTTATCATTAGCCCTGTTCGGTGAACTTGAACTAAGTTCATCGTTATTGTGACAGGTTCATGTTCATCAATGTTCATGCGTACATTGATTACATTCATATAGGTCTGGGATGCGAACTCCTGTAACCTAGGTTCGCATCCCAGGTTACGGTCTCAGTTCGTATAGCATTACTGTTCAAATAAATTATAGACGACTTTTGATTACTTTGAGCGCAATGGTTGCCAATACCACTTGAGATTATTTCCGCAGGGGTGACCCTTAAAGGCTCTAGACGGGGATTATTATTATTGGTTGGGAAACATCGTTTCGTGATTGTCTTGTTTTGTAATAGTTTGCAATGAATGATTAGAATAAGCGTAAATAGAGTCCAATACAATTAATGAAAACTACGAAATCTTTCCTTAAAACAAAACTTTATTGGCAAAGCGCTTTCAACCCACATAGAGGCCATCATCAGTGCAAACCTACAAACAAATACAACAGAATAAAATACCAAAATAAAATAATGTTTTTTTTTTAACTTTATTGATTATTGTCTACAATAACTGTATTTGACATAGTGCTCGTACTGGTTAAAGTGACTTGGCAGTCTTGATAGGAGATAGGAGGAATCACCCAGTGGTGATACTCCTTGGCGTGGTTAGAATCTAAATAGTGTTAATTTAAAGTGATAACCGTTAAGAAGTTAAAAGCGCTTTGTTAATTAAGTTTTGATTTGAGGATTCTTCGTAGTTTTTATTATTAGTTCGTGATGGTTTGCGATCTTCCATGTCTCCTCTAGTTTATCATAAAAAATTCTATCATAAATTCGCAAGTCATGCTCTTCCTGGATCTTTGAATTCGTACCTTAGTCTTACGTATTAAAGAAGCGGTCGTTATAGAAAATTACACGGTTTGTCGAGATTTTTTGGGCAAATAACCGTTATTGTCATAACGACTTGAGACAGACCTGATTCGGTAAGTAACACTGGATAGGTTTTTCTTATTCTGGCATTAAAACCTTCTCTTCTATAAGAATAAGTCATGAAGTTCACCAAAGAACAATCAAAAAATAGATAAACAAGAAACCAACAAGACATTTATTTATTTATATATATGTCAACACAACAACAATACCTACAAGAAACCAGACTAACCTTTAAGTAAATGTTATCTTCGCAAAATTTTTTCCTAACATCCTAACCTTCAAAATAAGAATTTTAATGTATAAATATATAATATATATATATATATATATATATATATATATATATATATATATATATATATATATATATACAACAGTATATATAAAACTTTAAATAGATTATATTGGGAATATCTTGGAATCCTGTATATTGCTTGTATTGTAAATATCTTGTAATCGTGTCTATTGCGAATTACGTGTAATCGTATATATTGCTTGTGTCGCGAATATCGTGTATATTGCTTAAATCGTAAATACCGTGTATTGCTTAAGTCGCGAATTTCGTGTATATTGCTTGTATCACGAATATTGTGTTATCGTGTGTATTGCTTAAATCGCGAATATCGTGTATATTGCTTGTATCGCGAATATATTGTATACGTGTATATTGCTTGTATCGCGAATTTATTGTATACGTGTATATTGCATGTATCGCGAATATGTACATTGCTTGTATCGCGAATATCGTATATATTGCTTATATCGCGAGTATCGTGTAATCGTGAATATTACTCGTATCGCGAATATCGTGTATATTGCTTGTATCGCAAATATCGTTTTAAATCCCTGTACAGATGTTAGCTAATCGGTTCCTCGGAACTCCGTCTAGACGGACAGAAGGCAATCAGTGTTTTTTTGGAGGAAATTATACGGCAACGCCGGATATGACCCAGACAATGCAAAACAATTATCCACAACAGAGAAAACTTCCTATAAATACCTGTTCAAATCACCTCTTTGTCTATAATAGTCAGATAATATTTTTAGCGAATTTTCATTTGAAAATTTCGTTCATCAGGTGGAAAGGATCGATTTATTTTGGCCTGTGTAATAAGTACTAGAATGAATAATAACATAATTGTTAATTATGATAATAATTTAATAACATTTTATTATTACGTAATTTATTCTAGTACCTCTTTTAGTTTTGTTTTATTGTAGTACTTTGTTGATTATTTTTTTTATAATCATCAATCATCAATTCCTTTCGGCTCTATTTATGTAAAGAATAACCGTTTTGTGGAGAGGTTTTGGTGTCCAGTGAGTTCCCCTTAAAACCTTATAAGCACGATTTTGTCTTATAAGGTTATAAGACATCTTATAACCATGTAAATATAAGACTCAAGCATGAGTCTTATAATTTTTAAAAGATGCAAAGGTACAGTAGCGAACACCTAAATATTTTTTTTTTACTTGTGTCATGTGTAATTTACAGATCGAATCCCCTATTTATAAAAATAAGAAATTCGTTAAACTAACATAATGTTAGTCTTCTCAAAGTGTTGGTCATGAGAGAAATATTACGAGATAGAAATTCTTGCCCAGACAAAATGTCTATGATGACTTGGCATATCCGACCATGACTTGGCACTTCTGGCCAAAATACGATAATTTATGTTTTATTATAATTTAAAAGTTAATATACATTAATGTTTGATAAAATAATTTATTATAATAATATACGATGCAATTAAATCAGTCAAACCGGTTTTATAAATTTAAACTTTTTATTGTTTATGGCAAAATGACAATGTAAATGGTCCAGGAAATAATTTCTTACAATTCACTGATTGTTAGTCTGTTATAGATCGCTAGTTGTATCTTCATAGTAGTTGTAAAGGAATTATAGATCACTAGTTGTATCTTCATTGTAGTTGTAAAGGAATTATAGATCGCTAGTTGTTTATTCATTGTAACTGTAAAGGAATTATAGATCACTTGTTGTATCTTCATTGTAGTTGTAAAGGAATTATAGATCGCTTGTTGTATCTTCATTGTAGTTGTAAAGGAATTATAGCTCGCCAGTTGTATTTTCATTGTAGTTGTAAAGGAATTATAGATCACTAGTTGTATCTTTATTGTAGTTCTAAAGGAATTATATATCACTAGTTGTATCTTTATTGTAGTTGTAAAGGAATTATATATCGCTAGATGTATCTTCACTGTAGTTGTAAAGGAATTATAGATCACTAGTTGTATCTACATTGTAGTTGTAAAGGAATTATAGCTCGCCAATTGTATCTTTACTGTAGTTGTAAAGGAATTATAGATCGCTAGTTGTATCTTCTTGTAAAGGAATTATAGAACGCTAGATGTATCTTCATTGTGTTTTTAAAAGAATTATAGCTCGCTAGTTGTATCTTCATTATAATTGTAAAGGAATTATAGCTCCCTATTTGTATCATTATTGTAATTGCTAAAGAATTTTAGCTCCCAATACAACTCGAAGAGCTATCATATACCTATCTCCAAAAGGTCATATAAAGGTTTTAAAAAGGCGGGAGGGAGTCACTTGTGTTTCTATTTGTTACCGTTATTTTGGCGGACCAGCGCTAGTAGCGTTTTAAAGGTAGAAGATGAGAGAAGTGGGCAATATTTCATATAGGGTTATGTCATCAGCAAAGAGAAATACTTAGAGGGAGTACTTAGATAGAATAACACAGTGATAAGTGTGACAGTATAGAAGTGAGTTAATTTCCAGTGGATACCATAACGATACATAGTCCTACTAGGTCTCCTTAGAGGGAGTACTAGAGACTCCCCACACCTTTACAACCCTTATCGGAGTCAAACGGCGGACTCTTTTCAGTGACGTCACATTAAACTACTTTATCGAACACGAATATTTAAAGAATATATGCGAAAGATAATAATTACAACTTATTATAAATTCATTTTACTTAATGTAAGACAAAAATTGATGTAATATTTACGAGTAAAGTCTAAAAATGACTTTACCAATGTACAGATATGGTACCATGCTACTTGGGGAATGATAAGAGCTGGTGTATTCTCCTTAAGAATTAGTCTCATTGGTTAACTGTGATCCATGTGACATTTTCGCCACTAATAAGCCTTTGTCATTTTCGAAAAAAAACTTTTGTATAATTATGTAAACATTGTTTGGATTTATTGTTATCGTTACTCGTGTTATCAGTAATGATATTTGGACATTGCACGGGATTTATCGAATTTCTTATCAGTTAAATGTGATGTAATGTCACGACCCATTCACTCGCAACCTCTCATTCAATGCTGTTTTTACTTTTCCTCGTCTATAACGTAGGTATATTAGGAAAGTATTGCGTTTGAGCTACAATAAAATACCAGGATTCTACTTCATCCTGAAATCATCCGTTCCAGAAGTTTATAAGATCTCCTGAGTGGTTTTCACAATGTTGACTGTATGTGTGTGTCTGTTATCATCTTAGCTCCCAATATATTTATGCTTTGTACAACATATGCTTTGTAGGTTGAACATTGAGTCCATAGGTCTAGTTGGGCTATCCGGAAAATATTTTTTAAGACGTCATTAACCCGCAATAAAAACTTCGGATTATTAAATATCTGAGTACGAGCTAAGCAAGTCCGAAGATGTGTTGCAGTATAAACTTAACGACTTGTAGTATATTCTGAGGACGAGCGAAGCGAGTCCGAAGCAGGTAGGAAGCGTAGCGAGCAGATGTGATAAGGGAAAATTCCAAGGTACACCGTACCCGATTTGTACTAATCCATTTTGAAATTCACTATTATTTTGCCAGTATGCCATTTAAAAGGCCTTGTAATAAAACCTAATAAAGCACAACAACAGTGTTGCCACGAAGCGGCCACAGGGAGATGTTAGGGCCACAAATCGGCGACAGGGAGGTGTTAGGACCACAAAGCGGCCATTTGGAAGTGTCAGGGCCACAAAACGGCCACAGGGAGATGTTAGGGCCACAAATCGGCGACAGGGAGGTGTTAGGACCACAAAGCTGCCATTTGGAAGTGTCAGTGCCACGAAACGGCCACAGGGAGATGTTAGGGCCACAAATCGGCGATAGGGAGGTGTTAGGACCACAAAGCGGCCATTTAGAAGTGTCAGGGCCACGAAACGGCCACAGGGAGGTGTCAGGGCCACGAAACGGTCTCTTATTTTCAACAAGTGACGAGAATTATTTTCTCTAATAACATATGCAGTACAGAATTCTTATATTACTTAAATCCTAAATTGAGTTCTCAAGGTCTCTTTTTAAAACATTTTTTTTTTTGCAAGCCGACTTATACAGACAGACAGACTGTCTAGACAGCCTCGTATACCTCCGTGACATGTGACGTGTGTCGTCATAGCTATTCCTTGCAATTGTATGTAATTGTACAAGCATGTATAAGACCTATTGAGAGTATATATTCTAAATGACACTCAATGATGCAATTGAACGTTTCAAGGATTACACCGTTTCTTTTAGTTTTTCTTTCTTGATAATTCAAAAAGAAGAAGAATTGCTGTTGTGAATAATTATCGCATTTGACTTTTCTCATTAATACTTCTGAAGAAAGAAGTATTGCAGTTGTGAATAATTATCTTGCTTAATATTTTTATTTTTTCATTGATCCTTCAGAAAGAAGTATTGCTGCTGTGAATAATTGTTTAATTTTATGTTTTCTTTGTTGATATTTCTGAAAAAAGAAGTATTGCTTTTGTGAATAATTATTTTATGTGGTTTTTTTTCTTTTGTTGGTATTTCCAAAGGAAGGAGTATTGCTGTTATGAATAATTATCTTATTTTATGTTTTTCTTTATTGATACTTGTGATGAAAGAAGTATTGCTGTTGTAAATAATTATCTTATATAATGTTTTTTCTTTTGCTGGTATTTCTGAAGGAATACGTATTGCTGTTGTGAATAATTATCTTTTTTAATGTTTTTCTTTTGTTGGTATTTCTGAAGGAATACGTATTGCTGTTGTGAATAATTATCTTTTTTAATGTTTTTCTTTTGTTGGTATTTCTGAAGGAATACGTATTGCTGTTGTGAATAATTATCTTTTTTAATGTTTTTTTTTTGTTGGTATTTCTGAAGGAATACGTATTGCTGTTGTGAATAATTATCTTTTTTTAATTTTCTTTTGTTGGTATTTCTGAAGGAATACGTATTGCTGTTGTGAATAATTATCTTTTTTAATGTTTTTCTTTTGTTGGTATTTCTGAAGGAAGACGTTTGCTGTTGTGAATAATTATCTTTTTTTAATGTTTTTCTTCAGTTAATATTTCTGATGAAAGAAGTATTGCTGTTGAGAATAGTTTATCTCATTTAAGTATTTTCTATTAATACTTCTAAGGGAAGATGTGTTGATGTTATGAAGAATTCATTTTTGACTTTTTCTTAATTCATTCTTCAAAAGGAGAGTATTGCTGCATTGAATGATTTGATATTAAAAATACTCAGTCTGTAAACAGCTCTGATGATGACGTAAAGTCGAAACCGGTCCGTTAATTTTTTTATACTATTGTAGTTGACAATATATCTATTGTTTTTAATTCTAGTGTGTTTTTTATTAAATATCATTTGATATTACCTTTTTTTTTAAAAAAAAATTCTTCGTTCGTGTTGTCTAAAGGCATCTTCGTTGGTTCGTACAGTGGCTAGTTCTAGAATAGGCAATAAGAACTTTTAGTCGGAACATGGCGAATCTTCGAAAAAAAGAGGCGATGTTTCGCACTTCTTCAAGGGACTTTTACAAAAAAAACCTTCAGAGAGGGGGGCGATGGCGAAGCTCCTAGACACTCCTAGACAATTCTTGAGATTGCACTTATGCGTCGCATTACTAGTTGATCTTCATTGATTATAATTAACACTTGACTAACATTAACGTAACATGTGGTTATCAGGAAGGACGTGTTATCAATGTCAGACATAAATACCTCTTATCTTATCACTACCAGACAGACTTATCACTTCACATTTTGTTTACTTCTATCTTGGTTCAAAATTAATGCAAAATTATTCTTTTAATAGCTAATAATGTTTTGAATGAAAATATTAGATAACACAAAAAGTCAAGACTGCCCATAGGTATTAAATTATTTAAATTATGCTAAGTTTGACTTAGCAATTGACTCCGACAACTTTGTGGTTGCAAAGTGAATTCTTCATGGCCTTAGAGATAAATTACAGTTTTTCGGTTATAAAGTAAATTCATTATGGCCTAAGAGATAAATCATATAACTTTGCGGTTGTGAAATAAATGCTTTATGAACTTAGAGGTAAATTATAATTTTGCGGTTATAAAGTAAATTCTTTATGACCTTAGAGGTAAATTATAATTTTACGGTTATAAAGTAAATTCATTGTGACCTTAGAGATAAATCGTAACTTTGCGGTTGCAAAGTACTAAAACAAAAATAGCGTGGCGATGAAAATTCGCTAAATACATGGCGAAATGTCATGTAAAATAACTAATAATAAAACAAAAAATAATATTTTACAACAACAGTGTGGCCAAAGAGAGGCCCCCGGGCCGCGAAGCGGCTCAATGGGTCGACGCCGCGTGGGCGTTACGGACCGAAGCCCCGTATTTTACTCTCCTTTGAAAGTTCTAACGATATTGAACGCACTCTGCAAACCCTAATTATACGTTTATCAAACTTATTGTAATTTTATTAAAATTTGTCCAATGAAGGAATGAATTTGTGTAATTTCCTTAGTTGAAGAAAGAAAATTGATTGTGTATTTGAAATAAGGATATTACTAATCTCATTTAGAGTATTATGTTTATATCAAAGAATTATAACACATATTTTTATATTTTAACTCTTCGCTTAGTACTATCTGTCTAAAATAATTAGAGTTATTAGGTGCACTACTGTGCCCCCAGATTTATTTTACATTAAATCACAAGACTTCCTACTTTTTATCATAGATGGGAAGTAAATAGGGAATCAAACATGTTCACGGGAGGAAGTATCCCAAGGTCACCTGAATCCCAGGAGTGGGGGAAAGTTCCCCCACTCTACTCCTTCTCGTTTTCTTTACATTGTGCCAAAAATTTGGCAATATTATGCCAAGAATTTACGAATGTCCCATTCATTGCCAGACATAAAGAAAAAAATCTAATTAGTTTCAGAATAAAAAAAAAGTTTCTTTTTTACAGAAAAAATATTTCGTTTTTTTTAAATCGTAGGGAAAATTTTTTGTGGCTTGTGTGATTATTGTAGAAATTACCACCTAAACGCTCTTCCGCTAAAAAAGGAGGTAAAAACCACAATAATTATTTGACCACTATAATTAAAGCATTTATATATTCAGCAAATATATAAAAAATATATAGATGTGCACGTGTTTAACAAAAACATCGCGTCCCCCCTACAACCGCCTCTACTCTGCAATCACCTCCACTCTACAACCGCCTCTACTCAACAATCACCTTCACTCTACAACCGCCTCTACTATGCAATCACCTCCACTGTACAATCATCTTACCTCTAAAACCACCTCCCTTCAACCACCACTACTATGAAACTGCGTCCACTCTACATAATATCCTCTTCAACCATCTACCCTATGTAACCACCTCTTCTCTACATCAATCTCCCCTCTAATACCACGTCCTCTCTACAATCAACCTCCCTCTGTAACTACCTCCCCTATAAAACCTCCTGCTCTGTCCAACCATTTCTCCTCCACTATCTCCTCCCTATAACCTCCCTACACATCTACCACCTGCACTAAATTCCTCTATTGAACTACTTTCCCTCTACAACCACCTCCCATCCTTTACCGCCTTCTCGCTATAACCTCCTCCACCCTTTTACCACCTTAACACTATTACTACCTCCACTAGCCATCTTTCCTCTACAACCACCTCCCCTCTACAACAGGGTTCACACTAACCTGGAAAGTCAGGAAAATAATATTGGTCAGGGAAAGTCAGAGAAGGATCTTGGAAAATGGCAAAAATTAGGGAAAATGAGCCAAATACTATAAAATTTGAAAAAAGTCAGGGGATTTTTTTCCTACTTAAAATATAAATTTTAAAATAGTAAATATTAAAATATATTTAATTTTTAAACATAAATTATCATATAATATATATATATATATATATATATATTATATATATATATAATATATATATATATATATATATATATAATATATATATATATATATATATGTATGTATTATATAGTATGTATATTATGTATATATATATATATATATATATATATATATATATATAAATATATATATATATATATGTATGTATGTATGTGTGTGTGTGTATGTGTGTTTATTACATTAACAAATTGTGAAAACAGATAATTTGGGGCTGGAATACGTAAGAGTGTAACAGTGTATCGAGTTCCAGTTAGTGAGCGACTCTACATCACGTATCCCTCTACCTCTATCTTACTCTGAGATCTATTACACTAATGAGATAGTCGAAATAGATGGGAGGAGGGTGGGATGTGTATATGTATTGTTACGATGTCGCGGGGGGGTCGGGGACTATGTTGTCCGGAGACAACGTGTCTGGCAACGGCCAGAGACTGAGGCAAGAGTGGCTCAGAATATTTGGAATCTCCGCCAAGATGTGGGGGAATCTATGTTTAGATCTAGATCAGCGGCATGTGCCGCGAACCAACTCTGTTTATTGGGACTCTCCAACAACGTATCGTTCTTCTCATTTCAATTTTTCGGACTGTAAGCAGTCTAATGTCGAGAAAGGGTAAGATAAGAAATCTGGTTATGCGGATGACTCGGAAGTTTTTCCAGAAATGATACCTGTTGGTTTTAAAATTAAAATAATAGGTTACTGTCAATTCAATAAATACCATACCAACTTGTTTCAAATTTCATACCTACGACGAAACTTTGAAATAGAATGGAGGCTAGTCCTTTCATAAACTATACCTCAAAGCAGTTATTTAACTTACTAGGTAATGGAGGAACGAAAACCTTTAATTAACTAATTTAAGCTGCATTTTGTTTCAATTTTGTTATTAGAAATGGTCCAGAACCTGATTGTTTATAAAACGTGTGACGTTATTAACCCACATTGATGACCCCACAAACATTTCAAAAAATAAAAAATCTTCATAACGTATTTAGATCGGGGTGAAATTTTCAACACACAAACTACTATATATGGTTAAATTTCGGACCCTCATAGTAGATTCATTATAATACTATACTGTTTCTGCCTAGTAGTTTTAAGTGTGAGGAGGTTTGGTTTATCAGTGAGAGCACGTGTTGTTCCCAGTTTTCACTAGACTATAAGGCCCGTATTCAAAGACATCTTCCTAACATTTTCCTTAAGGAACAAGGAGAATGTTAGGAAGATGTCTTTGAATACGGGCCTACGAGTCAGTTAAAATAGTATGATTTCTTGAAAAAGCATGAGGGAACCATAGAAATTCACGGCTCTTCTGTCTAGATTAGATGAAATATACCTACACTGAAATTAAAAGGAGTAGAACACTATCTTAGGGAGCTGGGCAAAAAGAGCCCAACAACATGGCCTACTTGCCTGGTAGTTACTACCACCCCCCCCCCCCCCCATATAACTATAACTACTACTATATATGGTTAACAAATTTACCGAGTTACATTGTATTATCAGTATTAGTGTGTAAAAGAAGACGTTTTTACTTTTCCTCATTTACACTATAGGTATATAGGAAAAGTATTGTGTTTGCGAAAAAATCCGAAACCGGGAAGAAACCGGAATTATCCGTTTCAGGCGTTTTAGGCCTACAGAGTGGTTTTCGCAAAGTCGTCTGTCTGTATTTGTGAGTTTATGTGTGTGACTGTTATCATCATAGCGCCCAGTGTATTTACGCTAGAGAGTTGAAATTGTGTACAAACGTCAGTCTACGCTGTAGTTGTGCTATTCCGAAAATAATTTTAATATGACTTATTAACCTGCAGTAATGACTCAGCCAACTTTTCAAAAAATCATAAAACGCAGAAAATGATGCGATCGGATTTGAGATTTGGCACCCGTGTGATTATGTATATAAGACTAACTAACATATGTGCCAAGTATCATCTCATTATCAGCATTAGTTCAGTTTTTATTTAATGACTTTTGTACGTTTTTTTAAAAAACTATTAAGTTTTTTAATGTAGTTTTCATTACATTTCCTTTTTTTTTTTTTTTTTTTTTTTTTTTTTGAAATTCGGTACTGGAAAATAAGTGTATATTATTACCTTATAAATAAGTAAAAAGTTTTCTTTAAATATTATTTATCATTTGATACAACCGAGTTTTGCAAAACATGAATAGTTGACACAATAAATATTATTACCTAATAAATAAAAAGGTTTCGTTCCAATATGTCAAGTATATCCATGATTTGTTGGATCAATAAAAATTAAGGAGCCTTGAGGGTGTTCAGTGCTGTATGGGAGACCGCTGAGAATGGTACGGATGCATTTACTATCTGAAGACGAGCGAAGCGGGTCTAAAGGCACGTTGCAGTATAAATTTGGCGAACTGTATTTCTAAAGACGAGTGAAGCGAGTCCGAAGCAGTGAGGATGAGCGTAGCGTATCCGATGTAATTAGGAAAAGTTCCGAGGTACCCCATACCCGATTTTTTACTAATACATTTGAAAATTCGCTTATATCGTAGATGTATGCCACTTATATAAACTAGTAATATGGCGAACTGATATAGGGCACAAATGAGGGTCCTGCGTGAGGCACGGTGACCGCGAAGCGTCTTCCAGCGCCGATGTCGCGTCGCGACCTGGAGGACGGAAGGCCTGTTTTTTTTTAAAAAAAATAGGCTGTATTTACCGCAAGTTCAAGAAGCAATTAAAGAATCAGCTACTGTCGATACTTGCTGTTGAATATGAACATCCCAGGACCGGTTTTGGCATAACGCCATCATCAGCAGGTGGGGGCAACACTCGAGCTCTCAACTAATAAAGTTAATCAGTGAATAACTTCTAGTCTTAATGAGCATGACGAGCCCTCTAAAGATGTTATGCTGAAACCGGTCGAGGGATATTATTACTCAACAGGAAGTATCGACGGTAGCTGATTCTTCAATTGCTTTTTGTTTTATCTTTTTCTTATAAACATTTCTACAATTATAATGTCAGACGATTGAAACACTCTTTCCCGCAGCTACCCATCTTTCAAATATATGAAATTATTTTAGTTAACGCGAGTTTTCGGTGCTTGGTATTACTAGTTAACTGCTCCCTAGCTACAAATACAGCTAGAGCTATTAAAATACTAGAAAGGCGACCTTGCAGGTGTACTGTATTGCATAGAGATGTTTTTTTTATAAAAAGTTGCCCAACATGTAATATTTTAGCGTCAGGAACTCGTCGGCCTTGGTTATTGACGGTCCCAGGGTGCAGCCGCTTGCATTTCAATCTACGGATTCTTTATACTTAGGCCTGTATAAAGTATACGGGTATTCTTTATACTTAGGCCCGTATAAAGTATACGGGTATTCTTTATACTTTTTTCGTTTTCCCCAAATTGCTGAGTCACTACTTCTCATGCAGACTTAAATGTTGTACAAATGCTTAACAAAATCTCCTGATGACTCTAGCATCTTCGGATTTTCAAAAACGTGCTGAAACTCACGTTCACGAACTCACGTCAACGTGAAGAAACTCAACGTCCTAAACGACGTCCCATACTTGCTAGGTGATCTATCAACTATCTTTCTCTCATCAATATCCCTAACTCTACTTGCTAGGTGATCCTATCGCCTCTCTCTAATTACCATCCCTAAGGCTACTTGCCAGGTGATCCTATTACCTCTCTCTCATTACTATTTCTAACACTACTTACTAGGTGATCTATCACTTCTTTCTCTCCCCTAACCCTACGTTCTAGGTGGTCCTATCACTCCTCATTCGTTACCATCCCTAACACTACCTGCTAGGTGATCCTATCACCTCTCTCTCTCATTACTATCCCAAACACTATGCACACTACTTGCCAGGTGATGTATCACTTCTCTCTCATTACTATCTCTAACTCTATTTGCTAGGTGATCTATCACCTCTCTCTTTCATTAATATATCTATCACTATTTGCTAGGTGATCTATTACCAATCTCTTTCTCATTACTATCCCCAACACTTTTTGCTTGGTGATCTATCTCCTATCCCTCATAACTATCCCCAACACTTTTTGCTTGGTGATCTATCTCCTATTCCTCATTACTATCCCCAACACTTTTTGCTTGGTGATCTATCTCTTATCCCTCATTACTATCCCCAACACTTTTTGATTGGTCATCTATCTCCTATCCCTCATTACTATCCCCAACACTTCCGGGTTATTCTAAAAGTTCTATATGACTCTGATAGTCATAAGTCTCTAACAGATATTTTGTTTTTATTACATTCATTGTAACAAGAACAAAGAATTAATTAAATAAAAGCTAAAATGTATACCTAAATATATTTTGCAATAAATGTTACCTAATTTTGCTTACTAATACATACTCAATGAATGACAAGAAGAAAAAAAAACTTTTGAGAGTGTCAAATACTATCAACTGCATATTTAAATATTGATCTGTGTTTTACGGAAAATTTCTGAGGGATCTTGTACCTAGTTAGGTTATTTACGGACATATAAAAGGACATAGTTTAGTATGAGATTGGAGAAGTTGGATCAATGTCTATGACCTGGCCACGTGGGGTCTTAGAGCGTCCCAAGGACAATAGTATCCCAGGATACCTTTACTTAGTGACTTGATGACGTCACTAAATATTTATTTATCGGGTATTATTACCCTATAGACAAAAATAACATATTAGTACATAATATAAAATTTCACACGTTCAAACAATACATACAAATTTAAATATAAAGAGAATATCAAAAATATTAATTAAAACATTTATCGACTTAAAAATTAATAACAATTTTGTATACAATCTAAAGACTTTAACAGTGTTATTAGAAATAAATTTTAAAAAAATAATTAAACGCAACAGGATGATAATAAGGTAAATAATGCAATAATCAAAAGTAAGATAGTTTACAATTATACTTAATTTTAAACAAATTAATTATTAATTGTAAACAAATTAATTATTAATTGTAATGATAATAATTTTTTTTGCCCGGTTTACCCGCTTTGACATCTAGGTCCTTAGCGGTAACCACTCCATCCACCCGCGGTCTCTTACATCGGGTATTCCCCCCAATAATAATTATTATTATAAAATTAATAATATACAATAAAAAATAAATTATAAAAATATATATTTATAAATGATAACTAGCCAAAACAAAATTACAAATAAAAAATATGTTTGACAGAGAAGTAAGATAAGTCATATTATGGTGATATATGAATAATAAACAAATGATACACATTAAAATCAAAATAATTAAAGAAAAAAAATCGTAAAAATTAATTAAAATGATTACAACAATAGGACACGAAAACATTTATAAAGTTGGATTAAAAATTACTTAATTAAGACTGTACGTACCTAGCAAGTAAGCCTCGTTGTTGGGACCTTTTTGCTCCCTTCTACCACACAAGTCCTAGTACTGGCATTCCTTCCGTGTAATGCACAGAAGAACCCAGACAATACTACAAGTTTCATTAGCAGCAACTAGAAACAATACGTGCTTCACTGCCAGACTAAACTTTCTTGCTTCTGAAACCATATGGCAGACACATATATGTATTTATATGTTTTTATAAGGATCCTCAATTTTGCCTAAACCCTGATTTATTTAGATTTGGGTTAGGTGACTTTTACGAGTACCTGTCATCGCACAGGCTCGGAACTTATAGTTTATCGCCCCTTTCGAAGGACGGCACATAAAAGGATTTCTATCCCTTGTAAAAAAAATCTAGAGGTCCGACCGGACTCTAAAGTCTGTATATTTTGCCACGTCATTGTCGTTGAGGAAATCAACTCTAAAGTCTGTATATTTTGCCACGTCATTATCGTTTACAAAATCAACTCTAAAGTCTGTATGTTTTGCCACGTCATTGACGTTTACAAAATCAACTCTAAAGTCTGTATTTTTTGGCACGTCATTGTCGTTTAGGAAATCAACTCTAGTTCTTATAAAACCCTTAAACCTCCCCTAGAGAGGGGAATGGTTTTAGATTTCCACTCCAGACCGATTAGGAAAGGGGAGGGGATGCACGTGTACTCTGTTAGGACGAGAAGGGCAGATGCGCGCGCATCCTAACACAATGTCTAACTAAACCTACCTGTCTTCTTGTTATATATGTCAGTCAATATTAAATACTTTAAAATAATTAATTTATTTTCTTTCTTAATTTTTAGTTATAATATATCTCTTTTTTTAATTATAATTATCATTTATATTATTTTTTAAGATGCATACGTTAGGAAACTGATTAATTTTACATATAGTGTCTTATCCTTACAATAATGCTTAAATTATAATTATAGATAATTATCAAAGTGTGATATAGTTTATGATAGTTTGAATATTTTTATTATATTGTAGGATAATGTATTTTATATTTCAAGTTACTGCCAATCTATTAAGAATGACTTCCATGGTGCTTTTTTTTCAAAATGTCCATGAAACTATTTAATTAGATAATCTTGTATGTTGATATTTTTATGCTTATTTCTAATCAGCTAATCTTAATTAGCTAATCTTCCATGTTGTTATCTTTTATCGATTATTTTTATGCTGATATTTTATTATTAAATACTTCCATGCTGTTATTTTATCTTTAAATATTCGCAAGCTGTTTTTCAATTATCAAATACTATCATGCTATTATTTTGTCATCAAATACTTCTATACTATTATTATATTATGAAATACTACTAAGATATTATTTTGTTATTAAATACTTCCTTGCTAAAATTCTATTATAAAATACTTCCTTGATATTGTTATATTATTACCTACTTTCATGCTATCAAATACTTATATGTTGTTATTCCATTATCAATTATTTATGCTATTATTCTATTATTAAGATTCTCTTGCTGTTTTTCTACTATTAAATATTTCTATACTGTTATTATATTATGAGATACTTTCATGATGTTATCCTATTATTAAATACTTTCTTGGTGTTATTTTAATATCAAATACTTCTGTGCTGTTACTCTATTATCAAATAATTCCAAGCTGTTTTTCTACTATCAAATACTTCCATGCTGTTATTGTATTATTAAACACTTTCATGCAGTTATTTTATCATCCACTATTTCCATGCTGTTTTTCTATTATAACAAATAATTGTTTACTGTTATTATACTATGACATATTTCTATGTTATTATTCTATTATCAACCACTTTTATGCTATCATTTTATTATCAAATACTTCCATGCTGTATTGTATTATTAAATACTTCCATGCTATTATTTTATTATTAAATACTTTCTTGCTGCTATTCTATTATCAAATACCTCCATGCTGTATTTTATTATCAAATATTTCCATGCTATTATTCTATTATTAAATACTTTCTTGTTGTTATTCTATTATCAAATGCCTCATGCTGTATTTTATTATTAAATATTTCATGCTATTATTCTATTATTAAATACTTTCTGTTGTTATTCTATTATCAAATATTCCATGCTGTTATTCTATTATCAAATACTTCCATGCTGTTATTCTATTATCAAATACTTCCATGCTAATATTCCATTATTAAATACTTCCATGCTGTATTTTATTATTATCAAATATTTTCATACTATTATTCTATTATTAAATACTTTCTTGTTGTTATTCTATTATCAAATACTTCCATGCTGTTATTCTATTATCAAATACTTCCATGCTGTTATTCTATTATCAAATATCCCCATGCCTGTTATCCTTATCTATATCATTTATAACTGCGATGCTAATATTTTAAAAACTTTTATAATTCCGTTTCCGCTTTAGAAGCAAAAACTGCAATGCTGCGATTGTATTAGCATGTTTAGTTTAGTTTCCGAAACAGTGTGGCCAACTTCTAGTTAAACTTGAGGGACCCTGGCGTGATTCTTAAATTCTTCAGGGTGTAACCCTGTCTCAATCCTGACTTCCTAGCGTGATAAAACAACATTACCTCTCCCTTCACTGTTGTCTTGGAAAAGCAAATTTTATTTTACTTATCGTATAAAAGGCGCAATTGCTAAGAAAAATGTATAAAGACAAAAAAAAGTTAAAATAATAATCGTCGTTTGGATATTAAAATTTATTTATATAGATATTTAATTCAACCCTAGAATAACATGGGTACCAAAGAGCATTTTTGAGAAAAGAAAAATGAGCTTATTAGATATATATATATATATATATATATATATATATTATATATATATATATATATATATATATATATATATATTAATATATATATATATATATATATATATATATATATATATATATATATATAATATATATATATATATATATATATATTATATATATATATATATATATAATATTATATATATATATATATATATATATATATTATATATATATATATATATATATATATATATATATATATATATATATATATATATATATATATATATATATATATATATATATATAATATATTATTATATATTATATATATATATATATATATATATATATATATATATATATATATATATTATATATATATATTATATAATGTACGTGAGATATTTTTTCCTAAACATGTGTACACAATAACTTTTGAACACTTTCTCGGATCAAAATGAAACTTGGTGCAAAAGTTTATTTTGTACCAATATTTTCGAAATAAAGAATTATATATTATTTTAAGTCATCTTTGGTTATTTCCCGAACCCTATTATTTATTAAATACGTGTTTATAACTCACACAAAATGACCCCACAAACATTTCAAATAATCACAAATCTGTGTTTATTTCAAATAAAATGTGTTTAAATGAGGCTAAATTCTTTTTAGCCTCGTCGTTAGGCTCGTGGTCTGCTATGTTCGGTTAATACAAAATTACGTTTTATTATCAGTATTCTCTTATACATGGGTAATACGTGTCAAATCTCAATCCGATCCCATATTTTTTTTTAAATTCTCGCTAAGCCATTATTGTGGGTTAATGACGTTATAAAAAAATTATTTTCCGAACAGCACCTCTACAGCGGTAGGCTGATTTTTGTACAAAGTTTAAACTCTCTAGCATTAATACCCTGGGCGCTACGATGATAACAGACTCACTCATACATAGACAGACAACTTTGGGAAACCTCTCAGGAGGTCAGAAAAACACCTGAAACGGATAACTCCGGTGACATCTCGGTTGAAATAAACGGATGTATTTACTATCAGAGGACTATATACTTTACTATATACTTTTAACTTTATTTTTACTTTACTTTATTTACTATAACTTTACTTTACTATATACTATTCTTTTTCTATATACCTACGATATAAATAAGGAAAAGTAAAAAATGCAACTAAAATATTAATTTGTTGATAAAGCTTGATGGTAAATCATTAGACAAATAGATTGAAAATTAAATGAATGGCAATAAAAAATATTCGCTGTTACAATATGTCGATGAAGCGTAATGTGGAGGATTCGAACAAGAGGTCAATCGCTACTTAGTCTGGGACTGTGCTCAACTGCATACTGTTTATTGGTCTTCCTTTTGGTCTAAATATCGGTACGGAGAGGTAGGGGTAGACTGGCGTCATTATTCAGAGGCTAGACGGCTCTGCGCGGTGGGAGAGGGGTCGTACACAAGGACGTCTCCTATACCAGATGATTTCTTCGTCTTTACACCGAAAATCAGGACCATAGAGGAGTCTTATGTCTATAGCACCTCGAACTGGAAATTGATTGACCAGACGCTTCTATTAATTCAACTCTCTATTTAATTGATTGTTAACATTGTTTCCTTAGGCCTTATCTATTGAAAGATCGGATTAAAGGAACATTAAATTATTTAAAAATAACTTTTTTCGCCATTTTCTTCTCCTTTAAGTGAATGATATTTCCTAAATTTAAACTCAGTTAGATGATTGCTTACGAATTATCAAAGAGAAATTCGGTTTGTGACATGGAGAGGAGTAGGGGTGGGGTGGATATTTCGGAAGGGGGGAATCACTTATATGTATAATATATATATATATATAATATATATATATATATTATATATATATTATATATATATATATATATATATATATATAATATATATATGTATGTATGTATGTATATATATGCGTGTGTGTGTACAAGATTTTCGTTCCTAGACGTGTCTATGGTACACGATAACTTTCTCGTTCAGCGATAACGCTTTCTCGAATCAAAATAAAACTCGGTGCAAAAATCAAAACTGTTAATGTCCTGAACCCTATTGTTTATGAAATATGTGTGACGCCATTTACCCACAATAATGACCCCACAAACGTTTAAAAAAAATAACAAATCTTCAAAAAGTATTTAGATTGAACGGCAATTTATTACAGATATACTACTATGTATGGTAAACAAAAATACAAAGTTTCATTTTATTATCAGTATTAGTTCCGGTTTTATTGATTGACCGTTTTTTCACTAATACGTTTGAAAATTGGCTTATATCGTGGCAGTATGCCAATTATATAAACTAGTAATATGACGAACTGACATAGGACAGCAATTATGTGGCCGCAAAGCAACCAAAAGGAGCGACCAACAGCACCGACGCTGCTTAACTCATGTATGTATTACATAAATACATATTAAATGAAAGGAGGCGATCTAAACGTAATCTTTATGTAATAAATAAGTTCACTTAGTTTTGTTTCAGTAAGGCAAATATATCTATGATTTTTGTGTCATAAAAGTTAAGTAGCATCAACGTGGACAGTTCATGGATAGGCTACTGCTGGGTATGAAACTGATGTATTTACTATCTGTAGAAAAACGAAGCGAGTCCGAACATTTGCTGCTGTATAAATTTATTTAATTGCATATTCTGAGCGCGAGCGGAGCGAGTCCGAAGATTTGCTTCTGTATAAATTTATTTAATTGCATATTCTGAGCGCGAGCGAAGCGAGTCCGGAGCAGAGAGAATGAGCATAGCGAATTCGATGTGATGAGGAGGTCCGATGTACCCCGTACCCGATATTTTTAAAGATATTGACGAAGTCCTTTGTGCTGTTTGTACGAATATATTTTTTCTACCTTATCTTCTAAAACATCACTTTCTCGTCTTACATATCAATGCCACCAGAAAGCAAAAAATTAAACTTCAACAGACTTATATCCTCATAAATTATGTATCTATGAAATTTCATCTTGTGCTAAAAACAGTATTGATCCTACCCGAGTGGCATTTCCCGGAGCTTGTGTTCCAGTCGCACACGAACCATCTAGATGTCTTACACGTGCACCGCCAATTAATTAATTTATTGACTTGACCTTCTGACCGGAGCCTCATTTCAGTGCCAAGTTTTTTTTAAACAAAGATTATGTTAAGAAATGCAACCATGTTTGTTTCCTTATTTTTTTTCTTCATTTTCTTTTTATTTTTTTTTCTTTGCAAATTCGTACCTTGTTTATAAACACTAATTAATCTCCAGTTTTGTAATATTGTGGCAAACATCGTGTTTTTAATTAATTACTTTTATTAATAAAAGTAATTAATTAAAAACATGATGTTAAAACAGTGTGTAATATTTTTTTTTAATTTTTTACTTTTCTTATTTTTTCCTTTTATATTTTTATTTATTGTAGTTCAGTTATTCTAAAAAGTTTTAAATAATTTAAAAAAAATCTGGTCCAGGGTACCTCGAAACTTTTCCTCATCGCATCGAACTCGCTTCGCTCGTTCTTAAAATAAACAAGTCGTTAACTTTTTGCAGCATTTTTACTGTATCTTTGGACTCGCTTCGCTGGTCCTCATATAGTAAATGCATCCGTTTCATACAAATGGTCACCTATTCAGGCACTGACCACGCTCGATGATGAGATAGCCAATAATCAATCAATCATGGCTATACAAGTCGTATTGAAATTAAACTTAACGTGCATTGCGTAAAGGTATACACTTGTACCGAATTTCAACTCGATTGAATTACTATCGATTATTTACATTTTTTTATAAAATGTACGTACCCAGTTTATTTGATAAAAATTGAACTAATGCTGATTATCAGATGAAATTCGGCAGGCCAAACCTCAAATTAATCGCAATATTTTTTCGCGTTTTATGACTTTTCGATATTTTTTCAAATCTTTATTGCAGGTTAATGACGTGATAGAAACTTATTTTCCGGATATCCCAACTAGACCTATATAGACTGATATTGCCTAATACGTATATTAGGTACCTAAGATTTTTTAAACTTTTTTTTAAAGAATGTTTATGGGCGATTTATTATAGGAGCTGTGAAAGCACTGTGATTACACGAAGCTAATGCTCTGCAGCTAGGCACAACTATCCTCTCATCGTCTTGACTTCTAGTCTCATATTTATGTCTGAATAATGGAAATTTACAAATATTTTTCTTAATTAATAAAATCTGTTTAAATTTGTACAAGTCAAAAATATTAAGTCAATAAAATATTTCTAATAAAACAATAAATTTTAGTTTTATTAGATTCACCTGAAGATGTTGAGCTTTGCTCAATGAAACGTTGTCAGAGTTATTAAATAAATTAATATTATAAAGGACTGCAGTTTTCAAAAAATTGAATGATTATATCATACCAGTCCAAAAAAATTTTACTCTTTTATAAATATTTCAATAATAAAATATAATAAATTATTATATTTTCAATAAAATATTATTAATAGTAAGTAAAAAAGGTTTCTTTTGGAGTTAAAAAAACGGTAGTTTTTAAAAAATGTTTTTGAGGATTGGTTAAGAAATTTCATATGGAATGACTTATCTTTAATGCACCATAAAATCCATCATGATATACTTAACGTGAAATTCGAGTCGGTTTGTTGGATGTTCATAAATACATCACATGCTTTATAATGAGATCCAACAATGTGACACGATTTCTGAACCCTTATGTATCGCATTGCAAAAAAAAGCACACGTGTTCACAATTACATCGTACATCATAAGCTCTGAAAACAATTCCCGAATAACCCCATCGATCTCAATTCCTGTCATTCCTTACATTCAAAAAGAATTATTGTTCCTCAATTCTTTTTTCCTGGGTGTGCAAAGTGCACATAAAAGCGCTTCTAAATTAAGCGCGTGTATGTTATTAACGGAGAAACTTGGCCGAGCAATTGTACCAAAGAGATGTCTTACAAAAAAAGGTCAATAACTTCACAATAAATTAAGATAATGCGATCAAGGAAATTTCTCTGAACACGCTTAAAAGATGAAACTGCACTTATAGCAATTAGACATGTGTTTGTGACGTCACGTCCCCCTCCTTTCCAAGCCACGCCTACTTCCTACTACTAGCCTAGTTTTACGTATAAAACGCTTTTCATTCGCGTCTATGAAGTGATTGTGTTTACATCGAAATTGTTGTTAAATGTTTACATTCATTATTATTCCTTGTTTACTTTTATAGTTTTTTTCTTATTTTATTTTACTCTAATTGGTTATTTTTCTTACTTTATTTATTTTAATAAATTAATTTATTTAATCTAGTTTTTATAGTTAAATATTTTTTTTTTAATTCTTTATTTGTTCATTGTTTTATTATTTATTATTAATTTATAGTTTAAAATATTTACCTTTTTCTTATTTATAAAAAATAAAATAAATAATTAACTAATTATTTATTTAATTATTTAATTTACCAACTACCATACGATATCAACTTCACACTGACTAAACAACATACAAAATAAACTAAAAACTTTACTAATAAACAAACAGTATGATATGTATTTAAAATCTATTCAATGCAACCTAAAATAAATAAAAAATAATATTATAAAACAACACACAAAACAATAAATAATAAATTTGATAAAGACAGTTATATAATAATAATAAATTAATAATAACAATTAATAAATAATAATAATAAATAATAGTAATAAATAATAAAATAATAATAATAATAATAAATAAATAACATATTAAAAAATAAAACAATTAAATAATATACAAACAAATAAATAAAACACTCACAATTATTATATATAACATAAAAAATATTTTTAGACAATTCACAAATATAAAGAGTAAAAAAACATCACCTCTTGCGGCGCAAGGCTAATGCCTTAAAGTGAAGAGTACATTTCCACTACAAGCATACTTCTTTAAAAAAAACAAAAAAAAAACATACAGTTAAAAAAAGGCTTCTATATATTATATTTCTATAAATTTTTTACTTATATTTTATCTATTAAGCCTGTTTATTTTATCTTTTCCACTAATTATTTGCATCTATTTATTATTTTTTTTATCTTGAATTTAAAATACAGTTATATTTTAGTTTTAAAGAAGTTTGTTGCCATTATAATTTTTTATATTAAATAAAGTACTGAAAAATCAAGACTCTGCTCTTCTCAAAATTAAAATATAATAAATACACTCAAATTCGTAAATAAAATTAACTATTCCCTTAGCCTCAAAAAAAAATCTAGAGACCAAACCTTAACAGTTAAATCCCAAACGTAAAAAATAATAACATAACCTTTACACCAGGACCCAATCAGGATCAACCTGATTGAGGTTTTCTGTGGTTTCCTCAATTTTACAGGCGAATGCCAGGTTGAATCATTAAAAGTCAGTCCACAGACTGCATAGGCAACCTTTTGAAACTCCTGCAAACTACCTATACAATATAATCCTATTCAAAACACCACCAAAATACCTTTTGACAATCCCCCAAAAAAAATAAACAAATAATAAAAATAAAAATAAAAAATAAAAAACCCAAACCAAAAAATATAAAATTATCCTTGACCCAAACAAACCCCTCAACCCCAAAAATAATCAAAATTTATACCACAAATATAACAAAAAATAAATAAAATAAAGAGCACAAATACCCTAATCAATAAATATAAATGGCTCCGGTATACACAAAATAAATATTGTATTACTTTTGCCAATAAAGAACTTGTTTAAAAAAAAAAAAATATTAAAAAAGGAAATATTGTTTAAAAAAAATCATACTTTCATTACTATGTTTGGTTTTTTTGTTTATTTTATTGTTTTTATGATAATTACTTTACTTTCATTACTTATTTCATAATTATCGTTTATAGTTTTGTCTTTTGAACTTTTTGTCTTATTTTATATTTCTTTAATATCAATGTATACGAATTTCACCAGAAAATTACGCTTATGAAATCGTCCGTATTACTCTTTATTATTCATTAGCATTTATTTCTTTAAAAAAAAGTGTACAGTGTAGTAAACATGAATGTTTACTATTATTAATAATGAGCTATTAATATTATTTATTTATAAAATAAAACAAATTGAATTAAAAAACTGATTGGAGTTTGTATTCAAAATTTCAACTTATTGTAAACACTCTGATCTGATGGATACGAAGGGAGATAGTAGTAGTTCACAAGAAAATGCGTCAAAAGTAAGTTACAGCTGTAATTTTGGTGACTACTTCAATTCTTGCTATGAAGCATCGTCTGGCTGAACTTCGGTATACGGTGCACCCTGTTATCAATACTATGTATCGATATATTTTTAGTTTAGAGATGTGACGTAGGAATAATCGATATATGCCTTTTCTTTTACGTTTATAAACATATTTTATTATTTGTTTAAATGTTTTTTTGTTGTTTGTGTTTTTTTTATTTGTTGTAAAATGGTTTATAACTATTTTCATATTTTTTTACGTTTTTATAATGTTTTAACTATGTTTTCATAAGAATAATTGATGATACACCACATCTAATTTTATGTTACGCGTATTTTTGTGTTTGTTATTTTCAGGTTTTTATTATATTTCTGTTGTTAATGTTTTCATTTATTTGTTGTATGGTTTTTTTTAATGTTTTAATTATAATTAATAATTTAATGACGCTGCTTATCTTTTAAGTGCTCAGTTCTCGTTTACGTGTCGCGTAACTAAAAATATATCGATATATAGTATTGATAACAGGGTGCACCGTATACCGAAGATTTACCCATCGTCTTACATAAAAAAACATTCTGGCGCGGTACTCCACACACTGTGCGAGCATTTCTTTTGGAATGCTTGTTTCCGTGCTTAACAATCCATTTCTAGCTTACTTTACTTGGTTTATGCTTTATAACTTGAGCAGTTTTTTAATTATCAAGCACTGCTCGTAACTTATTTTTCTGTAATCTTCCAAGGAAATGTGCACAATTTTCTTGTTGTTTATACAAAACTATGCCACTAAATTGGCAGCGCTCAGTATTGCTTGAACTAGTTTAAAGCATAGTAGGATTTTGTTTTTAATGGTTTAAGCGCTTTCCTTTAAGGAATAGAGAAACGATTAGTGTTTGATAATTGAGAAACTGCACAAGTTATGAAGCATAAACAGGAAGCGTAAGCAAATATTGGATGCAAATGCCACATTACAAGGGCATTTGCTTTGACACAAGGCACGGTGGACCGTATGTCAGGCGATGAGGTCCACCGTGCCAGAATTATGTTTTAATTATAAACTTATGGTAAATCTTCGGTATACGGTGCACCCTGTTATCAATACTATATATCGATATATTTTTGGTTACGCGACACGCAAACGAGAACTGAGCACTTAAAAGGTAAGCAGCGACGTTAAATTATTAATTATAATTAAAACATTAAAAAAAAACAAACAACGAATAAATGAAAACAAAAACAACAAAAATATAATAAAAAACCTGAAAAGAACAAACACAAGAATACGTAAAAAATACGCGTAACATAAAATTAGATGTGGTGTATCATCGATTATTCTTATGAAAACATAGTTGAAACATTATAAAAACATAAAAAAATATGAAAATAGTTATAAACCGTTTTACAACAAATAAATAAAAACACAAACAACAAAAAAAACATTTAAAAAAATAATAAAATATGTTCATAAACGTAAAAGAAAAGGCATATATCGATTATTCTTACGTCATATCTCTAAACTAAAAATATATCGATATATAGTATTGATAGCAGGGTGCACCGTATACCGAAGTTCAGCCTAAACTTATAGTCCAAGAGACAGGTCTAAAAAATGTGACTTATTTTATACTACTTCATACCAAATTTCTCTGATAATATACCTTAAATTATGGAGGAAAAGCATAGTCTGCCTATCCAAAATTGAGCCCTTAAAATATTAGACAATCGCTCAAATTCCAGTTTTCTTGTAATAAGTGGTTCCCTGTAGGCCGTGTGCAAAACAGGAAGAGAACTTTTTTTAAATTTAATAAAATTTCCTATAAAACAGTTTTTTCGTCAAAATTGGATAAATACAACTAAAGTATTTATCCAAGTATTTAACAAATACTAAAGTATTTGTTAAATGGCCAAAAAAATGCACAAAAAGCCAATATTTTTTCAAAGAAATTCTCTGATTTTGAAAATTACTAGTAACATCGAAAATTACTGCCCACTTGACATATGTTGCTTACTGTCCGTGTTTTAGATTTTCCGGTTATAGTCCTCCGTTATTTTTTTTTATTTTTTGGTCACTTTATTAACTCCATACGATTTTATTGTGCGCCCCAAAAAATATTGGTAACGACACCCAAATCGAAATTTATTTTTCACTAACCGTAATTGATTTCCATTAATTACCATGGTTTTTAAGACTTTTTGGTCACTAAGAGTGGTCGTATTGACTTCGGATCGGTTTAATTTGATTCAGGACCTTCATCGTAGAGAAAAATAATAACCTTTAATTTTGTTTTACTTTTCCTTATTTATACCGTAGGTATATAAGAAAAGTATTGTGTTTGCATAAAAAATCCGAAACCGGGATGCCACCGGAATTATCCCTTTTAGATGTTTTTAAGGCCTCCTTAGTGGTTTTTACAATGTTTTCGGTCTGTATGTTTGTATGTCTGTTATCGTCGTAGCTCCCGGTGTATTTATAGATTAGAGAGTTGAAACTTTGTACAAAATCAGTCTACCGCTGTAGTTGTGCAAGTCGGAAAATAATTATGTTGTGGCATCATTAACCCATAATAATTACTTAGTGAAAATTTCAAAAAATCATAAAACGCCAAACAAAGAATGCTATCGGATTGAGATTTAGCACGCATGTAGCCATGTATAAGACTAACATATATACAAGTTTCATCTCATAACCAGCATTAGTTAAATTTTTTATAAAATAGCTTGAGTACGTTTTTCGTAAAAAATTTCAATGGAGTTAAAACTTGATACAAGTGTATACCATTACGTAATAAATAGGTACCTTAGAATAATACTATATATAGAAGGAGCACAGGGTCGTAAACACAATATAATTCCACTGATAACACGAAAGCCGGTTGACTGGTGCAACTAAGTAATGCTGCCAACCTGACAACAAAACATTATTTTAAATATTGTCATAAATATCTATTAATGAAGAATCGTAAAGAACAAATATAATAACTTAAAACACGTGCTGAGTATTTAATAAAACTGGTCTTAGATGGCAAAAGGGTGGCGGAATACAAGAATCTACATTTAGTTGATGAGGACTACTTATTATATATAATTTTAATAAATACGTTAAACTACAATTTAAAATGCTTTAAATATTGTAATGCACCGATATTTATATTAGTATTTTATGAATAATCAATCATTAATTAATAACAGAACATAATAATTCAGCAACCGGAAGTATTGCCAACTTTTTTTTAGAAGATTGTATATTGTAAGGGTGGCAGCATTACTTAGTTGCACCAGTGAATCGACTTTCGTGTCATCAGTAGTGCTCCTTCTATATATATATAGTATTATTCTAAGATAGGTACACTAAGTTTCGTTTCAATATGACTAGTATATCTATGATTTTTGTTGGATTATAAAATTTAAGCAGCATCGAGCGTGGTCAGTTCCGAGATAAGTGACCGTTGGAAATAATACAAATGTATTTACTACTTTAAGACAAGCGAAGCGAGTCCAAAAAGGTGTTGTAATATTATTTAGAAGACTTGTATATTCTGAAAGCGAGTCTGAAGTAGGGAGGAAAAGCGTAGCGAGTCCGATGTGATGAGAAAAAGTTCCGAGGTACCCCTTACCCGATTTTTAAACATGAACTAATCAAATAACTTTTCGTTATTACTAACAATTATTAATTATCTTTTTTTGAGGTAGTACGTAATTGAGCACTTTATTGGGCCGTTTTTAGGATGAGAAGCCAATCATTATTGTATTAGGAGGTTATTTAAAACTTTTCACCTCCGAGGACAATAATGAATGTAAAAAAACTCCTAGGACGTAAAAGTAATTCATATGTTGCCGCCATTACTGTAATGTAGCGTGTTCAAAAACAATCTGTGTTAAACCTTCATGAGCTTTATTTAAAAACGTTCATTTTGTTTCTGTTTTTGTTTGTAGACTAATTTTTTTTCGTTTTTAAAAGATGTTCTAATTGACAATTTTTGTGTGTTTATTTGTAAAGCTTTTACATTTTTGAGTAAAAGTGTGAAGCTATGGATGAATTTAAAGACGGCGATAATATGGAGTTAATAATAATTGGACGTTTTTTTCAATTAAGTATATAGCACAGTTTAATGAGTGCTTTTTTTATTTTTTTTAATAAGTGCTTTATTTAATGAGTGCTACCTCAAAAAAAATAATGTATGCCATCCGGCTGAGAATGCTTTATGTCTTGGCAATTTTTCCCGACTCGCTTCGCTCGTCGGTAAATAATTGCCGTGACATAAAGACACACTTCTCAGCCTTATGGCATAAATAACTATTCTATTTAGGTACTAAGTAAAATTAATCTTATAATGTTAATTGGTAACCATTAGGTGCTATATGTAGGAAAAATAAAATCAAATTAAGTGCATATTAATTTTTATATTGCATCACAGTACACTGTACTATATTCATAACGTACATTAATTTATTTGTTGAAGGAAATCATGCAAGGTTAAATATTTGTCGTAATTGTTTTTTTTTCTTTTTATGTAGTTATCTTTATTTATTTTTTTCTCGAGTAACCCTGAAGTGCATTTCTAGTTATGAGAACGATGCATTGCAAGTCATTAGTAACAGCTAGTAGAACACCAATTCACCAATTGCATCACTTTTAGTAACGTAATAGCATTTTCTTTTCGTAATTGACTAAGCAAATGTTCAAATAAAAGTTCAGATATAATATAATATATATATATATATATATATATATATATATATATATATGTGTGTGTGTGTGTGTGTGTGTGTGTGTGTGTGTGTGTGTGTGTGTTGTGTGTGTGTTTTATAGTTCATAAATATGTCTTTGAGTATTATTTCATATATTTTTTATTTATAACTTGGTATTACTTTTTAGATTTATTCATTATTTATATATTTTTAGAATATTTTAAATATTTTTTTTTTTTAAATTCATGTGTATTAATTTATATATTTATTTGTTCCAGGTGAGTTTCAAAAATTCAGATAATCTACAATTATTTTATCAAGAAATGATTTTTGTAAGTTAAAATAATATTTTTTATTTACGTTTTTTTATTTTGTTTTATTCATTTAAATTTTTTATTAAATATTAAGGTTTTTTGGGTTGTTTTTATATATTCTGTTTTTAATACATTTACTATTTTTTTATTATTTTGGCTCTATTGTTTTTGGTATTTTTTTTTTTTTTATATGTTTACCATGTATTATTTTTTTCCTTTTTATCTATTTTTTTCTATTTAATTATTCTTAATTTTAATATAACGTATTGTTGTTGATTTTCTTAAATTTTACTTTCAACTTTATTTATTTGTGTCTAATTTAGTTTGTGCTTTACGTATATATATTTGAGGCATAAATATATTACGCGCGTAATAATTATATAACGCGCGCGTATAATATATTTACGGCGTTATATTTGACCTTAAATATCACTGTGTTCAAAACCCAGGTGACATTAGGATATTAGTATTAGGTTATAGTTTGTTCCTATTTAAGCTTGCTTTATTTGCCTCTCTGTTATGTTTTATTAAATATAACTAAGTTGGGAAAAAAAATCAATGAATAAATATCGTTAGGTTTAATATAAACATAAGAAGGTGAATAGAAACTTTTGAATAACATCGTACGTGGTATTTGGCCTTGCATGACGGATTAGAATCTTCCAAGTAAAAGTTATTCAATGGGAATATAGGCCTGGTTTATTTAAAATCATAATATTGAAAGGGAAAGTACATAGGCCCTAAGGATGGGGGTGTTTTGGTGTCCTTGACCTTCCCCCACCCTTCTCTGACTAGGCCGGGGGGAGTAGCCCTTATACCCGGGGTAGAGTAGGGGAAGAAACTCATCCTACTCTGACTAGGCGGAGTGTGGGGAGTGGGTATGGTGGGGATAAAATCCCCACCCTACAACGGCTAGGACGGGTGGTGGGGGGAGTAGTGCTTCTACCCTAGGTGTAGAAGGGGATCCTTCTCCTCTCTAACAGTCTAGTCCTCAAGGCTTATCACTTTAGGTTTTTTTAAGTCATGAAAAATATTAATTTTGTGACGTCAATAAGTATTCTTTTAGCGAGATTATTGTACTTCAATTAATCTTTTCTTGTATTCTTAATTTTTCATTACGTAATATAAACAACCTTGTCATTTAACTCAATTGGTGGATTTTGAACGTTTCTGTAAAAACTTATGCGTGTTTAAAAACACATGCGTTTTTAATTCAATTTGATCTTATTCCACTTGTTATGAATTTATATGAAAACTCATTATTGGCGGTTATAAAACGGCAATAAAAATATGTATAATATTATCCAAAAAGAGATGGAAAAAAATTACTGCTCAAGTTTAAGTTTCCATCTTAGGCGAAACCGAAGTAAACAACTTTATTATCTCCGAGGTCTAGCCGAGGTAATGAGTAAAACAGCTATGTAATGTATTAATGACGTCATAGATAAATTGTTTTTCGTACAGCAAAATTTAACCAAGCGATCGATTTTTGTACAAAGTTTCAACTCTTTAGTATAAAATCGCTGGAAACTGCGATAATAATGGATACACACGAACATACTAATAAAATATTTTATTTGTTTAGTAACATTATCTTCAAATACAAACTTCAGTCAAGTAATAATATTTAATAACATAATTAATAAATACACTTGTAAAACCCCTACATACATTTTTACAGACAACTTGTAAAAACCAAACAACTTTGTAAAAACCAATTAACATACCGACAAACGTAAAAACCAATTAACATACAGACAGACAACTTTGTAAAAACCAATTAACACACCGACAAACAACTTTGTAAAAACCAATTAACATACCGACAAATAACTTAAAAACCAATTAACATACCGACAAATAACTTTGTAAAAACCAATTAACATACCGACAAACAACTTTGTAAAAACCAATTAACATACCGACAGACAACTTTGTAAAAACCAATTAACATACAGACAGACAACTTTGTAAAAAAACACCTAACATACAGACAAACAACTCTAGTAAAAACCACCTAACATACAGACAGACAACTTTTTAAAACCTATCTAACATGCAGACAGACAACTTTGTCAACTATCTAACATACAGAGTGACAACTTTGTAAAAACCCCTCCGGAGGTCATATAAACGCTTGAAATGGTTGATTTAGGTCAAATCCCGGTTTAAGTGCAAACGCAATACTTTTCCCACGTACCTGCGGTATACATAAGAAAATTAAAAAAAACCTTTTGGCAAAATGTTTTTCTGATTTATGAATAAATTATTCTTTTTGTGTACACCAAATTGAATTAGTTAATAACCATATGCCAATTAATTGTAATGTTAGTGCGGTGACGTCACATTATATTTTTCCCTCACCATTAAGGTACTACCTATTTAAATTAGACCTAAACAACCTGTCTACGTTAGCCTTAGCCTCATCTCTAGTATTCTCTATCTATATAGTTAAGTCGATATATGGGCGTGTCCCTTTTGATGGGAGGGGGCACGGAGGAGAGCTCCACTTACATGAAAAACCAAATTATATATTTTTTATCAATAATCAACCATTTTCCTCTATTTAAATTTTAAATTTTTAACGTTTTCAATTTCACGATTATATTTGCTACCTTTTTAGTGTTATTAGATCATAGTGATTTTACTGAAGGTAATGGATTGATGAAAATAAATTCCTAAATGATCTGATTTGCTATGAGATCATTAAAGCTTCATAAACAGATCTTAGAAACCATGCATGTCTGAGATTCGAGTCCCGGACTATGGTTCTTAGGTTTACATCCCTACCTTTTAAGAGGAAGAGAAAGCATTGCATTACCCACTTTTTTACTTTTTCTCATTTATACCGTAGGTATATAGGGAAACCATTGTGTTTGCAAAAAAAAATCCGAAACCGGGATGTCACCGGAATTATCCGTTTCAGGTGTTTTTAAGACCTCCTGAGTATTTTTTACAAAGTTGTCTGTCTGTATATGAGTGTATGTGTATTTATGCTAGAGAGTTGAGACTTTGTACAATTATGTTTTTAACTACCTCGGCTTTGCCTCGGAAGTTAAATACATAAATCCCATCGGCTTACGATTTAGAAACCAACTAACTGCTCAAAGACATAATAGCATTCTTTGCTCCCTTGGTGCATAAAAAACTATTAATTATCTTTTCTTGTATTATAATTTTTAAACCTATTGGTCGGGAAGTTTCATTATTGGCAGGTTATTTTTATAAATTTTTGAACAAACAAATTTCTTTATTTAATGTTTTTAGTAATAACTTGCTTTACAGTATCATACGAGGTGGTGTACGCTAGGTTTCTTGATAATTTCCTAGGGTCTTTATTTGTATTATGATTGTATGAAAGGAAACCTGTTCATCAAATTCTGTCAGTCTGTTTTTCCACCGTCTATACATAGTTAAAATGCAAATCCAGATTTCAATCTTTATCGATCATTATCAGTGCTCGAAACAAACTCAGTAGAAATATGTTTTTCTGAGGTAGGGAGTTAAGGTTCACTTTATTACCTGTAGTAGAGAACGAAAAATGAAAAATTTGTATCCACTGTAAAGAGAATTGTTTTTTTGTACTGCGTACAGTACAAAAAAAACCGGCCACGGCGTTCTACGTACGCCGTGAAGCGGCCAAGAGGTTGAACGCCTCTTGTTACAAAACTAAGCAAGTGTCCTCCGTTAGGGTCGTATCAATTTTGCATGACTTAGTAAGTGTATTGGTTATAATTAGGGATATTTGTCGACTCAGTACCATTTACCAGTTGCCACTTGCTTTCATTGCGTTTGTATCATATGTTTGAAGCTTTCATGTGCTTCAGACTAAACACTGAGAGTCCTTTGATTCTACAAAAGAAAGTGAAAGGGCTATGGATTTTCCGCTCAGCTTTCCTCTTGTTTAGCCCCCTCTTTATCCTCTCTAAACTTTCTATCATGACTCATGGAATGCCTATAAATATTGTAGACTTATTTACTTTTCTGTTTTGTTTTCCCTGTGTCTTATAAGAAGGGAGAGGTAGCTTCGTAAAAGTAAATATTCGGGTACGCGGTACTTCAGGTCTTTGCCTAACCGAACATTTCCTATTTACCTTATAAAATTCCCTAAGCTCCTTATTACCATTTCGGACACGCTTCGTTCGTCCTCAGAATACTAAAATAACCTTATTTATACTGTAGTACGTCTTTGGAGCTTCACTCTTCCTCGAAAACTAAAACCTATATTCCTTTTTATCGCATTTTCAACAGAAAATTACGCTGTGATATAAACATAACAATGTTATCAACACCAACAACGTCTTGCCACTAATTTTAAACTTTATTAAGCCGAGCCGGCTTTCGACATAATGTCATCTACAGTGCCCCGTGTGAGATTTGAGTCTTCAATTCATGGAATCTGACAATGAAAGACTCAACATCTCACCACGACACTATAGATGGCATTATTGCCGAAAGCTGATTCTGCAAAATAAAGTTTAAAATTAGTGGAAAGATTTGTTGGTGTTGATATTATTGAAGAAAATTCCACTGCGCTTACTAAAATTAAAAACATAACACTTTAATTGGTTGATTTCTTACGTAAGTTGCAAAAAAACTTTAAAATTAACCAGTCACAATGTTATGTTTACTTAACGATTAAACCAAAACATTGAACTACGATTGGTTGATTTCTTTTATATTTAGCATAAACTTTGGTAACTAAGGAATCTCAGTTTTTTTTTGTCGCAGCAATTTGTTTTGAGATTCTGTAACCTTAAGTTAATAAACAAACATTTAACCCTATGATTGATCTCTTACATGAGGAGACATTTTTAAAAAAAAAATAACCAATCACAGTGTTATGTTTTCTCTCCAAGTAATCGTAAAACTGTGATTGGTTGATTTCTTACGTAAGTAGCAAAAACTTTTAAAAGAACCAATTACAGTGTTATGTTTTCTCTCCAAGTAATCGTAAAACTGTGATTGGTTGATTTCTTACGTAAGTAGCTAAAACTTTTAAAAGAACCAATTACAGTATTATGTTTACTTGTCGAGGAAACCTGAAGAGCATAGCAAAGAGAGGCATAGTTCAAGAGCCCATAGCAAATTTCGTGACCGTCCAGCCCCAAAAGTTTAACCCGCTAGCTTGATTTATTTTGGCTCCTTGATAAAAGGAGGAAAGGGGAATTTTGACCTATAACTCTGTCCCTAATGATTTTATCAAAAAAAATTAAAGGGCTATTATTTTAAGTTTATTAAATTTGTGACCAATCAATGTTGTAACTATTATTATTGTTGTAATAGAACCAGAGATATAACTGTTCTAGTGTTACCGAAAATACAACAAACATCTCTAATTTAGCCCCAAAACACACAAAAACCTTAAGCATGCATGTTCTTCTATGATATCGTGTTTAAGATAGAGATAAAATTAAAAATCAGACATATTGTATCAAACTATTGGTAATATAAAGTTGTTCTAGAGAAAGAGAGTAGTTCAGCTCTCATATGTGACGATTTATTGTTTGACATATAATGCTAAAAAAGTAGGTAATAACTTAAATATCATAAAAATAAGTGATTTTAGGCTTATATGTCAAACAATAAATCAAGATATAAGAGAGCTGTGCTACTCTGTTTCTCTAGAACAACTTTATATTACCTATTGTTTGATAAAATATGTCGGTTTTTTAAAACAGTCTATATCTTAAACATGATAGCATGAAAGAACTTGCAATTTTAAGGTTTTTTTACGTTTTGGGGTGGAAATTGAGACATTTTTGATGTATTTTTGGTTATATTTGAACATTTATATATATCTCTGGTTTAATTAAATCTATTTTAATGGTTAAAATTGAGTTGCCAAAAATTTAATGAACTTAAAAAGAAGTACCATTAACTTTTTTGATAAAACTGATAGGAACAGCGACAATGGTAAAAAACTGATTTTGGGGCCATTTTCTGGACTTTGAAAGGGTATAGGGGCCAAAATTCACCGATTGAAATGGCAGATCACCTAATTCTTTATCAGGGAGCCAAAATAATTGAATCTGTGGGTTAAACCTTTGGGGCTCGATGGTCACGAAATTTGCAATGGGCTCTTGGACAATTAACCTGTCATTATAGTACTACACACGAGTAAAGTCAGTTGACAGCGTGAGAAAATAGTATTGAGGATCAATAAGGTTGTTCTGGTTTGAAATTGAGGGCGTGGTTTAACATCCAGAACTAACCTAATTGGCTGCCTCGCGTTTTTTTCCCACCCTGTCAGCTGATTTTAGCCGTAATATTGTTGATTTCCTACGTAAGTAGCAAAAACTTTAAAAACAACCACAGTGTTATATTTATTTGGCAGGTAATCGCAAAATAACAATGTGATTGGTTGATTTCTCCTTACGTAATATAACCTTATCACACCTACATGTTTTTGTCTTACGTAGTCATCATATCTATAGACTTCCGCAATACTTTCTTACGCCGTTTCAACTTGGGGAAAGTAAATAAACATTTTAAAATAGAGACAGACGTACGTAATTCTTTCTTAAGTAAACGTTGGGAACCAATTTTCCCCTCCCACTCCTCTACCTGAGTGGGCTGCTATGGAATTTATTTTATTCAATTAACTAATATAAATAATTGAGTTTGTCTATATCCGGTCTCGATTAGGCCTTACGTTCCACTTCCAATCCAATTCTAGCTAAATATTTTATATACCTCTATGTCAAAAAGAATATAACACTTAATAATGTTAATGTTATAAAAGAACTTTTTATGAATAAACAACGCATAAAATATTTGAACATTTACAAATCTAACACTTGTATTAAATCTATATCTACACATGTAGATAAAAATTTATCTATTAAGTATTTTCTGTAAACTGTAAAATAAAAATCGTCATAGTGGACTAGCCCCATAGAGATATATTACTAGAGGAGCCCTATTGGTTGAATCTTGAAACATCGAAAAAGTAACCTGACCACATTCGATTATCATTTTCACCAAATAAACAGAACTAAAAAAACAGTAAATTATATAGTAGAATGTTAAAATACAAATCACAACACAAAACAATCTGCGGGAAGCCGAAAACAATTGATTAATTATAACCTTAACTCCCTCTTGGAGGAGGTTAAAATGAGGTTAAACAGAGCCCTATTAAAAATGTTTCAGGCCTCTCAATGTATAAAGATAGGCTATGCCCCCTCTAGTATATATCTCTATGACTAGCCCCCTGGCTAGTCCACTTTGACTAAAAAAAATAAAGAGGGGGGGGGGCTTTAGCCTCTTTCATTGGCCCCTTAGGACCCTGATAAAGAACTAGTTCATAAATTCGAATCGTTGGTGTGAGGATAAATTTATGGTTTACAAGTAAAGCTATGTTATTATTCTAATCTCATCACAAGATTGGTGTAGAGTATATATCCGTGATTAAGAGATAGGTGTAGAGTATATCCGCGATCACAAAATCGGTGTAGAGTATATATCCGCGATCACAAAATCGGTGTAGAGTATATATCCGCGATCACAAAATTGGTGTAGAGTATATATCCGCGTGTGTAAGTTTATAATACTGAATGTTTTAATATGATCTAAATCTAATTACTTCGTTAATATACCTATTCTCTCTTTAACTTCTAAGTAGAATTAATGTAATAAAGTAAATTATGTTGAATAGTAACCTTTGATTTTTACGTAAAAAAATGAATACAGGAATAAAATTATAATTAATTATTTTTGAGAAAGTGTTTTATTTAATTTTTTTAATATATGTAAATATGTTGTTATTTACTTATGTAATGTAAATAAGTTCTGTTTTACTAGGTGAGAAGGGATTATGTTTTTTTTTGGAAGTGTGATTTGAAATTAGGAGGGCTTGAGCCTTTGTTGGAAAAAGATTTATCCATCATTCTAATCTGTTCTAGTAGGACTAATTGCACCCTCACCCCTATTTGAAATTTAGGTGTGGGGCTTAAGCCCTTTTAGAATCCCCCCCCCCCTAGAATCGCCTATGCTTAGAATCTTACGACTCACTTCCAAACAGTATAAAAATATTCAACAAGATTAGAACCCTTACTAATCCTACAAAATCAACGTAGGTGTTAAATATTTAGTTTTCATTTTTGTTACAAACTCAAAAACAAAATACATTGGCAGACACAACAATGTTACCAATTAAATCTATTTCCTGTCTAACTAAAAACCCGACTAAATACCGATCCAAAAAATTTAATGTTTTTATTTCTTTAAAAAGACGATAATAAACAACAAATGTAAGGTAGTATTTACACGAGGCAGTGTTGCCTCTCAAGTTATTTTCTTTCATTTCACAAAGTGAAAAATTCCATTCTAAATGCAGACCTGCCATTCTTGTGAGTTTTTTTTATTTGGATTATTTAGAGAGTATAAAGACTATTAATAAAAGCAAAGTAAAAATAAACGAAGAATCTTGCGTGTGTCTAGAAAAACATGTATGTATTTAAACGTATTTTTTCTTTTTAGCGGATTATCATTAGAAAATGAAACTATGAGAATGGTCAGATAAACGAAGTGGGAGGGAAACAAATTCCTAATTCCAAAAATCAGGTACGGGGTACCTCGGAACTTTTCCTCATCACATCGAATTCGGTACGGTTATCCTCCCAACTTCGGACTCGCTTCGCTCGTCTTCAGAATATTAAATTTGCCAAATTTATGCAGCGATATCTCATCGGACTCGCTTCACTCGTCCTCAGATAAAATACATCCATTTCATTCTCAGGGGTCATCCATGCAGTAGTGACCACGCTCGATGATGCTTAACTTTTATGATCAAACAAAAACCATAGATGTACTTGTCGTATTCAAACGAAACTTAATGTACTTATTGATGACGTTAAGGTATGTATTTGTACTAAATTTCAAGTCAATCAGACTATTTTCTGAGTGAGTATTAAAAAATACTTACACAAGTAATTTGATAAAAAATAAACTAATGCTGATAATGAGTTGAACTTGACACATATGTTAGTCTTATACATGGCTACATGCGTGCCAAATATCAATAGGATCGCATTATTATTCCGCGTTTAATAATTTTGCAAAATTTTTGCAGAGTCATTGTCGCGGGTTAATGACGTCATAAAACAATTATTTTCCGAATAGTACAACTGCAGCAGTAGACTAATATTTGTACAAAGTTTCATTACCCTAGCATAAATAAACTAGGAACTACCATAAACTAGGACACACACATACTCACACACACACATACAGTGAAGGCCCCTGTTCCAAATGGGCTAATGCAACCGTTAAGCAGGGCTAAACTGAGAAAATTGAACATTCATTTGATTATAATTATATATATATATATATATATATATATATATATATTTATATATATATATAATATATATATTATATATATATATATATAATATATATAATATGCGTTGTAGCGCACGATAGATATCTCTTAAAGGCTTATTTCAATTGAATCGAAACGTAACTTGTCTTATAGGAAGATGGTGTATGACGTCAAAAACAAAAAATCTAAAACATTTTGTAACGTCCAAATCAAAAAACACTTTTTAGTCAAAAGGCGTTAAAACAATACCTAATATTTTAAAGTAAATTTTTAGCTAAATTGATTAAACTGTGTTTCAGATCAATCAAAACTATTATTTAGACTAAACCGTTTCGCTGTTTTACTAATTGAATCCCCAAAAGTAGAAAAAGATCTGATTGAGAAAAAAAAAGAAATTTAATTCTCCCATTTTTATTTAGCGAGTTTCCTAAAAAATATAAGCTTAGTTTATATTTTAATTGAAATTGTTACTATTTTCATTTTTTGTAGATTTTACACTCTCTTTTGCCTGAAGAGCCTTAAACTTTGAAGTCAAATAGTTAAGACTTGATACTTTAAAGCTAAGATCGATATTTATTGAGAAGTGTTATACTACTCTGAGACTATTGACCCTAATAACTGAGGCACGTGGTTGACCCTAATAGGTCTTTACTTAGGGTTCCCCACTAGATACCATAACCCATATATGTAATTCTTTGTATCCACTGAGGTACTTAAACAAAGTACAGACGTTTCAAGTGGACAGTTGATTCTGACTCTAGCGAATTTTAATGTAAATTAGTTCATCAGTTCATATATATATATATATATACCATATATACATGTGTGTATATATGTATATTATATAAATATATATATATATATATATATATATATATATGTATATTATATATATGTATATATATATATATATATATATATATATATATAATTATTATATATATATATATATATTGTGCTTTCTGAAAAAAATGGGTTACCGCTAAGAATAAAATATGTTTTTTACCGTCTGAGAACGAGCGAAGCAAACCTTATAGGCGTACTGCAATATTATGTAAATTAGGTATTTCCATACTTGAGGATGAGCGAAGCGAGTTTGAAGAAGCGATGATAAATGTAGCGAAACCAATATGGAGATAAAAAGTTTCGAGGTAAACCCGTTCCTTATTTTTAAAAGTATTTCTTTAATTCCCCATATTGTAGGAAAAGTACAAAATTTGAGAAGAATTAAAATTGTTAAAAAAATCGTTTTTTCGCATATATCTTATTTCATATTAAGAGTGTTGTTTGACTTTATAGTGCATTTTATGTCAGCTATTATCGTAAAAGCCTAAATGTTTTGTAGCGAACATTTGTGAAAAACGATACCACCCAATTAAACTTTGTTTCGCTTAAAATTGGAAACATTTTAATACTTTGCTTTAGAGCGCTGCAAAACGCTTAAGAAAAATAAAACAATATGGCATTAGAGAAAAAACAAAACAAAAGTGTATAATTACTGGTTGAGAAAAACTTGTGGGGGGGGGGGGTTAGAAGGGAATCGTAAGGTTTACCAGACCACTTGAGACTCGGGTCGATCATCGGGGTCGAGATTGGTATGCGCATGCGCACCACACCCTTCCATTTCCAACACTACATTACCACTTGGCCAAAAAAAACAATCACCTTAGATTAAACATATTTACCACTTTTTGTCTATATTGGTAGTTTCCACTTTCATATTAGGATAGTGGTATTGACTGAAGTCAAATATGTAGTCTCGTGGCAGTATTACATGAGTAATTTCTCCCCCCCCCCCAGAAATTCATTAAAAATTCAGCAATTTATAATTCAGCAAAATTAGAATGATTGCTTCCAAAGTTAACCCTTAAATTCAGATATTGAAATTTATTCAAATTTCTCGTTTTAATACTTTTTAAGATCTCTGAGAATATCAGCAAAATTGATATTTATCCCCTGTGTTCATAACCACAAAAATGAGCTTATTAGGCTAGGGTCATGGAAGAGTTAATTTGTTGTAGCAATTATATATATATATATATATATATAATATATAATTATATATATATTATATATATATATAATATATATAATATATAATAATATATATATATATATATATATATATATATACATATTATACATATATAATATACCTCAACATCTTACAAAATAACAACACTGGTAGTTTTATATAGCAATAATACGGCATAGGTAAATACAATGATCTGGGGAATGCTCATTGCGTTTGTCGTTGCGTCGCATTCAAACACCGTCGTATATCACAAGGGTCACCCCTTTCCAGCACAATGACTGTCACATGTCGGTTACCTGTCAAGTCACTTCGTCAAAAAAATCAACCCCTATCTCTACACTCTTATTTTTTTCTCAAACTTCCTATACATGTCAATCGTTAATTTCAAATTTAACATAATTATAAAATAATTTACTACATGTTAGTATAGTAATTTTTATTTTTTTTGATGATATTATATATTATTTGTGCTACTATAATTATGTAATATTATAATGTTTGACATATATAACACATGTGTTAAGTATCATCACCAAATTTCTTTTGTAATCATGTATAAAGATACTATCGTTTATTATATATGTTAATAATTATATGAAACAAAAAACAATTATAAAAAATATTTGATTATATATTTAAATAGTATTTTATATTTGTTTGTATGATTATATATTTATTTTGTAACTCATATTAAAATTAATTAACTATTGTATGACATATATAAATAAACAAAAATCACCGTGTTGCATCTTTGAAACGAATCTTTTGTGAATTTCTGGTCAAGTCGATCAACGAAGTTCGTACTCTCAATTTTTATATATGTCCACCTTTAATTTAAAAGCTAAACCTCATTTTGTAATTTTCCTTTCTCATATTTATTCTAATAATGTTATAGATTAAATTATTTTTAATGGTTTTGCTTTTTTGTAGGTTTTGTTTAATTTTTTTTTATTATCACCTAATTTTTTAAATATTTTTTTTTATTTGGTCAACATAACTCTTTGTGTGCATCAATTTTTTTTGTCAGAGGGTGGGTCTATTTAGTCACCCCTTAACTTACCCCCCCCCCCCCCTTCAATTATTTAGTATGACCATATTACGGTCAATAGCATTGACAGTCTTAAGTTAAAATTAGTTTCGTTAACTACCATGTTCTTAAGTGTTAAGTTTATAGAAATTGCGTTAGGTGTTTGGAAATTCATTATCAGCAGTCTTATTTGATATTTAGATACCGGAGATAAAGCTTATGATGTGAGTTTAATATTTAAACTTTTAATTTAAACAATAGACAGATATTTATTGGAGTGAGTAAAAATGTAACGAAAAAAATTATTAAAACGAAGACAGCAGTCCAAAAACAAGAGGGTTTCGGTCTCTTGGCCACTACGCTGCGTCGGCGCTGGAGGCCGCTTTGCGGCCCATGGGCACACTTCCACAATATAAGCAAATTTTCAAATTTATTAGTCAACAAACGTGATTTGTTTACATTATGTTATATATGTCAATCGATAAAACCTCAACTAATACTGATAATAAATTTTAAACTTCATACATTTGTTAACCTATTATGTAAGGTTTATGTGTATAAAATTATTTATTCATGAGTTGTGGGTTAGTGACGTCATACATATTTCATAATAGGGTTCAAGACCTTAAGTTAAGACCCAATTTTTGTATCAAGTTTCATTTCGATCCAAGAAAGCGTTAGAAAGGTATCGTGTTTTAAATAAACGTCTAGGAACTAAATCTCGGACATACCACATACCACTCATAAATCTACACACACACACACACACTATATATATATATAATATATATATTATATATATATATATATATATAATAATATATATATATAATATATCTGTGATCAGAGAGACCCCCTCTTCCAAGAAATCTACCACCCAGCACTTCCCCGTTCATAACTCCAATGTCATAAACTTATTTTTCTTTAAAAATTATACCTAGCTTTCAACCAAGGATCCTGGTCGCCGTAAAAGAAAATTAAAAGGATTTTATTAGGTATAGGATCCTATTAAACAATAGAACTTAAACTTAAAACGAAAGAAAAAACTAACAATTAGAAAAGTTCTCATTATCAAATGTAAGAGAAACAACAACAAATGATATTCCTGGTTGAAAGCTCGGTAGTTCTATATTTCAACTATTTTTCTCTTTCAAAATTTTAACTATATTTCTCTTTCAAGATTTCAACTATATTTCTTATTCAAAATTTCAATTATTTTTCTCATCTAAAATTTCAACTATTTTTCTCTTTCAAAATTTTAACTAATTTTGTTTAGACGATCAGCAAATAATGCTAATGAGTCTAGTGTCTTGAAATTTTGCATAGTATGCTTTGACCTCATAAGGATATTTTCCTTTAGAAATATGCTGAAAATTGTTAAAAATCGGAAAACCTTATAGTTATAAAAATAATAATGCTATTCTTTGATTACTGTTATAACAGTAATTTAGGATATGCATGATTCTAGTCTTGTCATTTTTTATAGATTATTAAGCGTGGTCATTAGTTGAAAGGCTTAAATTTCTCCTTAGATTGTCTAAGGAGCACTTATGCGAGTATATATATATACAGTCGGACCTCCATATAACGAACTTCTATACAACGAAAGTCTCTATGTAACGAATTTTTTACGTTCCCTTGAATTTTGTGTTTAAAAGGTGTTTATATTTAACGAAAAAAAGTCTATATAACGCGAACAAAATTTCCAGAAATAAGAAAAGACAAGACGCAAACTTTCAAGGAATTGACCGAAAACGGCACTCTGTTTTTCTGTAATTTCCCAGAACAATTATTTATTGATTTCTGCCCTGCCTTATTTAATTTTGCGAAATTTCTATGAATAGGATTAACACAGCATAGAACTAAAAAAATCTTTCAGTTTTAATTTGGTATTCGGTCTGACCAGTTCGTTTGTGAAACTTTTTATTTGTTTGTAATCGAGTTTATTAAAATGTCAATACGGAATCGCTGTCCCAGCGATCAGGATGAAAGCATTTGATTAGAAGGTTTTTGATTTAACCGAGAAGCTATATATATATATATATAGATATAAATATATATATATAAATAAATTATATATATAATAATATATATATATATATATATATATCGTATATATATATACACGTATGTATGTATATTTACTTTTTACATTCAGATTATCTGCTAAAATTTGAAACATTTCTCTCATAACGTCCACTTAGAAAGAATATTTAATGGCTGTTTAAAAATGCTTAAGGTTGAAGCATTTGATTAGAAGGTTTTTGATTAACCGAGAAGCTATTAAATTGAATTGTACATTAGTCTATTAAATTTAACGATTTATCGCTCGTCGGTAGAGCTATAAATTTAACTATCATAAAAACCACTCCAGTCTCTGTCTAGCCGTCTAGACCGATTTTTATCAAATCAGGTCATTATATCTATTTTTCATAATAAAAACTATCATAAAATTTTACTGAATAAAATTCTCTACGATTTTTTTTAAATCCCCTATATATACGAGATAAAAAATGTTATCATGTCATAACGCGGGGTTTAATAACATTGAGGCTTTGTGACCTCGGCGGTTCGCGCATCGTCCGCTACAGGGCCGCCCATGCGTCTCCCTGTGGTCGCTTAGTTCATGTCCTAAAATCAGTTCGATATATTACTACTTCATTCTAGTGGCATACCACCTCGATAAGCGAATTTTCAAATGCATCAGTGAAAAACATGATTTGTTTACATTATGTTATATATGTCAATCAATAACTCGGGAACTCATGCACATAATGTAATGTAACTTCGTAATTTTGTTAACCATAAGTAGAAGTACATGTGTTATAAATCACATGAGATAACACTGATTCTTATCACACAGATCAGCCTGATCTTAATACTTCATGGAGATTTGTGATTTTTTAAATGTTATTTTGGATCATTATCGTTGGTTAACGACGTTACGCGTATTTCATAAACAATAGGGGGTTGGACGTTGACACGGTTGATGTTTATAAAAAGCGTTTGAAAGTTATTGTGTCTCATAGAAACGTCTAGGAAAGAAATTGTACATATATATACATACATATATGTATTATATAATATTATATATATTATATATATATAATATATATTATATATGTATATATATAATATATATATAATAAATATAATAAATATATATATTATTATGTATGTATAATATAATATATATATATATATATATATATATATATATATATATATATATTATATATATATATATATGATATATATATTATATAATATATATATATATATGTAATATATATATATATTATATTATTTGTGTGTGAGTGTGTATATAAACCTCAAAAATACTTGAGGTTTTTTCCTCTTTCCATGACCCCAACCTCGCCCAAAGCGCAAATAAAATGAAAAAAAAATGTGATCGAACTTTAATATGATACTCAAATGACATGTCTACTAAAAACTAAATATTTTTAAACCTCTATTTATTTTTAATTCAAATTTTTAAATGTTCTTATATATTTTTAATTGTTTTTAAACTAGTTAGTGTTTTAATTGTTTAAAAAGTTTGTACATGAAAGATATAAAAAAATTAGATTGAAAAAATAATTAATGGGTTTTGTCAACTGATTTCATTATTATCATGTCGTGTAGTTTCAAAGTTTATTAAAAAAAAAAGAATACAAAAATGGATAAAAACTTACAAACACAACTTGATTCAAAATTCAAAACCCATAAAAAAATGAAATTTTTCATAAAACAAAAAGTTTTTGAAAGTCATGCGGATGTTTGGGAAAACTAACAAAAAAAATAATTACAAAAAATTTGCATATTTTATGCTTTAGTACTCCTAGTTCTCTTGACAGTAAAAAAAAAAGTTTTTAAGAGTTGAAGTGGGGAATTTTTTGTCCAAAAAATTACACAGCTATATTCTTTTAAAAGATAACTTTGGATAAAAATTGGAGGGGGGGGGGGTAGGAAAATAGGGGCAGTTACAAAAAAATCGGGAGGGGGTTAAAAAAATACTCGGTCGTGGTTTGTAAAAACTTTTTCGCTCTTTAGGACGTCTTTTGTTTTCATGCGGTTTTTTTTAGAGAAACTAAAATTTATGAAAGTAGAAAAATTTGGATAAAGAAAATATTTAATATATATTTGTATATTGAACGTTAAATCAAACGTGGTGTTAATTAATACAAAAATTAATATTATTATAGGACTGCAGTCTTTGTAAATTTTAATTATGTATATTATTCAAATAAATATATTTATTTATATTAAGAGTAGAATCAAAAATAACTAAATTTTTCTTTATTGAGGTATGCTGCGTTCATATTTACACCACAATGAGGTGTAAATATGACGTAATCAACCTGGAATAATGACAGAGCAAAAATTTCGAAAATTCATATCACGCGGTAAAATTTGTCGATCAATTTGTGATTTGGCGCGCATGTAGTCATATATAGAACCAAAATATCAGCTAAGTTTTATCACATTATCAGCTTTTGTTTACCTTTTTATCGAATGCATTGTGTAGGTTTTGTAAAAATTTTTTAAAAAATCGAAAAATAGGGTTTGTTTTAATGCGTCGTGTATATCTGTGGTTTTTGTTGGATCATAAAAGTTAAGCAGGATCAAGCAATATCAGTGCCTGGATGGATGACCGCTGGGAATTAAACCAATTTAATTACTACCTGAGGACGAGCAAAGCGGATCTGAAGTAGGGAGGTTAAACGTAGCGAATCCGTGGTGGTGAGAGAGGAATAGTTTCGAGGTACCCCGTATCCGATTTTTTTCTAGTCGGGTATAGGATATACCTGACTTCAAAAAAGTGGTAATTTTGTAAAAAAATTTTTAAATTTATATCGAAAGCTCGGCAAAATTATATATTATTTTGGACCTATTCCTCCTCAAAAGGTTTAATAATTTAAAATAGAGGTCCCTATAAAGTTTTTGTCTTAAAAAATGGTCTTATTTGGAATTAAAACTACTTCTTTCATAAAAATCTTTCATGGAATAGTTAGCATAGCGTGGAGATTTTTTATACTTTTTTTTTAATTTTTTTACGTACCAAAATATATTTTTTTTAATAAAGCGTTCAACTAATTACAGGTGACAATTCCTTGTAAGCCATGAGAGCAGTGAATTTCTCTAGTCTGTGTTAGAGAAGCATTGCATCCTTTCTGCTCTTGGTGCAGTAGTTATAAGAAGCATAGATTAAGTCCTCTTTATTTTAGTTTGGCAAATACTTAGTACACCAAAAAACAATAATGTTTTTTAGTACACCAAAAAACCTAATGTTTTTTAGTTACACCAAAACAATAATGTTTTTAGTACACCAAAAAACCATAATGTTTTTTAGGTACACCAAAAAAAAATCATGTTTTTAGTACATTAAAAGACCATAATGTTTTTAGTACACCAAAAAACAATCATGTTTTTTAGTACACCAAAAAACAATCATGTTTTTTAGTACATTAAAAGACCATAATGTTTTTAGTACACCAAAAAACAATAATGTTTTTTAGTACACCAAAAAATAATAATGTTTTTTAGTACACCAAAAAACAATCATGTTTTTAGTACACCAAAAAACCATAATGTTTTTTAGTACACCAAAAACAATAATGTTTTTATTACATCAATAAAGAATAATGTTCTTTTATGTACTAAAAAACAATATTGTTTGTCAGTACGTTAAAATACAATATTTTTTTTAGTGCACTAAAAAACAATAATGTTATAAAACAATTATTATTAAAAACATTATTGTTAAAAGCTATAATGTTTTTTAGTGTTCTAAAAACATTATTGTTTTTTATGTGCACTTAAAAACAATAACTGTTAAACACATCATTGTTAAAAATTCTAATGTTTTTTAGTGTTCTAAAAACAATAATGTTTTTAGTGTAAAAAACAATAATGTTTTTAGTGCACTTGAAAACAATAATGTTTTTTAGTACAATAATGTACTAAAAACAATACACTGCACTAAAATAACATTGTGACACAGCTAAAAAACTCCTAAAGTCCTCCTAAAAGTCAATAAACTCCTAAAAAAACAAAACACCGGAGTGAGAGTGCAACAAGAAAATTGTCTGGAGGGTGTTTAAGAAAAGTGAAAGTCAAGAGAAAAGCCCTTCCCTCAGCGAGGGAAACCTTAACATAGTCAGCTATCGATCTGTCTGGGTATCCCATCCCCCTAAAACTAACTGACTAAACCTCAACCCCCTGAGCTCATAACCCACTTCCTGTGAATCTCCCTTTCTACGGGGGGGACAGCCATATCTACCCCCCTAATGGAGAGGTACCAGCCATCCTAAACCTCCCTAAACACTTAAACAATCATACCAATAGTGATTTTTTCTTTTAAATTTAAAAAAAAAATCTTTTCTATTAAAACTAGGAAAGAGTAACTCAAGGGCTACATTTAGGTCCCTTATTGTATTACCCATTTTATGCATTACATTTAAACAACATTTATCAAAAAATTAGTCTTAAATTTAAGAAAAATGTGAATTTTAAATCATATTTATCTTAGTTATGCATTATTATTATGCTAATATAAAATTTATATTAGCTTCATATTACTTTAAACTTTAAAGTTGTAATGTGTTGCACCAGTAACTGTCCAATCTTTGTACAAAGAATCCAAGAATCTCTTTTACAGATTTTGGCCATTTTTGATTTTGTCATCAGGAACCCTAGAAACGGATTTTGGACACAATATTTTGGAATTTATTAATATGAGCAAGGACCTATGTTATTAAGCAAGCTGTCCTACAACATTATTTAATCTCCTGTATGAATAAATAAGCTTCCTATATCTTAAGTTATTATTAAATTAAGCTCCTTAATTTAAACTAATGTATTATTAATTAAGCTGTCCTATATCTTAATTTAAACTAATGTATTATTAATTAAGCTGCCTATATCTTAATTTAAACTAATGTATTATTAATTTAAGCTGTTCCTATATCTTATTTAAACTAATGTATGCTGTCCTATATCTTTATTTATGTCAGCATTATGCTATTTCTCTAGTTTGTTCAGAAATATTTTATCTAATTGTTCTGTCTTCTAATAAGAAATGTTCACGACGTATAAAGATCGTTCAATCGTAATTTTTCTTTCTAATTTTCTTATCTGATTTTAAGGGCAATGTAAAAAATGGTGTGGACGAAAATTATTTCCTTCTTTATTTTTATTCGCTTTAGAGTCTAGACATCAGATGACATCATAAATCATTAGCCTTTGCTCTCCTGATAGATTTAAGAAATGATAATCTATTTTATTTATTACAAGTTGGCAAGCATGAAACTAGATTTGCATACCTCTACAAATAAAGATTGTTTTGGTTTCTTAAAGCAGAGAGAGCCCTCCTTTTTTAAAGCGAAGCGAGTCCAAGTAGGGAGGATGAGCGTAGCGAATCCGATGTAATGAGGTCCCGTACCCGATTTTTTTACTCATTTGGAGCTCAGTTCATGCTAATATTTAGCACATTTCTTTCATTTAGCGCATGTTGTTTAATTCGACAAATTATCACAACATCTTATGATATAAATTATTCCTAGACGGAATATGTTAAAAACATATACCGAAAATATGAGCCAGAATTGAATTAATAAAATAAGCATGAAAGCACACATTTCATAGAAAATTCGCCCGGCTTACCGACTTTCTATTATTGTTGTTATCGTTTTTTAGAAGGCGATAAAAATTAGCGGTTGTACCAAGATTAAATCCTGGAAGCCCTGGATTTAAGTACTTTAAGAGGTCTTATTAAGTCTGGATTACGCGATTCAGCCCCCCAAAAACATTTGTTGTTTACCCTGATCGTAATTTATGCTTTTCGGTAATATACCAAAGGTTTTCGAATTTTTTGGTCACTTAAGGTGGTCGTCTCGACTCCGGAACGGTTTTATTCGATTTAGCGCCCCCCGAAAACGGAACCCTTCTCGACATTCGTTTATTGGTGACCTCGGGCTTCATTTTACGGAGAAAACCGGGTTAATGACGTCACAACAACTTGGTTTCAATAGTGATTGTGTCCTTCCCAAGGTCAATTTTTGTACCAAGCTATATTTAAAAATATTAATCCGTTTAAGAGATAGCGCCTTTGGGATTCTGTATTATGTATATTAAAACTACTATTTTCGTATAAGGGACCTCTAAAACAACTTTTGGTCACACTACCGCCATACAAGCCACTTCATTTGCTAATTTTGTAAAGGAAATTCGCTAAAAAGCGGCAAGGTACTTACTTATACATACACACAACGTAATATATATATATATATATATATATATATATATATATATATATATATATATATATATATATATATACACACTAAATTAAGAGCAATGAATAGAGACATTTAGATAACTTACAATAAAAACGTATCGTTTCGAAACTGTTTAAGTTCTTCCACAGACGAAGAGAGACTCAATATATATATATATATATATATATATATATATATATATATATATATATATATATATATATAATATATATATATATATATATATATATATATATATATACACATTACGTCCATGTCCTCAAATTAGTCCACGCGGAGCTGAGCATAGCTGTCAAGCGGGCCCTATTATTCGATTTAGTACCTCAATAACAGCTTCTTAGTCTACTTTCTATATAGACTTCTTAGAACTACTTTAGCTTGCCCAAGAGACAGAAACAACCTTTTCTCTATTATTCTAAGTAGTTACATCTGAATTAATAATGACTCTTTTATGACATGATTTCATCTAAGATTGTATAACTGTTTATTAAGATTGAAGTTTAATTAATAGTTTAAGTTTTAAAAGTAATTAAGATTTAACGAAACAGATAAAAAAGGCTGTTTGTGAGACAAAATACCTTGTCCGGTTGTTCAACTCGAGAAAATTATACTCTTAGCTTTTCTTTAGATAGTTCGGAAAATTTGTTCTATTTGTTTTAGTCTATTAAGGTTGTGCTGGCAGCGACCTGGTCGTATTCCCAATTATTTTATTCCTGTTTAAAATACTGATATTAATTTATATTTTACGGCGTTCAATTATTTTTTCATTATAGGAAACTTAATGCAATAATCAATTGTAGACAATTGATTATTGTCTACAATAAATGTATTTGACATAGTGCTCATACTGGTTAAAGTGACTTGGCAGTCTTGGTAGGAGGAATCACCCAGTGGTGAAACTCCTTGGCGTGGTCATGGAAACCGATTGAAGTTATTTATTTATTTCCTTATTACTTTTTCTCATTTATACCGTATGTATTTACAAAAAGTATTTTGTTTGCAAAAAAAATCCGAAACGGGATGAAACCGGAATTATCCGTTTTAGGTGTTTTTAGGCATCCTTAGTAGTTTTCGCAAAGTTGTCTGTCCTGCCACATGTAAGGATATTTATCTTGCGTATAAATTGTAAAGAACCAGGACCGAACTCGAAATGTCTGGCTTTTGCGCTAAACGTAATCCCACCATGTCTTAAATAAATATCTCATGAAATGAATAATTTGTTGATTACAGATGTTGGCGGTGCCAGGAGGGTTAGAGGCGGTGGCACGGGATCGTCAGGTTCGTCTCCGCTCGGTTCATACAGACCTCCAGCTGGACCTCCCCCCATCTATACCCCTCCCCGACGGAGAGGAAATACCTTACGGATCATCCAACAGACTACATATCAGAGACTCTCAGCAGGTAATATACCTGAGTAAGCAAATACTCAGTGGCATAATATATCCATTAAGCAAATACTCAGTGGCATTTATCCATTAAGCAAATACTCAGTGGCATTATATCAATTAAGCAATACTCAGTGGCATATATCAATTAAGCAAATACTCAGTGGCATATTTCCAGTAAGAAAATACTCAGTGGCATAACTTGTAAGGACCTTTCGAAAAAAAAGTTAGAAGCCTTTTTTAGTGTAATCAACACGCTTCTCTCTTTGTACAAAGTAAGAAAGTTGTATAGAAAATCGAACCGTCAATAGTTATGAAGGCTTGACGTAAGAGACTTCTAACGGACAAAACTCAAACGGTCCTGTCTCTCTTAAGAGCCTTTGTATTTATGGAGTCCAAACGTGTTCCCCTTTTTTTAGAATTCCGTATTTTATGGCTTTTGCACCTCAAAACTCTATAGTCCGATATTCTTTATGACCAAAAGATTGGAACTTACATTGAATTGACACCCCAAGACGATTGCAACCCCAATTCAAAAGGTTCAGCAAGATGACATTGGTTCATAAAGTACCAGTATGTACCCTTGTATCCCTGTAGAATTTTATGACCTTCCATGCTGCAATAAAAACACCCGTATTGTAAACAATTTAGCTAAACTTCATGGGTTACAAATATTTTCGGAAGTACATCCTTATAACCCATCTAATTTCTATAAAATTATTTAAAGGAACTCTCAATATTTTTTTGATAATGACAATATATTACGGTTTTGTGTGTCTTGTGTTATTCATTCATTGTCTTTTAGCGAATTACCAAAATAATGAGGTTTTAAGGTTGGTATTGGAAAAGGGGAGGAAGGTGGTTTATATACATACATATATATATATATATATATATATATATATATATATATATATGTACATACGTAGTAGCAGCCTAGGACTATGTTCGGGCCCGTCCTCGATTCTACTCCAACCTGCACTACACTGTGTTTTGTAACTAATCTAAGATTAATCTGACTCTAAAAGGCACTTTTTACTCCTCCGAAAAGACCGATTAAACTTGAGTAAAATGTGATGAAATATGTGTGACGTCATTAACCTAAAAAATGACCCACAATGATCTAAAAAAATCACATATTTTCATATATTGTTTAGATTGGACTAAAAAATTGTACACATATACTACTATGTATGCTTCACAAACGTACAAAGTTTTATTGTATTGTCAGAATTAACTCCGGTTTTATTGATTGACATATATATGTAAACAAAACATTATGTCACAATGTAAATAAATTAAGTTTTTTCTCTAATAGATATGAAAATTCGCTTATATCGCGGCAGTATGTCACTTATATAAACCAGTAATATGACACACTGATAAAGTATAACAACCATGTGGCCGCGGAGTAAACTACTAGGAGGAGCGGGGGCAGCAAGGAGGCCTCCAACGCCGAGGCCGCGTAGCGGCAAAAAGGCGGAAGGCTTCTTGTTATTCTATAAATAGTGCAGATTAATCAATAACTATTTATTCGAATTCTCAGTGAAAAGTTTTATTATATAAATTCGAGATATAGGCTCTATCAATTACCATAGTGATATATTACTAGAGAGGCTCTATAAATTACCATAGAGATATATTACTAGAGAGGCTCTATCAATTACCATAGAGATATATTACTAGAGTGGCTCTATCAATTACCTTTGAGATATTTACTAGAGAGGCTCTATCAATTTATAGAGATATATTACTAGAGAGGCTCTATAATTACCATAGAGATATACTAGAGAGGCTCTATCATTACCATAGAGATATATTACTAGAGAGGCTCTATCAATTACCATAGAATAATTACTTGAGAGGCTCTATAATTACCATAGATATATTACTAGAGAGGCTCTATCAATTACCATAGAGATATATTACTAGAGAGGCTCTATCAATACCATAGAGATCTGATTTACATAGAGATATATTACTTGAGAGGCTCTATAAATTACCATAGAGATATATTACTAGAGAGGCTCTATCAATTGAAGTTTGAAACATCAAAAAGGTCACCCGAGCACCTTCTATTATGCTTTTTATCATTTTCTGTTTGGGCACGATTATAATTCAGAGTTTACTGTACTTTTGCCCTAGGGTCTAGATTCTAGATGATTAAAAAAACAATTAAATAATATTATCAGTAATAATATACAATATAATATCTGTTTACAAATAATATAAAATATAATAAGTAAAAAAATCGGGTACGGGGTACCTCGGAACTTTTCCTCATTACAACGGATTCGCTACCCTCATCCTCCCTGCTTCGGAATCGCTTCGCTCGTCATCAGAAATGCAACATGCCTTTGGACTCGCTTTACTCGTCTTCTGATAATAAATGCATCTGTATCATTCTCAGTGATCACCCGTACACCCCTGACCACGCTCAATGCTACTTAATTTTTATGATCCCACAAAAATCATAGGTACACTTGTCCCATTGAAACGAAACTTAGTGTACTTATTTATTAGGTAATAATTTACACTTGTACCAAATTAAAACTCAATTGGACCATCCATTTAAAAAGTTTTTAACCTTTTTAAAAAACATACACAAGTCATTTAACACAAATTGAACTAATGCTGATAATGAGATGAATCTTAGCACATATGTTAGTCTTATACATGGCTACATGCGCGCCAAATCTCAAATTGATTGCATCATTTTTCCGCGTTTTATGATTTTTCGAAATTTTCGCCGAGTCTTTATTACGGGTTAAAGACGTCATAAAAAAATGATTTTCCGAATAGCACAACTACAGCGGTAGACTGATTTTTGTACAATATTTCAACTCTCATGCATACATACATACACTGGATGCTATGACTATAACACTCACACATACAGAGAGACAACTTTGCAAAAACCACTGAGGAGGCCTTAAAAACGCCTGAAACGGATCGTTCCGGTTTCATACTGGTTTTGGATTTTTTTTCAAACACAATACTTTTCCTATATACCTACAGTATTAATGAGGAAAAGTAATAATAGTATCAGTTGACAGCGTGGGAAAATAGTGTTAAGGGACCAATCGCGGGCGTGGTTTAACATCCAATATTGCCTCACATTATTTGGCTGCTTCACATCATTTTTCCACGCTGTCAACTGTTTATAACCGTGTTATTCAGTAATATACGTTATCTACTTACGGAAGAAAGTTAAACAATAGATTATTATTCTTTAAAATCTTATTACCTTTCCTCTCACACTACTACGGGTATAAGAAAAAGTATTCTGTTCATATTTAATTTTAATCGGTGACAACAAACCACTAAAGATTAAGATATTAAACTTTTAAAACTAAAAGAAATAAACGATAAAAAAGGTTTTTCAAATACTCACTTCGAGATTTTGAAGGTAATAAAGACGCTTTGAACTTTCAACTCTCACAATGTCAGGTGGACTTTGGTCTAGTAGTTCGTCAATTCAAAACAATATTTCCAGGTTTCTCTTCCTTGTTATTTCTATTCGTTATATTTTATTCCGAAATTAGTTTACTTTTACAGTTTTAGTAAAACCGAACACACGTTTTTAGAGCTTTGTTCCTTTGTTTAAACGAAATAAAATATCCGAGGAAACTACCGATAAAAATCTGACGATTCATAATCATGTGATTAAAAAATTAAACCAGTAAAAAAATATCAGTGTTGCCAATATATACCTCAACATTTTAAAAATATTTAAATAAAGTATTAAAAATATGTAATGGATGAAAATAAAGATTTATTATTATTATAATTACCAAATTTATACCGCAACAAGTCTTCGGACTCGCTTCGCAATTCGTAAATAGATACTGTAATAGACTGAATATCCACAGGTATGTCATACCTGTAGATATTCCATAAGGATATATAATAGAGGGGACATAGTCTATCTAAATACATTAAGAGGCCTGAAACATCTCTTTGGCTCTGTGAGCCTCTGTTTGAGGTTTCAATGAGGTTACATTAAAACCTCCTTCAAGAACTAGCTAATGTTATAATGAATATATTTATTTCGGTTTCTCGCACACTGTTTGTGTTTTGATTTGTATTTTTAACGTTTTACTATAAGTTATTGTAATCTTGTACTGATTATTTGATTGTATTTATAAGCGAAGGTTGTCAGGTTACTTTTTCGATGTTTCGAAATATAAACTATTGGGCCCCTCTAGTCATAATTTCTCTATTCCTGTAGATACTTTATACAGTAAATAGATCCGTCTTATTTCTAGCCATTGAGATATACAGGGTGACTTACTCTTAATGGGACAAAATAAAAATCTTGATTCTATGGACCAGGATGAACAAAAAATGTCATGTAAGCATAGGGTCGATTCTCAATAGTTCTCTAGAAAAATCGATATATCGAATTATTCGATACTTTACTATCTAATTCTCTAAAACGATCTACAACTTGAAAACTACTAAAGCTAAAGAGATGCGGTTTTCACTATTCTCAAGGACATTAAATTCCCTTTAAAATGGTATACTTTATGTCGCAATCATCACAATTAAACTTTAATTTATTTGCATTTAAAATAAAAAATTTTATTAGTACTAAAAATGTAAAAGATTTTAAATGCCAAAATCTTCGATGTTTGTTCACTCATAATTGAAACCTAAAAATCTTAAAAACAGCCTCATTCCATACCCTTTAAAATGATATAACATAATCTATGGCTTGTTTTTAACTTTAACCGAGATATTCTTAAAAAACTTGATGTAAGTCGCTTAGATTCTAAAATATTCACTATGTAAACAAAGACATTTACATTTAAATTATTTCAATTTTATTTATAAAATAAACTTTATTTTATTAGTTATAGCTATATTATTAATTAATCTATGTTTTATTTATTTCTATTTATTTTATTCCAATCGCTGGATTGGACGAGAGGGACCAATAGCCTGGCCTCCGAGATCTCCTGATCTTACACCTCAAGATTTTTTTCTCTTGGGCGCAATGAAAGATGAAGTATACCGGCCCCACAAAATCGAGATGACATGATGCTAAAAGTGCATGAGTCAAGAGCTGCAATAACTGCAGCACAAATTGAAAAAGCTACACAATCAGTGTTAAGAAGATGTAGACTATGTATTAGAGTTGAAGGAGGAAGATTTGAATCTCTCTTATGATTTACATGAAGAATGATTTTTAATTCCCTTGCAGTAAAAAGTTAATTTATTTATTTATTATTTAAGCATGTATAAATATACCTATAACTTTGAATTCTTTCAACAAAATTCTTCAAGAAATGTTTTTGTTGCATTTGTTTTATTATAAGAGACTTAAATTAAGTTTTTTAAGCTATATGGAGTGGAGGGAGGGGGTTGCTTTTTTCTATGATTAAAAAAACATAGATTAATTAATAATATAGTTATAACTAATAAAATAAAGTTTATTTTATAAATAAAAATTGAAATAATTTAAATGTAAATGTCTTTGTTTACATAGTGAATTTTTAGAATCTAAGCGTCTTACATCAAGTTTTTTAAGAATATCTCGGTTAAAGTTAAAAACAAGCCATAGATTATGTTATATCATTTTAAAGGGTATGGAATGAGGCTGTTTTTAAGATTTTTAGGTTTCAATTATGAGTGAACAAACATCGAAGATTTTGGCATTTAAAATCTTTACATTTTTAGTACTAATAAATTTTTTATTTTAAATGCAAATAAATTAAAGTTTAATTGTGATGATTGCGACATAAAGTATACCATTTTAAAGGGAATTTAATGTCCTTGAGAATAGTGAAAACCGCATCTCTTTAGCTTTGTAGTTTTCAAGTTGTAGATCGTTTTAGAGAATTAGATAGTAAAGTATCGAATAATTCGATATATCGATTTTTCTAGAGAACTATTGAGAATCGACCCTATGCTTACATGACATTTTTTGTTCATCCTGGTCCATAGAATCAAGATTTTTATTTTGTCCCATTAAGAGTAAGTCACCCTGTATATTAGAGGGGGCATAGCCTATCTAAATACATTGAGAAGCCTGAAATATCTTTTTGGGGCTCTCAGGGGCTCTGTGTAACCTCATTGAAACCTCTTTTAAGAGTGAGTTAAGGTTATAATAAATAAATTTATTTCGGTTTCCCGCACATTATTTGTGTTTTGATTTGTATTTTTAACGTTTGACTATATAAAGTATTGTAATTTTGTACTGATCATTTAATTATATTTATATTCGAAGGTGTTCAGGTTACTTTTTCGATGTTTCAAAACTCAATCAATAGGGCCCCTCTAGTAATATATATCTATGTTTCTAGCGGTTACCCATCCAGGCACTAACCTCGCTCGATGCTGCCAAGCTTTTATGATCAAGCAAGCCATAAATATAGTTACCTCTTTGAAGCGAAACTTGGTACACTTACTCATTACAAGAAGGGATACACTTGTACCAAATTTCAACTCAGATTATTTTTCGATTTTTAATGCTGATAATGAGATGTAAACAGGTGGGTCTTTCATTACAGTCTTTAACTCATGGTATATCTACAATACTGTAAAACCCTTTCACCGAAACTCTACTATATTCAGACAGGCCCGTTGCGAGGTAAAACTCGTAGGGGGACGAAACCAATTCCTGAGGGGGCGAAACCAATCCCTGAGGGAGCGAAACCATTCCCTGAGGGGGCGAAACCAATCCCTGAGAAGGGCGAAATTCTCACATCTACCACAAATTCCACTAATATCTACGTTGTCAAAGGGGTCGACGTTTTTTCTAGGGGGCAATGCCCCCCCTTACCCCTGCCTAGCTACGGGCCTGTATTCAGAAAAGAAATTCAGTATGCTGTGAAATAAATATTTTAAATTTTCACAGTTAAGAAACAAGTGTACATAAAAAAAAGCTTAATACCCCCCCTCGACTTCTTTCATACCGATGTCCTCAGCGTAATTTTCTTTTCAATTTTTCTCTGCTATGAAGATTATTAGAGGAAATAATTTTTCAAAAGGAATTCGCTCAAAAACAAATGTAGGTCAAGCTAATGCGGAATATAAAAACCCAATAAAAACATGCGGTAGAGATTCCCTTCAATTTGTTCCACTTATTTGCCACTAGTGGAATATTTCCACTTGGCTTTACGTCGTTAACGAACCATTTACAGTCCTTTATTAATAACATTAACAAGGGGTAAACCCTTCTTCATATCGACTTCCCTCGGGTTCCTTTTAGAACCTCCTGAAGCATTATAGGTACGAAATACATTCCTTTTATACAATAAATAAAAAACAGTATAATTCAAAAAATAAAATTCGGGTTCGGGGTACCCCGAAACTTTTCATAACGTCATGACCTATTTTGTTTCGTTACGTCAAACTCATCAGGGCGCCGACAAAGCCTGAACTCACTCTGACCTTTAATTAAAATTGAAGGTCAGAGTGATAAGGCTTGTGAGACTTAGCTTTCTAGCTCATTACGCCATAAAATCATATATATATATATATATATATATATATAATATATATATATATATATATATATATAATATATATACATATACATATATGTATATATGTGTGATTAATAAAATTCTCGAAGAATAAATAAGGTTATGAGTTTTGGTAATAGAGGGGGATAGGAGTGGGGAGGTGGATTTCTTGAAAAGGGGAACTTTCTGATCAATATATATATAATATATATATATATATATATATATATATATATATAAAAATACGGAGATAACATCACAAATCTTTGTAGAGTATATAGATCAGGCTGACATTGCACACGTACTACTAAGTATGGTTTACAAAAAATGGAAGTTTCATTTTATTATCAGGATTAGTTCCGGTTTTATTGATTAACATATATAACATAACATAAATAAAACACGTTTTTTTACTAATATACTTAATAATTCGCTTATATCGTGGCAGTAAAAAAAAATAAAATGCCCGTTTTAGGGCGCTTTATTGTTTCATGTATGCTACTAATCTCCAGAAAGATGTATCATTAATGTTTATCACAAATGTTGTGCTAAATTTGAGGTTAATTTGTTTTATTGCAGGAGAGTGAGATATATCAGAAGTGCGTTCGGGCACCTCCAAACAGGACTGTGTTTGAAGGAGAGAGTCCGCCTCCCTACAGGACGCCTCCACACCCGCCCCCACCACCTGACTGGTCAGGTCTTGTTAGGTGTCATTCTCTCTCATCCAGGTAAATATGATCTCTATATTTTTATTTTATTAGGTATACACAGCCATTAGGATCTTGATTGCAATGCCACGCTCTCCAAGAACCGCCTCTTAATAGCTACGCGACGTCGATGCGGGGACCGCCTTAACTCTAGATCGCTACATGTCGTTGACGCCGGGGACCGCCTTAGACTCTAGATCGCTACATGTCGTTGACGCCGGGGACCGCCTTAGACTCTAGATCGCTACATGTCGTTGACGCCGGGGACCGCCTTAGACTCTAGATCGCTACATGTCGTTGACGCGGGGACCGCCTTAGACTCTAGATCGCTACATGTCGTTGACGCCGGGGACCGCCTTAGACTCTAGATCGCTACATGTCGTTGACGCCGGGACCGCCTTAGACTCTAGATCGCTACATGTCGTTGACGCCGGGGACCGCCTTGGACTCTAGATCGCTACATGTCGTTGACGCCGGGGACCGCCTTAGACTCTAGATCTCTTCATGTCGTTGACGACGGGGACCGCCATAGAATCTTGATCGCAATGTGGCGTTAACGCCGGAGACCGCCTTAGACTCTTGATCGCTAGGTGGCGTTGACGCCGGGGACCGCCTTAGACTCTAGATCTCTTCATGTCGTTGACGACGGGGACCGCCATAGAATCTTGATCGCAATGTGGCGTTAACGCCGGAGACCGCCTTAGACTCTTGATCGCTAGGTGGCGTTGACGCCGGGGACGTTTTTAGACTCTTGATCGCCACACAGCCTTCATTCTTTTATAAATATTATGTTCTTCAGTGTTAATATAGTTGTTACCGTTTATAACCCTTTGGGAAATCTATCTTCAAATTTATTTTTAATTGAGGAAACAAAAAAAACTCCCTGCAAGTTTTATCAAATAAAGTTGTTTTTCTTTTTACTTATTTTAATAAAATTCATCATTGCAGTGTTGCCTTTTATTTATTTAGAATTGTTTTCAACCATTTTCCACTTTCTTTGGCAATTGTTTCCACTTTCTATACCTTAACTAACAATGAATCTTTTTAAAAAAGAATTGATATTCATTAAATGCTTAAAAAAATAATTAAAAGTTTTATCAACAAATACAGAGTTACTTTTTTGTCTTGTAATAAATATTTATAATAAAACAATTCTAGCCCGAAGTCCAGATCAGAGAAAGCTGAAGAAAAACTTGCCTCCTTATTCTGCGATCCATTTCTTACTAAAGCTTCCGGCTTTTATGCTTTATAACTTAAGCATTATAACTTGATCTTTAGCATTACTACTTTTCACTCAATTTTTATTTATTTTTCTCAGGAAATGCGCATATTTGTCCAGTTTATTAAAAATAGGAAAAATAAAGTAATAATTCATTATATTTTGAGAAAGTATAAGACTTCTTATACGCGGGGTTTAACAGGGGTTCATCCTCCACCCCGGCAGTTGTCATGTAAAACTCATTTTTTATGGTGAAAAATACCGTGTGAACAGTTGCACCAGTGAACCACCCCCTGCCAAACCCCGCGTGTAAACGAAGTATTAATAAAAAGTACTAAACTTACGTTTGTAGAAATCTTAGTGTGCTTTATACAAAGCCGGTATTAAAAGGGAAGTGGTTGGTGGTTTAGATAGGAAAAATAAGAAAAAGGGAGCCATCTTGGCTGTTAGCTAGCGAACTTATCGATTTGATTGTAAGCACTGACGATCGTGGAGGTAATTAATAATTAATCATACAAAAAGTATAAGGCGGGTTTGAGGTTTGATTGAAATTCAAACAATAACGTCACGGTACATTGAGCGAATGCAGACTGACTGACTAGAATGAACTATACTGTCTCTTCTGAATAATAATAAAGCTAAAACACGTAATAGATAAATAATCAAAATAAACATCTGATATAGCTGCTTCAACAGATATCATTTGATACCGAGTTTTTTTAAAACTTGAATAATTTACCATAGAGATATTTTACTAGAGAGACCCTATTGTTTTAATTTTGAAACATTGAAAAAGTAACCTGATCACATTCGATTATATATAATCAAATAAACAGAACAAAAATACGGTAAATATATTATTATTTTTATTATTAGTGTGGAGGGCAGAAGTAATCCTTCTATGCACTGCGACTTGAAGTCTTTTGTACATTTACCCTCATGATCTAGTGTTTTCTACTTCTTTGAATGGCAGCAGGATATGAGTGCGTTTACGACTATATAGATACTAAACTATCGTTATACTGTTTGTAAAGATAATTTGTGAAATCCATTAAGAGATTAAAAATAGTGAGATGCATTTATATTATTGATAGAGTGAAAATAAAGTATTAATTAATTTCGATTTGATAGCAACTTCCTACAAGTAATTGCATTCTGATACTCCATACATTTGGAGTCTAGTATAGAATGCTGATGATTTCTGTTTTTATTTTTACAAGGGCCACATATTGGCTGATCTTTTATTGTTGGACACATATCTCTCAAATGACCGAACTGAGAACAATGTTAGCAAGCGGCTTGTCTCTTGTTACACTGACTTTGTGAGTGACCAATTCTGAGGCAGGTTAGACACCGTGTTACCCATTCATAGTTTTTTACTGGTAATCGAGACCACCCTATGAAAACATTACCTACTTTTAATATTTCTTGCTTAATATTATGAGGCAACTCAATAATCCACCGAACAAAGTTGCCTCCTGTTAACCAGGGGCAAGTTCTGGTGAATCACTTTCGGTGGGATCACTTTTCCTTTGTATTCTTTTCTGTCAAAAACCAATTTAGAAAAGTTTAGGTCCCAAAGGTTATTTAAAAGTTCCTCTTTGTTTAAGCTTTTGTCAACTCCAACTATAGAGATAGTTTCTCCTGGAAGAACAGGCAGAGTTGCTATCAAACCGAGCTCTTTAAATTTGGTATATGACAGTATTGAATCTCTATCGTGAACAGACTCGGATTCGATAAGACATGTGGTAAATATAAAGTAGAATGTTTAAAAGGCAAATCATAACACAAACAATATGCGGGAAGCCGATAACAATTGATTTATTATGACCTTAACTCATTCTTGGAGGAGGTTTCTATGAGGTTACACAGAGCCCCAAAAAGATGTTTCAGGCCTCTCAATGTATTTAGTTTGGCTATACCCCCTCTAGTATGTATCTCTATGGTATATTACTAGAGAGGCTATAGAGAGTAATACTATAGTATTAGTCCCTTTGAGAGAGGCCCTATTAGTTAAATTTTAAAATTTAAAAAAATCAGGTACAGGGTACTTCAGAACTTTTCCTCATTACGCTCATCCTCACTGCTTCGGACTCAGAATTAACAAGTCGTTAAATTTATCCTGCAAAACGACCTCGCTTGTCCTCAGATAGTAAGTAGATTTGTTTCATTCCCTGTGATACCATGCACTGACCACTGATGCTGCTTAACTTTTATGATCCACCATAAAACATGGATGTACCTGTCATATTAAAATGAAACTTGGTGTACTTATTTAATACTTAAAGGTATATACTTAAAAAACCAAATTTCATGTCAATCGGATTATTTTATACAATTTTTTTAAAAAACCTATACAAGTTATTCGATAAAAATTGAACTAATGCTGGTAATGAGATGAAACTTAGCACATATGTTAGCCTTATACATGGCTACATGCTTGCCAAATTTTAATTGAATCGCATCATTTTACCGTGTTTTATGATTTTATGCGTAATAAAAAATCATTTTCCGAACAGCACAACTACAGCAGTAGACTGATTTTTGTTCAAAGTTTCAACTCTCTAGCATAAATACACTGGGAGCTACGATGATAACAGACACCCAACTTTGTAAAACTACTCAGGAGGCCTTAAAAGTACCTGAAACTGTTTTGATTTTTTTTTTGCAAACACAATACTTTTTTATATACCTACGGTATAAATGAGGAAAAGTAATTAACCTGAACTCCTTCTATTGTTAATATAATTAAATCAACAGAACAAAATTAAAATAACTTATAAAATAAAATGTTTAAGATACAAAACAAAACAATGTTTAAAAAACAAATGACAATTGATTTATAATAAGCTTAATTCCTTAGAATAATACTATATATAGAAGGAGCACTACTGATAACACGAAAGCCGGTTCACTGGTGCAACTAAGTAATGCTGCCACCCTTACAATATACAATTTTCTAAAAAAAAGTTGGCAATACTTCCGGTTGCTGAATTATTATGTTCTATTATTAATTAATGATTGATTATTCATAAAATACTAATATAAATATCGGTGCATTACAATATTTTATGCATTTTAAATTGTAGTTTAACGTATTTATTAAAATTATATATAAAAAGTAGTCCTCGTCAACTAAATGTAGATTCTTGTATTCCGCCACCCTTTTGCCATCTAAGACCAGTTTTATTAAATACTCAGCAGGTTTTTAAGTTATTATATTTGTTCTTTACGATCTTTCTTCATTAATAGATATTTATGACCCATATTTAAAATAATGTTTTGTTGTCAGGTTGGCAGCATTACTTAAGTCCACCAGTCAACCGGCTTTCGTGTTATCAGTGGAATTACATTGTGTTTACGGTCCTGTGCTTCTTCTATGTATAGTATTATTCTAAGCTTAATTCCGTCTTGGGAAGGTTTGAATGAGGTTACACAGACTCCCTGAGGGCACGAAATAGTTGTTTCTAGCCTCTCAATGTATTGAGATAAGCTATATCCCCTCAAGTAAAATATCTTTATGTAATTGACACTATAGATTCAATGCTCTTTTCACAAAATTATGTCTAATTAGGTTGAAAGTCTTCATTTAGTTGACGAGGACTACTGTTGTTATAGTTTATCTTTAAAAGTGCTTTTAAAGACTTAATTTAAAAGACTTAAGAAAATATGAGAAATCAATATTTACATTAGTACTTGATGACTAATGGAACATTAATTAATTATAAAAATTAATATTTTAGTAACAGAAAGTTTTGCCAATTTTGTTGAAATAAATATTATCTTGTTAAAGTGGCGCTGCATTAGTTATGACCACCAGAAAACCGACTGTTATCAGTTATGGCTTGTCATTTAATTCACCCCAATGGTGGGTGAAATTATGTCACGCAGTGGATTTATGTCTGTCTTTTAATTCAACAGTGTATTTCAGAGGCGTTACCTCTCGGGACTTAAGAAATTTAAGTACTTCACTAATTTCACTCACTTCTCCGGCGTGGTAGAGAAGTATTCTTGTTGAAACCTTTGTTAAAACCTTCCCACATACCATGCTGCCCCACCTCCATGGGGCTTGTCTAATTTCCTCCTTCCTTTTTACCAACCATAGACCCATCTAAGTCCTACCAACCAGTGGATTCTCTGATGAATTAAAAAACCCGTATATTTAGTATCATTCTAAGCCTGTAGCTCATTCTGTTGTCAAAATCCCCCAATACTCCTCATATCTTAAGTTCATACTTACTATCTATGCTATAGGTGGCTAAGATGTTAATCAACCAATCATAATGCCATACCATTAACTTAATATTTTTATGCTTAACCCTTATGCGACTAACATCTGTTTTATCTTTCAGTTTCTAATAGATCTGTTTATTCTTACTATATCTTGCTATCTATTTACTATCTATTTGTTATTAAAATATCATGCCAATGTTATTTATTTGAATAAATTATCTTCAAAATATATTTTTAATTTATTTTTATACAAACTTTAAAATTTAGTTTTCTTTATCTATTCAAAAATTCCAAAATGGTCGCCACTGTATCATCTTGTTCTTGTTCACAGAGTTTTTCAGAAAAACAGAAACCGGCCGTCAAATTCTATCAGACCAGTCAGAAGTACGGATTTCAGTTGACGATTAGTCAATGATTACTATTATGGAATTACCCGGTTCGTACTACTCCCTCCTCCTCAAGCCCGACCATTGCATTTCGTTTGTTTTCACTCATATTTATTTATTTTTTATTTACACTCATTTTAATTTTCTTGATTTATATAGTTTAGCAATTTTACCTCATTTCATTTTTATTTCCTTTTAGCAATTATTTCATTTCAATATTGTAATTTTTTTTTTAAACACTTTAACCCGTAGGGTCATTTAGCGTAATATTGTAATTATTTCCGATATTTTTTTTTTCATTATAGAAATTTTTATTTTCTTGATATATATATTTCAGCAATTTTTATTTATTTCTTGCTTTTAGCAATTATTTCATTTATTTAATAATTTCAATATAGTAATTATTTCCATTTGTTCCATTTAATTTATTACATTTGTTTTACTAATCATTCCTTTAAATTAATTTGTTAATAATTAGATCTTTAATTTATTTTATCATTTTTAGTTTTGTTATGGAGTCTCTTTTTTTAAAAAAAAAATCCATGCTAATTATTGTAGTAATTTTTCTTACATTTTTTAGTAATCTCTCTTAACAATAATTTTATCTTTTTAATTTTTTCTTTATGTATTTATTCTATTTCTCTTTATACATATTTCTTAATTATAACTATTTCGTTTTTATATTACTTCTATTTATATTTTTTTTCTTATTAATATTATTTTGTTTTTATTCTACTTCTATTTATATTTTTCCTATTAAAATTATTTTGTTTTTATTTTACTTCATTTTTTTTCTAATTAATACTATTTTGTTTTTATTCTAATTCTATTTTTTTTATTAAAATTATTTTATTTTTATTCTACTTCGTTTTATATATGTTTTTAATTCCTTTCCTAAATTATTTATTTAATTATCTACTTCTTTTATATGTGTTTTTAATTCCTTTCCGAAATTATTATATATTTATTAGCTATCAAGTTCTATTGCTTTCTAGATTTAGTCTTATATATAATACTTTGCCTACAAATTTATAATTAAACCTTGTTTTTCTGTATTATTTCCAAGCTTAGTTTTGTGTTCTATTTATTTTTATTTAGTACTAAGTAGTTCCTTTTACTATTTATTCTAATTTAGTTACAAGTAGTTTCTTATACTATTTATATTAGTTTACTATTTATTCAAGTATACTATTTATTCAGTTACTATTTATTCAGTTACTATTTATTCAACTAAATTATTCACTTGCTTTGGCTTATTAAATTTTTTCATCTAATTTATTTATTTAAAGCACTATATTATTGTTTCTTATATTTAGCCTTACATCTGATTAATTATTTAATGTATCTATACTTATATTTTGTACATGTGGTATTTGTCATCTGAGTAGTTTTGTGTCATGTAATCTGGTTTTTCTTGTAGTTTGAATTGTTTGAAACCTGTAAGAGTAGACAATTTTTAATTCAGTTTTTAGATATTTTGGTTTTTTACCTGCTGGTTTTTTAATTATTTTTCTTTTGTAAAGTGAATTTTTTATTATTATTGTAGTGGGTTAGAATCAAGAATAGATCCATTTAAACTGTGACCACTGGTCTATTGTTCATTCTCTTAATTTGTCCAGTCTGAAAAATCTTTTTCCCTAGTCTAGGGTCTAGATACAGAACTTTTTTGATCAGTGATCCATTTGTAGAGTCAATTAGTTAGAGAGTTGCTACCAAATTTAGAGAACATTTTTAAGGCTAAGGCCTTGCATCTCAGAAGCCTGTGTTCAAGGATTCCACTTTTGGACTCTTTTCAATATTTTCTTTATTACTATATAGTATAACAAACGGTTATTTTTCAGGTGACAGCGTGGTAAAATAACGTGAGGAAGCCAATGAGGTTAGTCGTGGACATTAAACCACACCCACAATTTCATCAGGCCAACCTCATTGGTTCCTTAACACTATTTTCCCATGCTGTCAACTGATTATAACAGCGTGCTATACTATAGTAGACCTACATCCTTTCTTTAAAGCCTAAGTTAATAAAATAATAATACGAATTAAAATGAAATTTTATATTTGTCATGAAAAACTTAAAGAAAAAAAATTGAACTCACTCTTTTTGTTCTGAATTGCAGGACAAACTGGAAATTGGGAATTTTACATTTCTTTATGATCTGTATATACATTTCTCTTGGCTGTGTCAAATTTCATCAAAATTTTAGACTTTGAAGGTACTCAACTGCCCCATGAAAACCAAAGTTTGTTGGGTTTTGCACAGATGATGGCTTTTAGTTTGGTTGAGTTCCCTTTGCCAATAAAATTTTGTTTTTGTACCAAGAAACTTATTTTCTTTCATTATTAATAATAATTTGGTTATTTCTCTGTTTCAGGTTCTGTGTATCGGAAGGTAGTGATATTGGTAGCGAGGGAAGCGTTAGATCCCTGTCTGAGACATCAGTCGCAAGCGCACAAAAAAAATCAGCGACGTCATCATCGACTACTTCCGATGCTGTAACGACCGATAGTGGTCACCAAGCTAGATCCGCTAGCTTCTCGGCGTCCCGAACCTGCACTCAAGACTGAAAAAACTTTAAAATATTAAACAAATTCGGAAGAAAAAATAAAAAAATACGGCCAGCGCCCTAAAAAACACAGTACCACTCTGTGATAATATATATTTTTAGGATAAAATATATAAAATGTGTTAATATATAAAAAATATATATATGTAAACTAAAAATAAAAATGCGAATTATAAATAATAAAAATTAAAACGCAAAAAAATATGATGGACAGTTTTACTTAAGTAAAAAAATTGTAATATTTTCCAAAATAAAATGAATAAATAAATAAAATACTTTGTACATTTTAATTTACATTTTTTTTCATTTTTTCCTAATTTTAATGATTTGTAATTATAATAATTTAAAAAAATCAATCTTCCTAAATAATAATAAAATAATTTAAGAAATAAATATTTATGGACTATTAAGTTTACTTTTTTTTTAATTTTGATTTTTTAAATTAAATTTTGTTATTTGTTAAACAAACACTGATATAAAAGGCTGTGTAGGAAAAAATCAACTATTGCAATTGGTCTATTTAAATTTCTTAAGCATATTCACTTAGGGAATCAACTAATGAAATGACTATTATGTTTACAACTCCGGTCTTTTGTTAGTTAAGTGTTCAATGTTTATTTGTTTTTTTTTTAAATATTTATTTTAAAGAGCCACTGATGATGACCTCTATAATAAGCTCAGTAAACGAGAGACTGATAATATTGAATATTTTTTATTCTTATTTTTCTAATTATAAAGATGGAATTATATTTGATTTATTTATTCAGTTATTTAAAGTAATAGGAATGGACAGACGGGCTATTGAAAGTGTCTAAACCTAATGTTTTGTTGCAGCATCAATCTGATAAGCTTATTTTAGATTAATGTTTAAAATTAATAAATAGTAAAAAAATATACTTCTTACAGTGCTGTTCATTTAAAATTACATGTTTTTTCCTGAAGACAATAGTGTTAAGAGTTTCCATGACAACCTTAATATAATTTTGACATTTATTTAAACCATTAACTTCACAATCAGTTTTTTCAAAGAAATACTATTCCACTGAAAAAGGGAGATGAAAGCAAAAATAGAATTAAGACACCAAATCTCTTCTGGTAAGAGGAAAGAATAATATGTTAAGGAGAGTTAGTTTCAGAGCTGCCGCTAGGTGCCACCCCCACCTTCTGTCTGATTCTCTCATATTCCTTCTGACATTCTATATCTATAATATTCTTTGGCCATATCTAAAATTTGTTGATGCTAAAATGAAAAGAAAATTAAATCGTACAAGGTTGTATGGTTCACACCTTTATGCATTGTCCGCGAACCCCTCTGTGACTATACGTGTAATAGAGATTTATAATTTTACACTGATATAAAAATAATGCTAACCAATAACAACACCAAAATGTAACTTTTTTAAGTATTTGTACTTTTATTTTTTTGGACTCCTTTTTATTTATGTTTATTCTTATCATCTTGTAGTTTTTTATACTTTTATTGTTGTATCTTGTGTATTTTTAGTTCATTTCTTTAACATTTGTTGGCTAGGCACTGATGATGATCGTGAGATTGAAAGCCGGCTCTGGTTTAAATAAAGGTTTTGAGGAGAGATGTTGGTGTTGTTATTGGTTAGCTGTGTTTACTCCACTGCTTAGTTTTCTGTTAATAAAAAGAATGCTGATTTGTTCTGCTTGTTTTCTGGTTTTTGATATTATGCTTATAACTTATTACTCAGTCATCGTTAAATTTAACTAAAGTATTCTTGTTACGAAAAAAAAGAGAATCCAGTTCTATTAAAGCAAATATATTTTAAGCTAAAATTATTCCGTCCCCATTTGGGTCATCTTCAGGCTCAAACTATCTAATAACACAGGTGTTACATTAAAATAAACTATAGTTTATATAACAAGTTATATAAACTATGAATAAATTAAACAAATTAATACAATTTAATAATAACAGCAATACTTGTTGTTATTATTTGTTACTTAATTGTAAGAAGATTTGTTTTTATTGTTAAATTATGCTTATTTATTTAATTTATTCATAGTGTATTCAAGTAACTTATTTTAATGTAACACCTGTGTAATTAGATAGTTATAACCTGAAGATAACCAAAAATGAGAACAAAATAATTATTGCTTAAAATACATTAGTTTTCTAGAACTAAAATCTCTTCTTTTTATTACAGCAATTATGTCATTCTAAAAGAAAGATTTCTCTTTACAACAAAGTTAAAGAGGAACATTATTCTACTACTATAAGTAGAATTCAGCATTCACCTAAATTGGTGCACTTCTAGTGTAAAAGATAGCTGTAGTAAATACATGAAGTTGACAGCACTGACTGGTGATAAGAGCTATGATAAAGCCCCATGATTTTCAAGACAATGTTATAGCTATATGCCAGAAAAATGTATATATAATTTTTTTGTACTCCCCTTTTTAGTGGTTGACTAAATTAACTTGCATAACTGTGGATTCAAAAAATCATACTATTATTAGTTTTAAGCTTTTATTTTCTACTCTGAGCTTAATTTATTAAAAATAAATTTATCTTTTAAAAAGTAATATAATTCATCATTAATGACTCAATAAGAAAAAAAACAAATATACATCTATATTAAGCAAATAATAAATTTTAAAGAAGAAAATCAATAAATTGTTAAATAGGTCAAAAAAATTGTAAATATTAAACAAATATACCATTTTTTCTTTTTGTGAATTTTTAAGTATTTATTTATATATATTTCTTTGTGACAAAATTGGTCAAGGTGTTATGTAGGAAAAATTGGCCAAGAATTGATATTCTATTGTTTATATAAAAATTGGTCAAATTTCCGTATAATGTCTTTTATAAAGTTTTCTTGTACGTTCATTTTTAATCAGTTTTTATTATAGGTTTTCAGTTCTAAATTTTTCCCCAAAAAACAGTGTTGCAAACAAAGACATTTTTACAAAAAAAACAGATTTGCTAACAATGATAAAGTGAAGTTAGCTGAAATTGTTAGTTGGTAACCATAGAGATATATTACTAGAGACATAATTACTCCTCACACATTTTTTGTATAATGCTTTGTTCTTAAGGTTCTGTTACATAAGTTACTGTGATTTTCAACTGTTTATTTGATTGTAGATCAATAAGTTATTAAATGTTCAAGTTACTTATTCAATCTTTCAAAATTCATCATTTAGTGCTTATCTAGTGATAACATCTCTATGTTTCGAACCCAAGGTCGAAAACAATGTCACCACTTTTATCTCCATTATTACTTTTTTCTATTTTAAAATTATTAAATAATTAAACATGATACAAGTACAAAAAACTTTATTTGTTTATAAAAATGTTTATTTATTTATTTTATTTCTTTCATTTTGTATTTAGCCAAACAAATAAAATCAATTTCGGGGGGGATAGTTATTAAAAAAACAAATTTTAAAATTAATTTATTTTTTAAAATTAATATAAATAATTATTTTTATTTATTATATTTATTTAAATTAAAAGAAAACAACAATTTTTTTCTCATACAATTGAAACCCAAAGTCACAAAAATACAATAAAAGTTGTAAAAAATATTATATAACTATTGCACTTAATTTTATTTATTTTTAAATTACTATTTTTAAAGACATAATCAAAGTTAATAATCTCTAAAGATAATTCAGAATTGCTGTTAAGTAAAATCCTAATATAGTTTTTTTTTACAATAAAGTAATTGAAAGCTAATTAGAGTTAAGTTAGACCTAGTATATGATGCCTTACGATCTGCTTTCGATCAAAAGGTGACTATATAATATTATAAATATTTGGAAGAATATTATATACCATTAAATATTATAAGTAATGTTCTTCTGAATAGATATATTTAATAAAATTTATATAAATATACAAATCTAATATATGCTTTTGTAAAATATTTTTATAACCTTTCAGAAAGGTTAAAATCGTAAGTCATTGTAGACTAGGCCTTAAATAAGGGCTTTAAATATACCCGGTGAAACATTCCAGGTGTACCAACATTAAATCATAAAAAATGAGGTTAAACATGGTCCTAAACTTTTGAAAATGGTCTCTTTCCTGTGATGCTACTATTGGAAATCCAAATATACATATCTGTAACTTACCTGTCAACAACTTTCAGATGTTGTAAAATTACCTCTTTCCTTGTGATTCTACTATTACGAATTCAAATATACCTATATTTCTTTGGTAATTATTAACTAAATGTATTATATTGTATCTTGTAGTTTTCAGTGCTTGGCAGCACATTTGAGTTGATGGTAGGATTGCCAACACCTTTTTCCTGACAACTTTGCAACACTGAATGGTCATTCTTTCTTGTAAAACAAATATCTCTTTTACAAAGTGACATTAATATCCTATAAATTAGTTAATGCCTGTAATTAGTAATGCTTAACTTCGTAAGTAAAAGGTAATGCCTTGTTATTTTTTTACCTCTATGACGTCACCTTAATAAGTGCAAATAATTTTGTGACAGTTGATAGCAATGTATTCCCTCCACTAATTGGCAGAGACCAATCAGATTCCAGAGATTTCCTGAATTACTTGACAGCTTGGTTTTTAACTTAATGACTACCTGTTGATCCTCTATCCTCCTTCAGATCATAACTACCAGGATATTCTTTTGTTTAATCTAATAAAGATAAATTAAATTATTTAACATTTATAAGTTAAGTCAACTTATGTTATACTTAATAAAATACTCATGTTTAATGTTTATACATAAGTATTTTATAACAGTTGTATTATATTCATACCTAAATTACTAAAAATAAATAAATTTAAGTGCAATAAACTACAAAAACTCTCCCAAAAATTTAAATAAATTAACTTAAAAAAATAGTTGTATCTGTAAATTGAAAATTAAATTTTCTTACTGGAAAATACCCGATTACATTTTTTTGTCAAAATGTTAAATAATTATGAAAAAGAGATGTACCGATAATTTAATAAAACAAAGAAAAAACAAACAAAATAAACTCAACATTATTATTAATATTTGTATTTTTTATTTGTCACCCTTTCTTACAGGAATTATTCTGAAGAGCTTTAGAATGAGATATATATGCGTCATAAAGAATCTAGTATAATTTGTTGACAGAATAGGAAAATAATGTGAAGGAGCCAATGAGATTAGTCCTGGATGTAAAACCACACCCATTATTTCATATCAGGCATACCTTATTGGTTCCTCAATACTATTTTCCCAAGCTGTCATCTGGTTATAATCGTGTGCCTACTATTATGTCTATACATGATAGGGAAACGAGAACATAAAAAGACAAAATAAAGGACGTACTCACACTCTAAATAATGAAAATTAAAAAGTCTCTTCATAAAACAAAACTATTGGCAAAGCGCTTTCAACCTACAAAGAGGTCATCATCGGTGCAAAACCTACAAAAAAGTACAACAGAATAAATAAAACAAAGAGAATAAAAAAGTCTAAGTTATGTTGTTTTTAAGTTATTACTATTGAGGTGTATCATCGTTGATCCTAGTAGTAGTATTGGCATTTCAAAGTGAAGTTGCTAGGTTGTCAATACTAAAGGGCCTTATTCAATCTGTGAGGCAATCATCAGCTTCATCTCCTTGGCGGCAAGCCAGCAGTGTGAACAAATTGTATAGCTTCTTTTATCAATCAATTTCAGGTGTTCGTGGAGATTAATCAAATAGATTTTAGCAGTTGTCATAATTGCAGCAGTTTTACTTACTTGCATAGATCCAGGAGTATACAAAAGAAATAAATGAATGAATGAAACTATAAATATAATCAGGCACTACACCCTATATATTATTTATATACCCTTGCCCAACACTACCTCTAAAGTTGATTCACTTATCTGGCACGCCGCCAAGGAGAAGAATCTGTGATTGCCTCACAGTTTGAATAAGGCCCTTAAGTATTGACAACCTAGCAACTTCACTTTGAAATGCCAATGACTGTCTCCACCCAACACGGACATGATTTGGCGGGACAGAAAAGTTGATTTCCCAACTATTTTGGACCAAAAACTTGGTGGGGAGTTTTTTTTTACCACATAAGTGGTTTTGGTAAGATTTCATGAATTTTTGTGTACGGCTCCTGTTTTATGTAAAAAAGAAGTAAACATGATACGTTTGTTAGATAAAGCTGTAAAGAGTGTTAAGTATTCTATACACCTCTCTTAAGCTCTTTTTTTTTGCGGCGTGCACAGCATAGAAATTTTGAATGTGGAATGTATTGATACAAGAATGTTAATAGGCATCAGACATATCCAAAAGTCCTCTAACACCAAAATCCATTCATTAGTAAAGAGTGCTCGCTTTGTATAAAACTAGCGTTCACTAGCTTAGTTATTCGCTCCACGTTTAGCGTAGGAATGTCGAATTTGAGATTTTATTAGGTAGGAATGCACACGAGCATAAGACGAATCAAAAAAGTCTTTATACGTCAAAATCCGTTCAGTAGTTTAGGCTGTAGGTGCGTAAACTTATAAACCTATCGTTCACTAGCTTAGTTTTTTGCTCTGCGTCTAGCATAGGAATGTCGAATTTGAGATTTTATTAGGTAGGAATGCACACGAGCTTAAGACAAATCTAAAAAGTCCTTACACATCAAAATTCGTTCTGTAGTTTAGGCTGTAGGTGTGTCAACGTTTAAACCTATCTATCGTTCACTAGCTTAGTTATTCGCTGCGCATTCAGCGTAGGAGTTGTTGGGCAGGAATGCACTCGAGCATATGACGAATCCAAAAAGTCCTCATACGTAAAAACCGTTCAGTATTTTAGGCTGTAGATGCGTCAACAAAAAGTGCAGGAAGAATTAGAATAAGAAGTCGTCAAAAAAGTCAAGTTCAAACCTCTTTTTCTCCACTTTTTCACTCCTCTCTCCTATCTGCTTGGCTGATTTGGATGATTTCTTTAAATTTTTGATCTACAAGGCACGCCCTTTAAAAATATCATATTATTTTTGTACATATAGCCATTTACACGCTACAGACAATAGAGATATATACTAAAGGGGCATAGCCTATCTCATTACATTGAGAGCCTGAAACATCTTTTTGGGGCTCTCAGGGGCTCTGTGTAACCTCATTGAAACATCCTCAAAAGTGGTAAGAAAAGGGTATATTAATTGTTTTCGTCTTCCCTAACATTTTTTTGTGTTTTGATTTGCATTTTAACGTTCTACTATGTAAGAGTCAGTATTTTAGTTCTGTTTATTTGATTATACTGATAGTCGAAGGTATTCAGGTTACTTTTTCGATGTTTCAAACTCAATCAATAGGGCCCCTCTAGTATTGTATCTCTATGCTACAGACCCTCAAAAACCCTACTTTGTTGCGACAATCAGTGTATATTATAATATACACTGTCACCTTTTATAGGTTTTTTACTTTTTTTACTGACTAAGCGGAGTATTTTAATGTTTCTTCTAGGGCGGAATGCTGCTGCGTTTCTAAATATGTTTATCAATAAAATAATTCTAAATAATAAGTTAAATCTAAATATAGACCAATATTTTCTTAGGGGATATTTGTTTATCTAGGTTGGCCATTCTTAAAAATCAACATGATTTGCAATTATTTGATTCTTTTTAGTCTTAGTTTTAGTATTCTACTTAGTATATTGAATATTTTAAAAACACGAATTGTTCTTTTCTTGTTTTGTTGTTATAATTATAACAGCTCTAACCTACTAATAGGGTTTTTATTAAACGAGACATATGTGGCAGAAAATACAACAGAAGAAAATACACTTGTCTTATAGAAGGCGAAGAAGCAATTTCATAGCAGCATTTATATTTCAACAGCAGGCAGCAGAATGCTGCTAAATCACTATTTTTATTAAATATTATAAGGAAAAGGTAAATAATTCATAATAAAAATTCATATGTTTATTAATTAACCGAAGAAATTAAAAGCAATTATAATTATTAAAATAACCTGACTTTAGACACCTGGTTCAACCCCAATATGTGTCTACACGATACATCATCGGGATTCAACTTACAAATTATCAGTGTCAATATCGGGGTTCAACACCGGGTTGAACCGCCGTCTATAAGGAGTAAAATCTGTGTCGAGGATTCAACACATCGTGTTGGTTTTCAACACATCGTGTAGACGAGGTAAATGAATCAGCAAAAATAATAAAACGCGAAAAAATGATGCAATCGGATTGAGATTTGGCACTCATGTAGCCATGTATAAGACTAACATATGCGCCAAGTTTTATCATTATCAGCATTTGTTAAATTTTTAACAAATGACTTGTGAATGTTTTTTAATCAATTTTAAAAAATCGGAAAGCAATCCAATTGAGTTTAAATTTGGTACAAGTATATACCTTTACGTAATAAATAAGTACACTAAGTTTCATTTTAATATGACAATTATATCCATGATTTTTGTTGGATCATAAGAGTTAAGCAGCACTGATTGAGATCAGTGCTGTATGGGTGATTGCTGAGAATGCAACGGATGCATTTACTATCTAAGGACGAGCGAAGCGAGTCCGAAGACATGCTGCAATATACATTTGGATATTCTGAGGACGAGCGAATCCGATATGATGAGGAAATGTTTGGAGGTACCCCGTACCCGATTATTCTGAAGCAGTAGGAGATACGTCAGGTTAACATTGCCCCAAAGTATTATTCCATATGCTAGGCGGCTTTGGAACATTGATAAATAAACTAATCTTAAAATTTCTTAAGGTAAAGATCTCTTTAGTTTCTTTAAAACAAATATATAAGAAGATATAGTACCATGAATCATTTTAATATGAGGAATCTAACTTAGTTTGGAATTTTGCATAATCTCCAGCATTTTTATAGGCTCTTGATTTGTATTACTTCTAAGAGAGAACGTTAATACTCATGTTTTTTCTCTGCTAATGGTAAAGTGGTTGGCTTTTAGCCATGCATCTACATGGTCAATTCATTCTTCTGCCATGCTCTTAAGTTTGGTTTCATCACTATTTGAGTGAATTAAATTTATGACATCTGAAAAGATGGCAGTATCTTTGTCAAACTTAAGAGTTGAACTCTCTTCAAGATAATCATTGACGCTATCCTCATCCGTGATAAAAACCAATGCTCCTATAACCGAACCCTGTCCAGAACCTTCCTCCAAATACATTGACGTTAGAAGCCATAATACGAAATACATTGAGGCCTAAACAAAGATACTTATGACTTATACTAGTATTGGTCTCTTTGGGCCTGAAACATCATTTTGGGACTCTCAGGATAGATATCCTGAAAGCCACATAGATATGTAATTTCATTAAAACCTCCCCCAATAGTGATTGAAGGTTATAATAAATCAATTGTTTTCAGCTGCCTACACATAGCTTGTGTTTTAATTCGTAGTTTAAATGTTCTATTGTATAAGTTATTGTAATTTCAATCTGTTAATTTGATTAAATTAATAGTTGAAGGTTTTCAGGTTACTTTTTTCGATGTTTCAAAATTCAACCAATGGGGGTCTCTGGTTATAATATTTCTATGAACGCTTTATTCAACGTCTTTTGAGTTTTGAGCCACAAAGTATGAAAAGCGGGATACTTTAAAAAGATCATTTAGATAACAGGACATTTTACGGAAAGTGAATGTAAGTTACTGAAGTGTCTGAAGTATTAATTTAAGAATAATAAATGTAAAAAAGCAGAAGGTTAAATTTGGTTATCCAGTGCCGAAGCGGGTCGCGAGTACTTAAAATTATTGCGCATTGTGTTTCTTGCTTTTTAAGTTTTGAATTGATATATTCAGTTTAATTACTAACGATGTAATAATTTAGCATCATCAAATAAAGCAACGGTACGTAATAGATATTTAATATGCTGCATAAATGCAATGGTTTTGTGGAATGTTAAGTCAGCGTACGCTGATAACATATTTTGTTATCAGTATTGCTTTACATGGTGATGTAGTTAGCATTTCGCTGATAGTCAGTACATCTTCCAACGAAGATGTGATTCAATTTGAAAATTTCAAAATGTTATTTGGACTTTAATTTAAGTCAACACCTGTTTTTCGTTTAGGTACTGCATGTTGTGGAATAGAATCAACAAGTGACTTTGCCCCCTTATTTCGGGCTTTCGAAACTTGTGCCGATGTCTAAAGAAGACATTTTTGGACGCTACGGCAATACATTTGGTGCCTTGAGTACTGTAGCGGAGGTTACGCAAATGTCATGTTGCTTGTCATTCATAGAGATATATACTAGAAGGAGCATCATTTTGGGGGCTCTCAGGGGCTTTGTGTAGCCTCATTGAAACCTCTTCTTGGAGTAAGATAAGGTTATAAGAAATCAATTTTTTTTTGGCTTCCTGACATTGTTTGTGTTTTGATTTATATTTTTAGCACTCTACTATATACATTTTGTTTCGCTCATTTGATTATTGATAGTTGAATGTGGTCGGGTTATTTTTTCGATGTTTCAAAATTTAACCAATAGGGCCCCTCTAATAATATATCTTTATATTGTCACTGATGAAGGTTATTTTGAGTGACAGAAATTTATACATTTTTTTTCAGACAAGTAAAACACTATTGAGGATTTCTTTAAACTTTAGTGAAATAGAATTACAGTTTATCGTTTAGTTTAAAAATCTTGACAGGTCAGTTTAGACACCACTGATTCATAAGAAAAAAAATCCCTGCAAGAAGGGAGCGGGAAAAAACTATGTAAACAAATCAGGTTATTTTACCCGTATTTTCTTGGCGATGTTTTCTACATTTCTTTTGTGTAGTTTTATTTTAAGATTAATTTGAAAGTAGTTTTTAAAACAATATAATCAAAAGAAGAACCACAAAGTGAACGATTTCCGGGAAGGTTTTTCCCTACAGCGTTTATTATGGTAGGGACTTTTATTCTCTTTTTAAGTGAGAGGTTGGCAGCGGTTTCTCTGATTGGTCAATCCCCAAAATACTTATGACCTTGGGATTTTTAAACTAAACGATAGACTGTAACTAGTGACTTTACCCAAGTATTTCAGGCTTTTGAAAGTACGTTCACACACTATTAAAAATACGCGGATTGTATTAAGTACAAAATGCTACTACTATGCACTATGTGGATGGAATCCAGTCAGATATGCCAGTATTTGCGAGATAGAAGCTAAAACTATCCTCTATTACACTGTATGTACCTACAGAGGTGATTGTATTTAACAGATAACCTTCTCGTCGAACTATTATTTCACTTACTGTTTTTCATAAAATAACTTTTGAAATATTATTTTTTCTCTTGTGCAACATTATATTATGCAAAGAAATAACATTTAACTAATATATTTTTGTTTTAAACTTTCTTATAACCAAAAGTGAACCTTCGCCGTATAAGACGCAATGTTTTAGCGGGATCAGTTATCACGTTATATCTCACTCAAACATATCGCTCGAACCGTATCGTATTCAATGCGTATGGAATACAATCTCTGTGTGTAGTATATGTTTTTTTTCTGACAGTTAAAACGTTATTAAGGGTTTGTTTAAATGTTTAAACTATAGTGGAATAGAATTAATAAGTGACATTACCCACGTACTTCATGCATTCAATATGACTGGAAATGTCAAAGGAAGAAAAGTTTGGCTGCTAGGGCTACTTGTAGCCAAGATGTTTGAAATTTATAAGGTGATTCAATTCGATGTAAATAAAAACCAAAAGCATTTTATGCAACTTTTTTATGAATGACGTGACGTCATTGCAGGAACCGTTACGGCTGTCAACATTGAAAATTTACTATTTATTCCTGGAATGACGTCAATTCCGGACTGTAACCTCACATGTCAAAAAAAATTGATTTATTCTCAAAAACCCTCCAATTAAATCACCTTATAAATTCTATCAGCTTGACTTGTAGCAACTATTGTAATGTTAGAGGTTATGCCTAATGTCATGTCACCTGTCAATGATGAAGGTTTCATTGTGTGACCAAAATTCGTACCAAACATTAAAAAAACATCAAAATATATTTTTTGGGTGCAAATAACAAGAAGGGTTTGTTCAAACATTATGTGATTTGGCAATCTTCTATTAGTTTACAGAGTGGCAGCCTGTGTTAAAATATCGATAACACTTGATTCATTTTATAAATATAATTTTCAGAACTCGCACTAGTGATAGTAACTAGTGCGTAACTAGTAACTAGGGAGTTATACATAAATAAATAAATATATAAATATGTATAACTTCTGACTTTTGGCTACTGTAAACTACTTCTACAATTTTTTTTTCTTTTTCCAGGTATAAAGTATGCAGAGTGGTTCTGACAAAAAATCGACTAAAAGTCGTGAAGAGGAAACTGATGATGATAAAAAGGGTAAAAGTTCTCAAGATGTTAGTTCCCGAGATACTGGCAGAGGCAGGAATTACTTCTACTCGTCATCTAGAGGTAGAGGTGGCAAAGGAAGAGGAAATTCGAGAGGCAGAGATGAGTTTAGTTGCCGTACCTCAAGATATTATGATGATAGAAGGGATGATAGACGTGATGACAAAAGAGATGATAGACGCGATGACAAAAGAGATGATAGACGCGATGACAAAAGAGATGATAGACGCGATGACAAAAGAGATGATAGGCGCGATGACAAAAGAGATGATAGGCGTGACGATAGACGGGATGACAAGAGAGATGATAGGCGTGACGAAAGAAGGGATGATAGGCGAGATGATAGACGCGATGACAGAAGAGATGATAGACATGTTCCATTCAGAGGTAAATATCTATTTTAAAATATACTTTTACCTCCAGGAGGAAGGAAAAGTCTACTTTGATGAAAATGATTCATATCTCTTAGTCTGAATCTACAGATAAGTAACTAGTGGGAGTTAAATAGCTTAAGTTTGTTATGTTTCCAGAGGTTCTACAGTGGAACTTATTTGTCACGGTGAAAAATACAGGGTGTTGAACCTCCTACCAAACTCCGTATGTGAACAAAGTAACTATGTACTACATTGATATTGAGATATTGTTTCATTAAATTTCTTAAATGCTAAATAATGCATAAAATATGAAAATAAAACTTTTGGTAATGTTACAAGTGGCACATTTATATTGTGCTTTTGACCTAGTTATAGGCCATGATCGATGGAAAACCTAACCAAGAAGTTAATTGTCTATTAGGTTTTGCACTGATGATGGCCTTATATTATTTACCAATTTATAATTTGCTCTTTATTGCTATTTCTATCAAGTCATTGGATGTAATTTTTAATATATTACAGATGAATGATTATGACCATTTGGGTCGAAACGTCTCCACTAATAACGTAATTTTTATTTATTTACCCTTTGGACCACAGCTCTCAAACCTATTCGACTCTCAGATCTCTAACCAATTTATTTTATTATTGGCATTATTAATGACCGAGTAAGAGGCCATCATCAGTGCAAAACCCAACAAACAATCAACTTTTTGGCCTTTTCCATGAAATAAAGATTTTTGGAAATAAAAATTTTAACCTGTGGAGAGACTTTTTCCTTTATTAATTAAGGACTCTATTTAAACTCTTTGTTAAAAATAATGATGATGTGTTTTTTAGGGAGATACGCAAGGAGAGGGAGAGAGGAAAGCTACGACTCTCGATCACGATATCTCGACACCAAGAGATCGGACAGTTCAAAATTGTTCACTACATCTGATCATAAATATAAACAGGTAAATATTCACTTTCGCCCTTCATATTGATACTTGTCCTCCAGTCACCTCAATCAAGTTCTCATTCCTCAATCATCCTCCGTCCGATATCTTGGCCTAAACCTTGACAGACGATTGAACTGGCAGCTACACACTAATATTAAACGTACTGACGTTACAAGACGATACAAGTTCTTGCTGCGTCTTCTTCACTGAAATTATCACTGAGCAACAAGCTTCGAATTTACAACGTAGTCCTAAAATCCGTGTGGGCCTATGGTCTAGAAGTGTGGGGTAGCACCAAGCCTTCCAACTCTCAACGCCTCCAAACCCTTCAGTCAAAAATTCTAAGGAAAATCACCAATGCTCCATTCTATGTTTCAAACCTTACCATCCATAATGACCTCAATGTCCCATTTGTCAGAGACCTCTCCAAATCACGTTATCAAAAATTTCACGAATATCTTATCGATCATCCCAATCCTCTTGTACAAATTCTTTCCTCTGAAACCCTTCTGGACAATCCTGTCAGACGTCTGAGGCGGCAGTGGCCCAGAGATTAATTAAATCCGCTATAATACTACCTCCCCCTAAAGGTATTGCAGCCTCCACCAGCTAATAAGTCTGTGGATATAAAATGCCTCTTCTTGAGGTCTTAGCTGTCAGAGACTGCAGGCTCTTTAGGTTTTATTATTATTATTACTATTTTATTTATATTATTAGGTTTTTATTTTCTTTTTACTTCTTCTTCTTCTTTTCAAGCTCCCTATCATATCTTTCATTTTATATACAGTCGGACCTCCGTATAACGAACTTCTGTACAACGAAAGTCTCTATGTAACAAATTTTTTTTTACGTTCCTTGAATTTTGTGTTTAAAAGTGTTTCTATTTAACGAAAAAAAATTCTATATAACGAACAAAATATCCAGAAATAAAAATAAAGACAAGACCGCAAACTTCAAGGAATTGACCAAAACGGCACTTCGGTTTTCTGTAATTTCCCAAAACAATTATTTATTGATTCTCGCCCTGCCTTATTTAATTTTGCGAACTCTTTCTTTACAATTTTCTATGAAATTAGGATTAACACAGCATAGAACTAAAAATCTTTCAGTTTTAATTTGGTATTCGGTCTGACCAGTTCGTTTGTGAAACTTTTTATTTGTTTGTAAATCGAGTTTATTAAAATGTCAATACGGAAATCGCTGTCCCTTTCTGAAAATCAATTTATTAAAAAATTTATTAAAAGATTCTGACGATAGAGTCAAAAACAAAGACTTGTCTCTGAAGCATAAAATCGCTCCTAGTTCTATACTTAGGTTGTACGAATCGAGTGGCAATTTAAAAAAAAGTTCTCGAGTATGCAAGTATGAAGACATTGATGACGCAATTTTACAGTGGGTGACAATGTTAAGGAACAAAAATATGCCTGTGACAGGACCGCTAATAAAAGAAAAAGCTGCTGAATATGCAACTGCGAGGTTATTATTCATCCTTTATATCCATTAAAATATCATAAAATAGTACAGAGTTATTTATTTTTTCAATTTCTATACAACGAGATTTCTATATAACGAATTTTTCTCTTGAACCTTTAAGTTCGTTATATAGAGGTCCGACTGTATTTGTAATATAATTATTTCACTTAACTATTTCTTATCTATTATTACTATTATTTATCCATCTTATTTATTTATTTATTATTTATCTATTTACCACTATATTTTTATTAGTTTAATTACTCCCGGCTGAGTGCAATCACTGGATTGTTTCTCTACCAAGTCCCTCAAGCCACTTTAACTATTTAACTCTAATACTTGTAACAATCATAATTGTTGTTGTATTAATCAATAAAATATGTTAAAAAAATGTAAATATTTGACATTAGAAAAGAATTTGACTTTGTTGATTCCAGATTCAATTCGAACTTTCACATTTTACACTATCTTATCCACCTAGAAACTAAAATATGATTCTATTAATGTTAGTATAATAACTATTGTCACTAATTAAGATAAAATCTGGAAGTGTACACTCCTTTATAATAGAGCTATTGTTTGACATATAGATAGAGGGAATATATTTACTCATAATACCCTAGAGCAGTGGTTCCCAACCTTTTTAGCGAATTTCCTTTGGGAAAAAATTCGCTAATGGGATAGGCGTCATGGCGGAATTCAAACCTCGGACCACGACACAAATCCGTTTCAGAGGTCCCTAATGACGAAAAAAATATTTTATTATATATATATATATATATATATATATATATATATATATATATATATATATATATATATATAATATATATATATATATATATATATATATATATATATATATATATATATATATATATATATATATATATATATATATATATATATATATATATATATATTATATATATATATATATATATATATATATATATATATATATATATATATATATATATATATATATATATATATATATATCATATGTATTTCTAGACACTTTCTTGTAAACACTCTATCTTTCGAACGGTTAATATTTTTTAACCAAACTTGGTACAAAAATCAACCTTGGGGAGGACACGAACCCTATTGAAAACCAGGTTTTTGTGACGTCATTAACCCGGTTTGCTGAGTCAGCGAAATTTTAAAAAAATCAGCAAAATTCAGGGTTAATATTTTTTGCCGCGAAAAAGGTCAATATTTATGTTTTTTGAGACGCTGAATCGAATGAAACCGGTCCGAAGTCGATACGACCACTCTAAGTGACCTAAAAATCGAAAAAACCATTGTAAATTACCGAAAACCAAAATTTAGGTCGATAAAAAATAAATTTCGAGTAGGGTGTCGTTTTCTATGTAATTTTGGGCGCTGAATCGAATGAAACCGTCCGAAGTCGATACGACCACTTTAAGTTACCAAAAAGTCGAAAAAACCACAAAAATTATAGAAAACCAAATTACGGTCGTTAAAAATTAAATTTCGAGTAGGGTGTCGTTTTCAATGTTTTTTGGGCCTCTGAGTTGAATGCCAGTGGTCCGGAGTCAATACGACCACTCAAACTCAGGGTACCTGGGTTCATCCTGGAAGGGTCGATAATTTTTTATCGTTTTTTTTTTACTAAATATAAGTTTACAACTAGAAAATAATTCTGGCGCGGTGGTCCGCATGTCGGGCGAATTTCCTTTGGATGCGAGCACTCAAACCCAGAGTACCTGGGTTCAATCCTAGTAGGGACAATAATTTTTATCGTTTTTTTACCTAATATAAGTTTACAACTAAAAATAATTCTGGCGCGGTGGTCCGCATGTCGGGCGAATTTCCTTTGGATGCGTGTTTCCGTGCTTTTTACATTATAAGTTTACAACTACTAAATAAATAATTCCGGCGCGGTGGTCCGCTGTCGGCGAATTTCATTTAGAATGCGTGTTTCCGTGCTAAACAACCCATTCTTGCTTATGCAAGAACCATGCCCATTGCGTGGTTCCGGTTCATGCTTTAGAACCTAAGCAGTTACTCAATTGTCAAGCACTGCTCGTAACTCATTTTGTCTGTATTTTCCAAAGGAAATGCGCTAAAACCTTTAAAGATAACTGACTAAGCTTAAAGATAAGTAACTAAGCTTTAAACTAGTGCAAATAATAGTGCGTACTTCTAATTTTAGAGGCATAGTTTTGTACAACCAACTGGATAATTATGCGCATTTCCTTTGGAAAATACAGACAAAATGAGTTACGAGCAGTGCTTGACAATTGAGTAACTGCTTAGGTTCTAAAGCATGAACCGGAACCACGCAATGGGCATGGTTCTTGCATAAGCAAGAAATGGGTTGTTTAGCACGAAACACGCATTCTAAATGAAATTCGCCGACAGCGGACCACCGCGCCGGAATTATTTATTTAGTAGTTGTAAACTTACATAATGTAAAAAGCACGGAAACACGCATCCAAAGGAAATTCGCCCGACATGCGGACCACCGCGCCAGAATTTTTATACTTGGGACCCCTAAAATATTTTGAACTACTTCCCGGACCCCTTGCTATATATATATATATATATATATATATATATATATATATATATATATAAACACACACACACACACACACACACACACACACACACATATATATATATATATATATATATATATATATATATATATATATATATATATTATAATTTAAATTTGTATTATTATATATAAAGGCAAGTTAAATACAAAAAGACGATATATAGAATACTAACGTTTATTACAAACGGAACGGATAGTATTTAATACAAATTCTAACTCTAATCAGTATATAATAATTCATAAATAAATAATAATTTAATTTTATGTATTCTGAACCGTGGAGGTAGTGATTAAATAAATAAAGCAACAGTCTCTCACACAAATGTAAAGCTATATTTACAAAGCCAGCTTTCGACTGTTAACAGCCATCATCAGTGCCTACCAACAATGTAAAAACATAAAGATAAACTTTAACTTTAACTTTGTACTTAGTTTATCTTTATGTTTTACATTGTTGGTAGGCACTGATGATGGCTGTTAACAGTCGAAAGCCGGCTTTGTAAAATATAGCTTTTACATTTGTTGAGAGACTGTTGCTTTATTATTTGATAATTTAATTATTTATTGAAGTAACACACAGAAAAGAAAAAAAATCTTTTTTTTTACTTTTACAATATTGTTTGTAAAATTGCTGCCGGGACCCCTAAAAACTCATTTGGGACCCCCAAGGGGTCCCAGGACCCCTGGTTGGGAACCACTGCCCTAGAGTTAATATAATAGGTAATTCATTTAATTTGAAAGTAAAGATAGGTAATTTTAATTTTTAGCAATATAAATATTGTCTCAAAGAATGATATTGTCTACAAATGTACGATCCTTTCTATAAGAGCAATTTATACTTTTGTGTGGATAAACTCTTGAAATACACAATTTTAATATCATATCTTTTAATACCTAAAAAATGAATTATACTGATTAAAATAAATGTCTAGATGTGCACTGGCTTTTAATAGTTTTATTGTTGACATGTAGAAATTGTGTTAAATGAATAATAGCATGTTGAGAAGAAAAATATATTTAGCAAAAATGCATCTTCCTCATTATCCGAAGGATTCGTGAGTCCTTATATAAAATGCTGCGTACTTTCGATTGAATGTAGCTTTCTTATGAAATTAATAATTTAATTGAATGAAATGTAAACTTACCTGCCATCAGTAGAGTTCTGTTCAAGTTTAAAAAAGTTATTTCATTTTAAATTAGTTTCTAAATTTCTGAAATACAGAACACGAATACAGCGAACCATTTTTATGAGGTCAAAATAAAAAGAAACAAATAGAAAAATGATTTTTATTTTGACAATAAATGTAGTTGTCATAAGCTATAGTTACCACGGTTCTCATACATCTTAATCAAAGAATATAATCAGTCTTTTTTAGAAAGCTACTGGGGTTAGTTTATGCATTGTCCGTACTGGTCCTCCGCAGCACTGATTTCTTGTAGCTTGTGATAATTGAATCAAAACATGGGGAAAGTCCCAAAATGGTTAAGTGACCGCTCTGTTGGACAGTTTATTATTTTTGTGTTTAGACATTGCTGAAGATTGTCGTATATCAACAACACTACGTCGTATGGGTAGAGAAGATGATGAAGCTAATTTTAACAACCTTTGCTATCTACTGCAGGTATTTATAAATCTGTAATTTATTTTGTCAATATAGTGTAACAAACGGTTAAAATCAGTTGACGCATGGGAAAATAATGGGAAGGAGCCAATGAGTTTACTTCTAGATGTTAAACATCGCTCACAATTTTATATCAGGATATACTCATTGGTTCCTTAACACTATAATGATAATATATTTAAATAAGGAGTGTCATGAAGACCGCGAATTATCACTTAGCAATGATTATTTTATTATTTATGTTTAAAAAATATTTTTTGTGTTGTTGATGACAGTTATTGAATAAGGAAGTTAACAAATTCAAGGAAAGACGTTGTCTTGATATATTATTAGAGTCCATCTCAAGACAAGATTGTAGAGATAAGAAAACTTACCAGTGTCTTCAAAAGACGATTTCAGGCTATGAATAGCTATAGACCGTTCATAGACCGTCTTAAAGAGTTGAAACACATTATTACGGTATTGTTATCTGCTCTAGGAATGTTGTTTAATGCATTTTAATACATTTTAAAAATTTTTGATCTAGTCAAAAAAGAGAAAAAACATAAATCAAAAAATCATCATATCATATCACCATTTATTACAAGATAACAATATTACATATTAGAGGCTTACTATTTATAATACTAAATCAATGTAAATCAGCTTTTAGCTGTGGTTCTTCCCATAAGGAATTTTTTTTATAAAAGAAAAATTACTTTCTAAAAATTATTACTTAAAATATATAAAAATATTGGGAAAAAAAGAAACTATAATTTTTTTTCTTGGTCCAAACCGAATCAAATTAACTAAATTTACATATTTAATCAAAACAATACATTCAACTTATTAAATATATTTTTATAAAATTAAATTAAAATTTGATCTTTTATTAATTATATTATATTTTTGTATTTATGTTATTTGTTATATTTGTGTTTATTAATTATGGTGTACTATTATTTATTAATTATGATTTATAATAATATGTTGTTCAATTTTTTAATATTATAAATTTAAATAAAGTTGTAGTGTTTATTATCAATTGAAACAGTTTTTAATAATTTATTTTATTTACTTATATATTTTTATTTATTTATTTTTTTTTATTCATTTATTTAGTTTTTAGTTTTTTTAAAGTTTACTTGATCAAGATTTTCCAAGGAACAAATTTAAGAAAATATTAGTCATTCTGGTCCATTCTGTTCTGTCCTGCGCTATCCTCATCCATGTAGATCTGTACTAGCACACTTTTCCAAAGTCATCCTCTCATATTTTCAAAGGCATGCCTCGTTCTCTCTTCCATTCTCTTGGACACCATTGAAGGATTTTGCAGATCGATCTACTATCTTTAGTTCTTGCAATGTGGCCAGCCCATTGCCACTTCCTTCTGGCAACAACTTTTCCAATGTCTTCCAGACCCGTACTTGTTTCTAACCATTCAACAGACTTTTTATCTCTCCTGGTTACTTTGAGCATGCCCCTCATCATACCTCTCACTGCCACTCTTAACTTATGCAGTCTTTGATCAGTGAGGATCCATGTCTTGCATGCATATGTTAAAGAAGGTAGTACTACACTTTTCCAAAGTTTTTGTTTCTCTTCAATATTTACATTTGATCTAAAAATCTTCTGTATTTATTGTAAGCACTCCAACCTATACTAAGTCTTCGTGATAATTCTTTATCATCTTTATTATCTGCTGAGATTAGGCTTCCTAATCATAAACTTGGTCTATTGGTTTATCCTCTACATAGATAAGACCATCTGTGTTAATCATCATAAGCTACGTTTTCTCAATATTTATTTTTAGACCCACTTTCTTTGCTTCTTTAATTAGTTGACTGAGCATACTTTGTAACTTTGCTGTTGACTTTTCTATGACATCATCTGCAAATTTTATTTTATTTAAGTACTCTCCATTTATTCTTATTCCTTTGCCTGTCCAGTTAGTATTTATGAATAGTTGCTCTAGCACAGCTGTAGAAATCTTGACAGATGCCACATCGCCCTATCTCAGCCCTCTCTCCAGTTCTAAAGTCCTTATTTTTCCTTTAAATTTTATTTTTATCTTTGCAAAAGTATAAATGTATTTAAATATTTTCAAAGGTTTTGGTGTCCCCTAGAATTATTTTCATTTCTCTGATTATTGTTGATGTGTACAAACTATCAAATGCCTTTTCAAAATCAATAAAAAATAAACCAAGAGAAGATTTATATTCGTTTGCTTTAGCTATAAGCTTCTTAACTGTTAAGATCCCATCATTGGCGGAGAAGTCCTTTTTAAAGCCTATTTGATCAGTAGGTATTTGATCTGTTATTAGGCCTTCTATTCTTTTAGTTAGCACTGCCATGAAAACTTTATACACCACTGATAAAAGGTTAATTGGACGGTAATTTTTTATATCATTTTTGCTGCCTTTCTTGAAAAGTAGAATTAAATTAGCTTCAAGCCATTTGTTTGGTATTTTCCCCATTGTCAGACATTGATTAAAAAGAGTACAAAGTTGTTTGCAAAGCTGTTCTCCACCTGCCTTGAACTGTTCATTTACTAAACCATCATCTCCCCCGGCTTTACCATCTTTTAACTGTTTAACTATGTTTTCCACTTCTTCGTTTAGAATTACTAGCTCTTCTTTAATTATTTTAGATTTATTTTGTGTTATTTTATTTGCTGATTTATTGTTTATTTCATTATTTTTGTATAAGTTGTGGTAAAAATTGAAATGATTTTAAGAATTTCATCTGTATCATGGGTTACTTCTCCCTTATCATTTTTCAAGGATAATATTAGATTTCTTTCCTTCTTGGTCTTGTTTATTTATTTTTTTTAAGCTGGTGCCTCCTTTTATTGCGTTTTCTATTTCTATAATTTCTTTTTATCACTCCAATCCTTAATTTTCTTACGTATGTATTTTGAAAGTTCAGAAATCTTTAACATATTACTATTGGTTCTCTTCAGTCTTCTTCTTTTCTTTAGCAGCTTCATTATCTCAGATGGCAATTTATTAATTGGTTCCATGTTTGGTAACCTTTTTACTGTATCTATGTATGAGGCTTTTATTGCTTTTACTATCTCCTCATTAAATTGATCTATGTTGCTTTTGTGGAGTTCTTTATTTTTGTTAGGTTTCGCTCCAAATTACCTGTGTAACCATTTGCTATGAGTTGAATAGTATTAAGATACTTTTCTTTTTTGATGTTTTATTCATTTTTTTTTTAACTTGAAGTGTTGCATGAAGAGGCCTATGATCACTTCCTGTATTAAGAGTATCAATAACATTAACATCTTCTATGAGCTCCTTTTTATCTGTTATCACATAGTCAATCTGATTTTTTGTTCAAAAAAACTAAAAAATAACAAAGATAAAATAAAATTACAACAAACAATTGCCATCAAGAAACTCACGAATAAGAATAAGAACACTATATACAACATTTACTAAGACAGATTGTTTCAGTTAATTCCTGAAATGTATTGTTGGATATTTTCCCACTCTGTCAACTGAATTCAACCGTTTGTTATACTATAATATAAAAAATTGGGTATGGGGTACCCCAAAACTTTTCCTCAACATATCCGAGTCAGTATGCTCATCCTCTCTACTTCAGACTCGCTTTGCTCGTCCTTTTTCAGTAATAACATCCGTTTTATTGCCAACTGTCACCCATCCAGGCACTGACCTCACTTGCTGCTGCTTTACATCAATGTTCTGACAAAAACCATATGTATACTAATCGTATTAAAATGAAAATTATGGTATTAATTTTATTAAATGATATATAGAGACTGAACTAGCTTTAGTTCACAACAATTTTTAATAATGCTTTATTTTATTAATTTATAACCACTGTTTACATCTTCAATTGCCATTAAAAAGAAAATGTTAATTTTATTATATAAAAGGATTCACTAGCACTGCATTTCAACTCAATTGGATTGTATTTCAATTTCTTAAAAAAAAAACATATCCTTGTCAGTTGATAAATATTAAACAAATGCTGATTGATAATCTGATAAAACTTGGCTTATATTTATCCTTTTATAAATGACTACATGCGTACTAAATTTCAAATCAATTGTTATATTCTTCTGTGTTTAAGAGGTTTTTTTTTTTAAATTTTTTGCCAGTTAATACATCATAAAAAATTATTGTTTGCGTAGCACAACTGAACCCATAGATTGATTTTTGTACCAAGTTCTAGTGTAAACACACTGGGAACTACGATGATTACAGGTACACACTCATAAAGAATTAGAACTTATTATAAACTACTCAGGAGGTCTTAAAACACCTGTAACAGATGTTCAGGTGAAATTAAGGTTTCTGATTGTTTCTTTTGCAAACACAATACGCTTCAAGTATTGTGTATACTTTTCAAGTGTTTTGTATACTTTTCAAAGATTGTGTATTCTATTCAATTAGTTTTACTAGACTATTAGACTTACTCCAAACTATTATGAAGTATTAGACTACTAGACTTACTTCTAGACTACTACAAAGTATTAGACTTAGACTACTACAAAGTACTAGACTTACTTCTAGACTACTACAAAGTACTAGACTTACTTCTAGACTACTACAAAGTACTAGACTTACTAGACAACTACAAAGTACTTTACTTCTAGACTTACAAAGTACTAGACTACTTCTAGACTACTACAAAGTATTAGACTTAGACTACTACAAGTACTAGACTACTACTTCTAGACTACTACAAAGTACTAGACTTTCTAGACAACTACAAAGTACTAGACTTACTTCTAGACTACTACAAATACTAGACTTACTTCTAGACTACTACAAAGTACTAGACTTACTTCTAGACTACTACAAAGTACCTAGACTACTACAAAGTACTAGACTTACTTTCTAGACTACTAGTACTAGACTTATTTCTAGACTACTACAAAGTACTAGACTTACTTCTAGACTACTACAAAGTACTAGACTTACTTCTAGACTACTACAAAGTACTAGACTTACTTCTAGACTACTACAAAGTACTAGACTTACTCCTAACTACTAAGAATTACTAGACTACTACAAAGTATTAGCCTACTAGACTTACTACTACTTACTACTGATTGCTAGACTTACTACAAAGTACTACGAGACTACTTAGACATACTAACTACTTGACTACTACTGTTGATACAACTGAACTCCTGGTATTGAGTATCTTTTTATACAGAGTTGAGTCATTCAAATCCTAGGCGTGTATCTTATGGCTCAGTCAGTATGATTGTTCCTCTCCATTCTTTTTTGTTTGTGAACATTTATGACTTTCTATTCCAGAACTGCCTAACACTAGCAGATAATGAGGTTTACATCAGGAGATCCCTGGAGACTATAGACGAAGCTTTGTTAGATATGGTGCGATACAGTCAGAGAGACAGTTTCAGACTCAGTGTTGCCAAGTGTATCGGACATGTTGGTTATAATATTGGAAAAGATTTCCCCAGGTTTGTTAGCTACTTTTACTATCATGAAGGGGGAGTCACCCGTGGTGTAGTGGTTAAGATAATCAATACGAAAAAGCCTCTCCACAAGTTAATTAAAAAAATTCAAAACCGGCTTTCAACCAAAACGGTCATCATCAGTGCCTAAAAACAAAAAGTAAAATAGACTAGAAAACACTAAAAAGAAGAATCAAAAAGTATTCTTCTTTTTAGTGTTTTCTAGTCTATTTTACTTTTTGTTTTTAGGCACTGATGATGACCGTTTAGGTTGAAAGCCGGTTTTGAATTTTATTTAATTAACTTTGTGGAGAGGCTTTTTCGTATTGATTATTATAATACACTTCACCTGTGCTTCACCCTAATAACTAGTGGTTAAGGTACGCGGCCAATACACTGAATGAATGGACTTTAGTCATGGGTTCAATCCCAGCACGGGTCTCTAGGATTTTTATGTGAGGGATAAAAATTCTGCGTACCACGTCCTTCAGAAGAGACGTAAAGCCGGTGGTCTCGAGCCTGTGAGTTGTCAGGTACTCGTTAAAGATCCCTTACCCTAAATGAAACTGGGTATAGGCAAAATTTAGGACCCTTATTGTAGATTCATTATAATACTATACTTTTTCTGCCTTGTAGTTTAAAGTGTGTGGAGGTTTGGTTTAACAGTGAGAGCACGTGTTCACGTGCTCGTGTGAGAGCAGTTTTCACTAGACATAAGTCAGTGAAAATATGTATGATTGCTTGAAAAAGCATGAGAGGAACCATAGAAATTCACGGCTCTTCTGTCTAGATTAGATGAAATATACCTACACTTGAAATTAAAAGGACTAGAACTTTATCTTAGGGAGCTGGCGAAAAGGGCCCAACAAAGTGGCCTACTTGCCTGGTAGTTACTACCACTCCCCCTATATTACTATTACTACTACTACTGAAGGAGGATTGATGTGATAAGATTGCACTGTGACCAGAGGGTCTGTTTATACAGTGCCTTCAATAATTTCAGGTCAGTATAATCATTTTTCCTGGACTAAGTTCAGGGTTTTTTCCCAGTTATCCATTTTATAATAATAACAATAAAACTTTGTTTTTCATTAAATCTTATACAGCTTTTATACACATTAGAAAATTGTCAATATCTTAAAAGTAAGTTAATAAAACAAGTATTCTTCATATTCCAAGAGTTAATAATATAAGCTATAGTAATCATCAATGTATAAATTGAGCCATTAACCCCCTTTCTCATTTTTTTGAGTTTTAGAATAATAATAGTAGTAAGTTTTAGAATAGTTTTAATAGTTATAGAAAATAATACTCACAAAATTTACTATGATAGAACCATTTAACTGATAAAACGATCCACTCCAACAGGCGTGACATCACTGTAGTAGATAAAGAAAAAAATACAACTTACTTGGTTGATATTGCTGTACCAAACAATCACAATCTTTTGAATACATACGATGAAAAAATAAACAAATATTCAGAACTAGCTATAGAAATTCTGCGGCTATGGAAAATGGAAAACGTTTTAATAATTCCAATAGTACTCTCTTCCACTGGAGTTGTTCCATTAAGCCTTCACAAAAGCCTAAATAAGTTAGATATCAGCCCATATGTTTATAAATACCTTCAGAAAGTAGCGATAATCAACACATGTCATATTGTAAGAAAATTCCTTCAGACTGACAACGTGTCATAAGACAGAATTAAAAAGGAAAATAGGCTTGGCATTGACCCGTCTATCACCTTGTAAAAATACCAGATTTAAATCTGAGAATAATAAAAATAGAAAAATAATAATAATAATATATATATATATAATATATATATATATATATATATATATATATATATATATATATATGTATATATATATATATATATATATATATATATATATATATATATATATATATATATATATATATATATATATATATATATTATATATATTATATATAAATAGTATAGATTATTCAAATAGAAATGTGTAATTATTATTTAAAAATAATTAAAGATAGAATTATTAGAAATTAATAAAATGTAGTATTTAAGCACAAAGTAACTATTGAGTATGAATAGAATTTAAGTTGGTGTGCCAACCAAGATTTCCTCTATGAGGCACCACGGCTCAATGCCGAATTGCGCATGTGAAATAAAGTAATTGTAAATTGTTAAATATTTTGTAAAATCGTATTCTTAATGTGTAATGTGCAATAATATTATTTTTTAATGAAGTCAATGGTCATAACTAAGTATGACTTTGTACCTTGGATATCAGCAAAAACATCTCAACAACAAAGGCAAAATTTTTATTTTCTAAAAGCAACTGATATGCTCTGATTTATTACAGGATGTTTTATTATTTGTTTAGGTACATGGACTGGGTATTCCGTAAAATTAGTACTGAAAACAGCATAAGGACTAGAGAGTACTTACTTAAAGGAATTCATGAGGTAATAGACTTTCTTTTATTTCAAAATTAATTGCATTGATTAAACCATTAGTTGTTTTGACGGAGATTTTGTGGTATAGACTTATCATGATTATTAATAAAAAATACTCTAGAATTAAATTAATATATAGTCAACCACAATATTATAAAGAAAAATATAACTGACCGGTTTCAACTTAACATCATCATCAGAGTCTGTAAACTGCTCCGATGATGACGTAAAAACAAAACAACTGGTTACAATTTAGGGGTTCTAATACATTTTTAGGTCTTTTTTTATCTTTTTAGACACATTTTGTTAAGGAAAAACTATCTTTACTATAGTATGTGGACACAGGATATCTCTGGGCTCTAATTGGTCTCCGCTAAAATTATATATAAACCAACTAGGGAGACTCCTTTACTAACCCATGGTAAAAAAATTCAGACATGTGTGACCATCTAATAGCTGGCTCAAAAATATCCATAAAATTATAATAATTGCGTATGACCCCTATAGAATACCTTTTTGGGTTCTATTTTATTGGCAACTTATTAAAAACAATAATGTCAAGTACCGTAAATAGTTTGTTTACATTTACAAGGGTAAAACAAGATGGCTGAGCCATAAGAAAATTTGAAGTAACTCCCTGGTGGACAAAATGTGAACTACATTCCATGTCTGACTGAAATCGCATTTGTTTCCCTACTTGGTTTATACATTACTGTAGTTCCTGCCAATAATGAGAAAGATTCATGCTTTCTAAATGTATTTTTATTTAAAAGTATACTACATTATATGAATAATGTGTGTTCCAATTAATTTTAAATATCCCTGTTGTTGTTGGGGTGTGTTGTTTATGACTAGTATAGCACCTCTGCAGATATGTCTAGCATTATTTGTGGGTTATGTTTTGTTGCTTAATGTACCTTTTATTTTCAGACTCCTAGCTGCTTTATTCTATTGCTTAACTGCCTCACAGTTTTACTAGTGAAATTAAAGTTCTTATCACAAGTGATAACAATAATTTATGTTTATATTTGCTATTTTAAATTAATTAAATGAAATATTACAGTCTATCGTTTACAGTGTATCGACGACTTTAAAAATCTTGACAGCTCAGTTTAGGCACCACCGATTCTAAAAAAAAAAAAATCCCTACAAAAAGGCAGCGGGGAAAAACTTTGTAAACAAATCAGGTTATGTTACCCGTGTTTTCTTGGCGATGTTTCTACATTTTTTTGTGTAGTTTTATTATTTAGGAAGTATGCAAATGTGAAAAAAAAT
>JACMZG010001859.1:18995607-19045607 GCA_018340805.1 Microvelia longipes
TATATTCCTGCAGTATAAATGAGGAAAAGTAAAAAAGTTTAAAACTAATACTTATACTATACTTATACTAATACTTATACTAATACTTTATACTTAACTTATACTAATACTTAATAATAAATTAATAAATACCTATAATATCTCTAACTGCCTCAATGTTATGATTTTTGGCCTGATGAGATGCTAAGCTTAAAACCTTAGAATAATACTATGTATAGAAGGAGTACAGGACCGTATACACAATGCAATTACTGATAACACGAAAGCCGGTTGACTTAAGTAGGGGTACCACTCTAACAACAAAACATTATTTTAAATATGTGTTGTTTTTAAATATGATTGTAAAGAACGATATAATAACTTAAAACACCTGCTGAGTATTTAATAAAACCGGTCTTAGATGGCAAAAGGGCAGCAGAATACAACAATCTACATTTAGTTGACGAGGACTACTTTTAATATAATTTTAATTAAATACGTTAAACTACAATTTAAAATTCTTAAAATATTGTAATGCACCGATATTTATATTAGTATTTTTATGAATAATCAATCATTAATTAATAAGAGAACATAATAATTCAGCATCCGGAAGAATTGCCAACTTCTATATTAGAAAATTGTATATTGTTAGGGTGGCAGCATTACTTAAGATCACCAGTGAACTGCATTTTGTGTTATCAGTAGTGCTCATTCTATATACAGTATTATTCTAAGATTTTAACAGACATTTTATTGTATATTTATCTGTTACAGGACACGGTTGATATAATTGTAGGATGGCATATAGACATAAGCCAGCCTAGCTACGTAGCTAACTACTCGTCAGAATGCCTACTGTCTCTCTCGGACTACTGGATGCAGGATATCAAGTTTATTGTGCAGCTCTTCTCGTATGTACTTGAAGATCTCCAGTCTTACAGTTCTGAGCTTATAGAGGAATACTCACCTACCAACTCCACAGAACACTTCACTAAAGTTACCAACTTAATTAGGTCAATAGTTTTTTTACTTCTCTCTTCTTATATACAAGGTATTATAAGAAGGATGTGTTGATTTTTAAAAGTGTTATCATAATAGGGGTGGGGGGGGGATTAACTGCCAGGGTCAGTGAATCGGTCCTTTGCCTGTAGAATTGTGTGAGCTCCTTGTACTTGCTAATATCTTAATAAGTAAAAAAAATCCTTTAAAACCCTCCTTAAAATAGACAAAATAATGCCTCCCCCCCTTTCTGTCAAAACTTCTTGCCCCCTTTTTTACATACCCCCTCTCCATCTCTATACTTTAAAAATAAAAAAAAAATACTAAAATGTAAAAATTATATTAAATTATTAGCTCGCCTATGCTTATTGGCAGGAATACTGTGGACCAATAGAAAACTGGTCCCAGTTTATAATGGGAAGTATAGGAGAGTGACAGTAACGCCATCTTGTCCAAGAGCCGGACCTAAAAAAATGTGACTCATTTTGTATTAATTCAAACCAAGTGCTTCTGAAAATATACCTGAAATTATGAAGGAAAAGCATAGTCTGCTTATGCTCAAAATTTTATGAAATCACACAAATTTCAGTTTTCTTGAAATAAGCAGTTCCTTTTAGGTCATATGCAAAACATGAAGAGAAAATTTTTAAAGGTGAAAAAAATTCTGTAAAACGAGTGTTAAATCATCAAAATTGTATAACTGCAACCAGAGTTATGGCTCTTTCAAGAAATAATAAAAAATATTGGCATTTTGTGCATTTGTTTTTGGCCATTTAAGAATTGTCATAATTTAAGTTGTATTTATCCGATTTTGACGAAAAAACACTAATTTATAGAAATTTTTTATCAGCTTTAAAAAAAGTTCTCTGCACACGACCTACAGGGAACCACCTATTGCTAGAAAACTGAAACTTGTGTGCTTTTCTAATATTTTGAGCGAGTACATTCCAAAACGAAGGGCTTCACTAGCATTGGCAGACTACGCTTTTCCTTCATAATTTGAGGTATATTTTCAGAAAAATTTAGTTTGACGTAGTACAAAATAGGTCACATTTTCTAGGCCTGGCTCTTAGACTAATCTCTTGGCTGTCATGATTTGAGTTTCTACAAATTTTATACACCATGAGAGTTACCTACCTTACTAGGTAACTCAATATATAACCTTTTCTTTTATACTGTAGGTATCTAAGATAAATAAGCATCTCCATGGTCAAGGCCGTTAAAGGGAAGGTTAACCTGAAAACAACCTCATAAGCTTCTTCTTTTGATGATAATTGGTTTAACGAATGATATAATACGTTGATTTGAAAATGGTTTTACAGAGTGTTCCGTGCTGTATTCGAAGGTGCTAAGGAAGCCATGGATCCGTCTATTTGTAAAAAAATCACTTGGACATTTCACTCGGATGCCATATCTCACATACTTAGTATAGTTCTCAAAATGATCGACCTCCACATTCACTGCCCTCTCATAACTGCTGGTAACCAGATTGCTTTTCATTTAGGGTTCAGAAATAATCAATAAGTTGGTAATAAAGAGACTAATACTATTAGAGGGAGGATACAACAGCTCTTATCATTCCTTGGGTAGCTAGGTGCCGTAACGGTACATTGGTGATGTCATTTTTTTATTTTCCATAATAATTACAATTTCACGTAAATATTACATTAATTGTCGACTATTTTGTTTTAAATCAAGTAAAATGAATTTAAAATAAGTTTTAATTATTATCTATTCTTTAATTGTTAGTGTTGAATAAAGTGGTTTTAATGTTGCATCATTGAAAAATGTCCGTTGTTACAATCCATCGTTTACTTTAAAAATCCCCAAGGTCATAAGTATTTTGGGGATTGAAGAATGAGAGAAGCCGCTGTCAACCTCTCACTTAAAAAGAGAAAAAAATCCCTACCACAATAACCGCTGTAGGGAAAAACCTTCTTCCCAGCAATCGTTCACTTTGTTTGTAGTTCTTCTTTTGATTACATCGTTTTGAAAACTACTTACAAATTAATCTTAAAATGATATTTTAAAATAAAACTACACAAAAGAAATATAAAAAAACATCGCCAAGAAAATACGGGTAAAATAACCTGATTTGTTTACACAGTTTTTTCCCACTCCCTTCTTGCAGGGATTTTTTTCTTAAGAATCAGTGGTGTCTAAACTGACCTGTCAAGATTTTTAAACTAAACAATAGACTGTAGTAGAGTGCATGCTACAATAGGAGTTTTAGATGGGTGAGGGAGTATCTAGTCTCTCTCTAGGGGGACTATAGTAGAGGTAAGTACAATTACAGCACCTATGGAGACTGTCTCACTTCCAGACCCCTTATCACTGTGTTAATCGGTTCTGTACTCCCTCTAATAGTATTAGTCTCTTTGGTTGGTAATTGAAGAAACAGCTACCATCGTTACTTGGCTATTAACCCTACAGGAAGTATTGATGTTAGCTAATTCTTGATATCAATTAAATTAACGAAGACTTCAGTCCTTCTTTATTAAGATTTATTGAAAATAAATTGACGAAGAGCTTTCGCCCAGGGATCCTGAGCTTCTTCAGTTCTTAAAAATGAGAAAGTTTGAAAATTAATAAAATTTTGAATGTTTTTTATGTCATGTGTTTAAGTAAGTAAATAAATTTAAAATGAAATGACTAAAAAGGAAAAAAATAAGATTTTAAGATAATATTATAATAAATACTGCTAAGATTGTTAATGTCTTGTTTTTTGTTCATAGCTGTCTTTGTCAGCTTTCATATAGAGCATTTCTAAAAATTTCCTTTTGTCTGTATGAAGTATACGACAGTTTTCTTTGTCTGGTCGGTGGCCAAGTTTTGTCATATGTTCTGATAAGGCCGTAAGGTTAGAGTTGTCAAGTATTTGGTTGTTATGTGTGTCAAGTCTTTTTTTGAAAAGTTGAGAAGTCTCTCCTGTGTGTGCAGGAGAGACATAAAAATAAATGACTTGTTTATCTGTTTTTAAAATTGTAAGAAATAAAGTCAATTGAGTTGAAATTGGGTACAAGTGTAAGCCTTTAGGTTGTAACTATGTACACTAAGTTTTGTTTCAATACGATGAGTATGTCCATGATTTTTGTTCTATCATATAAGATAAGCAGCATAGAGTTTGGACAGTGACAAGAAGGGTGAAAGCTGGGAATGAAACTCTCTGAGGATGAGCTAAGCGAATCTGAAGACGTGTTGTAGTTGTGATAATAGTAGTAATATGGGGGGAGTGGTAGTAACTACCAGGCAAGTAGGCCACTTTGTTGGGCCCTTTTCGCCAGCTCCCTAAGATAGTGTTCTAGTCCTTTTAATTACAAGTGTAGGTATATTTCATCTAATCTAGACAGAAGAGCCGTGAATTTCTATGGTTCCTCTCATGCTTTTTCAAGCAATCATACATATTTTCACTGACTCTTATAGTCTAGTGAAAACTGGGAACAACATGTGCTCTCACTGTTAAACCAAACCTCCACACACTTTTAAATTACAAGGCAGAAACAGTATAGTATTATAATGAATCTACAACGAGGGTCCTAAATTTTGCCTATACCCAGCTTCATTAGGGTAAGGATCTTTAACGAGTACCTGACAACACACAGGCTCGAGACCACCGGCTTATGTCTCTCTGAAAGATGTGGTACGCAGAATTTTTATCCCTCACATAAAAATCCTAGAGACGGACTTCTCATCCTAAAACGGGCCAATAAAGTGCTCAATTACGTACTACCTCAAAAAAAATTATTATTTTTGTTTTCTCATTGCATAGCAATGGTATTAAATGACAGCGGGACATCATCTAAAGGTGTCATTTTTTTAGTGGGGGGGGGGGGGTTAACTCTAATGTGGAAATCATGTTTTATTCGATGTTTTTTTGGGTTATTATTATTTGTCCAGGAATCCTAGAGGCCTGTGCTGGGATTGAACCCATGACTAAAGTCCATTATTCTGTGTATTGGCCGCGTACCTTAACCACTACACCACGGGTGACTCAACGTGTTGCAGTATAAATTATATTAAATATACCAAGTATAAACAACTTGTATATTGTACTTGTGTCCTAAGTAGGTAGGATGAGTGTAGCGAATCTGATGTGATGAGGGAGAGTTCCGAGGTACCCCGTACCCGGTTTTTTGATGATAAAGATGTTTTTTTCTTCAGGGAATGAATGTGCCGTTGCTATTATGAAGTATTTGAAGTACAAAACAGATTCTGTTCAGACCACACTGTTCAGCTACATTAGCAAGCAGATTGATATCGCTAAGGAATTGGACAGCGATACCATGAAGTCTTTCCTAACTCTCATGGCTAAGGTATGTTATTCCTTTTAGCACTGATTATAGTCGAAGAGCCAGTATTAATTTAAAATAATTAATACAATTTTAACATTGTTAAGATCCATTTGAATAATTTTAATCTTGAAAATGAAGAAATAATTATTTTAAATTTGCTGTAAAAGGTGAACTGACTTGCCTCTAGTGGAGAAACGGTGAACTTAAAGCAGGCCCATCTAAAACAGCTTATTCCAAGGGGATAAGTCCCCCCCCCCCCCACCACCACTCCTACTGTATGAATTTCTTCATAACTTTAATTAAATTAGGAATTATTTAATTAAATTAGAAATTAAAAGAAAACAGTCTCTTCACAATAACTTGTTATATTAAACAAAGCCAACTTTCGGTCTTACAGACCATCATCAGTGTCTGAAACAGCAACTTCTTTCCTTTTTCTTTTTATTTTTTGTCTTAGTCATCATACTTTGTTGTTTCATACACTGATGATGGTCTGTAAGACCGAAAGTCTGCTTTGTTTGATATAACAAGTTATTGTGTAGAGACTGTTTTCTTTCAATTCCTATTGTGAGACTCCACTGCTCAATTTAATCTACTTTAATTAAATTATTTTACATACTAGTTGATAAAACTTATTAAAAAGGTATAAAAAGTGTGCTTCCCCTGTGAGGATTGAACTAGTAACCTGCAAGTTAAAAGCTGAAGACTCTACCAACTTAGCTAAAGGGCAAATGCAGAGCCGGAGTAAAGTAATTGTCATGACAACCAGAGCTATTTTTCTCCCACTGTAGTTAATTTTACTTGGCTCCCTAACAATTAGGTTTATGTTTATTACCTGGGACACGATATTGCTATTTGATGAAGTAACCTGCTCTTTTTTTCTGTTTGCTATGTCAGGTTCTCGGAGACTCAGGGTTCCAGGTTTCACCTGATTTGATTGACAGGTTGTTTTCAAGTAAATCAGTCATACTTGACAACAGACTGACTTCACTCAAACCTCACTTGATTAAGCTCTATGTTGGACTTGTTAAGAGAAAGAATGTTCCACTTATCAAAGCAACATACAAGTAAGTTTATAATTGATTGATTAATTTCATTTCTTGTCTTAATTTAATAATTATTATTGTAATATTATTTTTTGCTGTAAATAATGAAAATTAAACATAACATTCTAAAGAATAATATCCTTATTTTTTTGCCGTGAGTAGATAAAATAGTATAGATAATATATATGCTACCATGCAGCAAAGGAAACACTGCTGATTCGTGTCTGTAATTACCTGCATTGGCTCCGCCTCTGCTGGGAAATTGCCTTTTCTTGACCCGGATCCACCTCATCAGTCAAATGGGTTAATTTCCAGGCTCGGCTTACCTCTCGGCTGGAAATTTCCTTAGCCTGCCTTTGCCTTCGGCTCAAAAACAGCAAAATTCCATTTTGCTGCCTAGTAGCATAATATAGTATTAATTGCTGAACTTTCATTAGATTTCCTCTATACCTTTTCTATCTCACTTGATTCTTTCTTCATTTAATTGAATTTTTTTTCTCTTGCTTGCTAAAGTGATATTTTGTTTTACAGTCATATGATAACAGATCTGAACGGAGCTCTGAAGGTGATGTTCCCTGACTTAGATCCTCTTAGGAGTGACATTGTTGTTGAAAGCGGAACTCAGTACCAGGCTGATGATGTTGAAACTATTGTTCAGTTCTATCTGGACACTTTGAATCAAATAAGTGAGTGTTTTTGGATTCGGTGATTTTAGGTTCAATCAAATAATAAAATGAGCCCGAAGAGGCAATAGGCCTTGTTAATAAATTGGAAACATGGACAAAATTCTGTGAGTGCAGTTAAAATCTATAAAACAAATTAAGCTATAAGCTCTTGTTTAATGTGGATAATAGTAGATTATGACATTTTATGAAATGTTAAATAAATTTATAATTTATTTATAATAAATTATAAATTATTTATTTATAATTTAGGTCCTTTTACAAATATATCCTGTAAAACTCAAAGGGGAAACGATTTATAAAAACTTATTTTTCTCTTATACTTAATTTCATTATAAAAGACTAACAAGAAATAAATTGAGAATACAAATTCATACGAAAAACTAGCCACGCACAAGTCTTAAGCTTATGTGGCTAGCAAGATTTTAATTATAAACAAATAATATTGTAAATAGATGTAATAAAACTTTTAGAGCCTTTTGTATGATTATATTGTATATTACTCTGTAAATTATTTGAAAATAGTTATTTATGCCATAAGCTGAGAAGTGTGTCTTTATGTCACGGCAATTAGATTTACCGACAAGCGAAGCGAGTCGGGAAAATTGCCAAGACATAAAGACATTCTCAGCCGGATGGCATACACTATTTTTTTTTGCGGTAGCACTCATTAAAAAAAATAAAAAAATAGCACTCATTAAACTGCGCTATATACTTAATTGAAAAAAAAAAAACGTCCAATATTATTAACTCCTTATTATCGCCGTCATTAAATTTATCCATAGCTTCACACTTTTACTGAAAAATGTAAAAGCTTTACAAATGTTTATTACAATTTTTGTGTGTTTACGCAAAAATTGTCAATTAGAACACCTTTTAAAAACGAAAAAAAAATTAGTCTACGAACAAAAACAGAAACAAAATGAACGTTTTTAAAGAAAACTCATGAAGGTTTAACACAGATTGTTTTTTGAACACGCTACATTACAGTAATGGCGGCAATATATGAATTACTTTTACGTCCTAGGAGTTTTTTTTTTTACATTCATTACTGTCCTCGGAGGTGAAAAGTACTAAATAACCTCCTATAACAATAATGATTGGCTTCTCATCCTAAAAACGGTCCAATAAAGTGCTCAATTACGTACTACCTCAAAAAAAAATTATTATTATTATTATAATTACTACTTCTATCACATCTACAAATGTAATTTTTTCCATATGTGTTTGTGCTAAGGTAAGAGTGGAGGTGCCTTGTTCTGGATCTACCTAGTCAAACCAAGCCTGTTTAATTTGTTTGCTGATAAACTAGTTCATATGTTCTCTCCGCTGGAATACCCATCACTATTCCATGCCTGCATTGTGCTTCTTAAGTCTCATTCCTCCTAGTAAGTTTTTTCTTATCCCTCTTAGTGTGTACTTTTGTTATGACATAAGAATCTCCTCTGACCATAACTTGATCTTCTTATAAACAAATTGTAGACCCCTGAGTTTAAACCCTTATACCTTAGAATTCAAAAAAAGAGCGCTAGAGGAGTTCATCATAATCAGAGTAATAAAATAAGTCTCTCCACAGGTATCAAAAATTTATTTAAAATAAAACATAACCGGCCTTCAACCAACTAAAGGTCATCATCAGTGCCGGTGAGGTGTAAGGAAGCTAGGTTTTGAGTCTTTTCTTATTGTTGACTATTATTAGACAATAATCTTATGTCTATAATACGACACACGGCTAAAATCAATTGACAGCCCGCCAAAATCACAATGCTTTTCAACCCTCTTTTTTTAATAAAAAAATCCCTTCTTTTATGTAACAAAAAAAATTCCCTACTCTGGCAACACTGAAAGTCAGGTTATGTTTTGAATTTTATTATTTGTTTTTATTTGATATCGTATTTTTTTATTTTTAAAAATTATTTATTTACTTTTTAAGAAGGAATATTGTTGTATCTTATAAATTTACCAACTAAGTGTTGCTTTAAATTTGTTCGGGAAGTATGAATTAAGTGGAGTTAAAGTTGTTAATTACGTAATGCAATGGATCATAATAGTTCTTTGATAAAAGTTTGACGATTTAAATAAATTGTCAGCTATAATTACTTTTTCCAAAACAAACTGCGTATTGTTTCATATTATAAATAATATAACACAATATGCATTCAAGACTGTCATCTATTGAAAGACATGGCATTTTCAAAAAAAAAATGCTGTCTTTTGGTTGACAGAGCACAGAACCTGCGCTGTACTCAAATAGCAAGAAATGCTTGAAGAATACGTCAATGTCCAAGTGTCAAATATAGGCACTCAGATCATATTACAACTTCGCAATAATTGGATGAATTGAACAGATTGGAAGGAAACGAAACGAACTCGAACAGATCAATATGCACAATGAGGGAAATAAAAGCGACGCGAGGTTACAAATATTTACAACCAGTGTTGCCTTTTTATGATTTTATTTACGAAAAAGGTATTTTTAATACCAAGGTTGGCATGAGGTGAAGGGGGAAAGAGCGGGGTCGGTCTGAACCCATAGAATTCTTTTCCCTCACAGATTTTGGCGCGCTGTCAATTGATTTTAGCCGTGTGTCGGACTATAATAACAGTCAACAATAAGTTGTAAGTCAACAATCCTAGCTTCCTAACACCTCACCGGCACTGATGATGACCTTTAGTGGTTGTAAGCCGGTTATGCTTTATTTTAAATAAATTTTTGATACCTGTGGAGAGACTTATTTTATTACTCTCCTTATACCTTGTAAACGGCAAGTCCGATTTTAATGAAATAAGTTAACATCGTTAAAAAAATTTTATATCACCTAAAAAATATTAAGTTTAAATTTATTTTGTATTAAATTCTAGGTAGATTAACGAAGACATCAGTCTTTTAAAAATTTCTGTTTATTAACAGAAAAACAATAAACAGAAAATTTTAAAAGACTGAAGTCTTCGTTATTCTACCTTCTTCGTTAATTTAATTCTTAACAGTCCAATAATAAATTTGTTAATTATTTTGTATTATTTTCTTACCGGATAACTAAATTATAAATAAATAAACTAAAGACGTGCAATTTCATAATGTCGTTATATTAAAGCAGTGGCTTTAATTTAATGGCACATTCAACGTCACGTAACAACATTCAACCTATTTAATTCAAATTTTCAAGTTATTTAGATATCGTATAAATAAACATCTGTAGGGAATCATAAGTCAAAAAATAATTAGTTTTGGTATTTAAAGAATGATGCCGTTCTATTAATAAATAATAATTGTTAAAATTCAGTCAGGGGGAAAAATAGTTCTTATTTTTTACTGAAATCATATTTGCTGAGGGCTTTACTGCAGCTTTCCTGTATATCTTAATCATTATTCTCGTTTATTTCACGACTTGACGAATAAATTAACCCTGTGTAAATACAATAACTACACATATAACTGACTATACATATAACTGACAACATATAAATGTTGAATAACATAATTTTTAAAAAAACAAAAACCATATTAATATTTATTTTTAAAGTTTATACTTAAATAAATAAGTTGTTTTACTAGAGCAAAATTGTAATAATACATTTTTTAATATATTGAAATGTATATGAAATAGAACTCGCCATAAAAATAAACACATATCTCGAACAATGTCAGGTCCACCTATGCGCCAGTCACACTAAAAATTCACCAAGACACAATTATACATACCAGTCCATCCATCAGTAGAGAAAACCAATTACTAAGCAAATTGTATTATAATCACTGAAACCAAGCAAGAGAGGATAGAAAAAATATTTAACTGTTGCACAGTGCGTTTTTAACGTGAATTTATTTATTTATTTATAAATAATAATAATAATAATAATAATAATAATAATAAGAGACCACTTATTTAATAGATATAGCTGTCCCTAATACCCACAACCTTTCAAAGACCATAACCGAAAAAATCCGAAAATACACGGAACTGCAAGAAGAACTAAGGGACCTCTGGAGCATGAATCAAGTATATATAGTACCATTAATAATGTCGTCAACTGGAGTTATACCAAAAACAAATTCACAATAGTCTAAAATTAATAAACTTACCACCAAACCTATTCATAACCATGCAAAAAGCAGCCATCCTAAATACATGCAGAATTGTCCGAAAATTTCTAAGCCATAGTCAACCATAAAAAATAGCTTTATAAGAACAAGACCATTTATTGGTGCCAGCCCGTAAATGGTCTTTCTTCTGAGGAAACTCAAGAGTTTATTATCAGGGATAAACCCTGCGGGAACCACCTCCGGTGGTAGTAGCAACCGTTACCAAACAATGGACCAGGCGGTCCATTTATTTATAAATAAATAAATAAATTCTTTATTTCCACTTAAAAATACAAAAGAATAGTACAAAAAATACAAATCTTACAAACAAAAATACAGTACAAAAAAATATTTAAAAGCAAAGCAGTAATTGGAGTATTGAATACAGGGGTGGAACCTACTAGGCTGCAACACCTGAGTGTGGGGCTACAAATTTAAATCAAAGAATAGTTTAAATATTTTGTCTATTTTTAACTTTTTATTTCTTATCGAGTTCAATATCACTACTTTGTTGGTACTGATTTTAGTAAAGAGGAAAAAGGGTTAAAAACACCTGAAACGGATAATTCTGGTGACATCCCAGTTTCGGTATTATTTGCAAACAAAATACTTTTTCTATTTATATTTAAGGTTTAAATGATGAAAAGTAAAAAGCAATTAATAATCTTGCCAAAAAGATAGTGTCACCTTAACACCCAGGTTTAGTCACATAAGCTCTAAACCTGTGTTTTGCGGGTTAATCTATAAATTACAATATACTGTTACAGTTACGGAGAATTCGTGCCTACAAGCAAACTGCTGGTGAACCAAACAGCGGTGGAGAGGCTATCGCCCACTTGTAATCATCTCTCCACTATTATTAGACTTGTCTCCAACATATCAAAACAGGTATGATGGCATATTTGTAAACAATTAGTTAGAGGTATTTTCTAAGTATTTAATAATAATATTATACAAATATGTACGAGGGATAGGTCCAAAATAAATAAACAAGTAATAAAACACACGGTTGTAAGCAGTTGACAGCGTGGGGAAATAATGGGATGGAGCCAATGAGGTAACTCCTGAATCTTAAACCACATTCACAAATACATATCAGGCTAACCTCATTGGTTACTCAACACTACTCCTACCCTGTCAACTGATTATAACCATGTGTTGTACTACAGGCTGTGAAATTATTATTTTTTTTTTTTACCAAAGAGACTATATTTGCTGGTAAACAAAGCGAGTGCATAAATGAAGTTGATGTAAAAGAAGTCATGCTGAGCAATGTAGTGATAGCAATTTTTTCCGAGGTATGAGTAATAATGAAGAAAATAACATTAAAAAAATTAATTTACAGTGTATCGACGACTTTAAAAATCTTGACAGCTCAGTTTAGGCACCACCGATTCTAAAAAAAAAAATCCCTACAAAAAGGCAGCGGGGAAAAAACTTTGTAAACAAATCAGGTTATGTTACCCGTGTTTTCTTGGCGATGTTTCTACATTTCTTTTGTGTAGTTTTATTATTTAGGAAGTATGCAAATGTGAAAAAAATGAATTGTGAAGGGAAATAATAAGTGTACTCATATGTTTTTACATTAAAAAAGAATTGTATGTTTACTAGTTTTGACAGCTCTTAAAAATTGCTGCATAAAAGGCACCTTTGAAATAAAAGTTTCAGTTATGCTTTTATTTACTTAAGTTATAAAAAAGAATATTTGAGTGCAATAATAATGTTAACAGTCCAACACAAACACAATTCACAGAACACACACAACACAAAACGATATAAACACAAAAAGAACCACAAACGAAGTGAACGAATGCCGGGAAGGAGGTTATTTCCCTACAGGGGTTATGGGAGTAGGGATTTTTTTTTCTCTTTCAAGAGAGGGGTTGGCAGCGGCTTCTCTGATTGGTCGATCCCCAAAATGCTGATGACCTTGGGGATTTTTAAACTTAACGATACACTGTAAGAATTAGTAGAAATTGTTTTCATAATTTTATTTTTTATAAAAGTTTACTGTATGGTTTAAGGGAATATTTTCTTCTTTTTTTACCAATTTAGGTTGTTCATAATTATCATTGTCTATAAAACAAATACAAATAATTTATTTCAATTTAATTTCAATTGTGAAGAAACCATAAATTGATGACAGAAAGAAGGATAAACTGTTAAAACAGTGTTGCCACTTAGCAGAACTATGGCTAAACTACAAAAATGGTCTTAAGCGCTCTTAGCAGCAAATAGATGAACTCCCTGCTGTACGAAGAATGTTTTTTTAAGCCGTGCAAAATAAAACTCTTCTTTTTACAGTGGATATAATTTTTGCATTTCACAATCTGCACAGTAGGGAATAAATTGAACATTATTACCTTATTAACATTATTACCTTACCTCAGAAAATTATATATTCTTCAAGACTATAACATAAAAAAAGAATAACATGAACGAGGACCGGTAGCTCAGTGGTAGAGCATTCGCCTAGTGACGGACGTAGAGGTTGTAGGTTCAAATCCAGTCCTTATATGAGATATAAAGGCTGACCTTATACCTGAGAGGTAACCTTATATAGATAAGGTCCTGCATAAGATTATCCCTTCCTCTAGCTTCACTACCTACTCTGATCTCATTAGCTTGATCTAGCTTATCTGATACTAGCTTTACCTGTCCCCCAATTCCTCTAGTCTCTAGACTAGGTTGTTTTGCCTTGAATTCAAGATGTCCACCATCAAGTGTGGTCAGTTTGTGAATGGAAGGTCCATATATATTTATATATTTTCACAAGTATATGGTTTTCCAGGTAATGAGTGAAGATACTAAACTACTTATAGTGCTATGGGCTAAAGACATTGTGTCTAAGACAAGGAAATACTTGCCTGAACTTCAAGATACAGAGGATTTGAGTCTTTTAGTCAATGCTGTTATTAGAGGAGCTAGTGAGAGATGTAAAAAAATAGCTATATCTGGTGCCAAGGCTCTGCACCTCCTAGTAGACAACTATAAACTACCTTGGAAAGTTAGTATTGTGTTACTTTCTCTACTTTTAACACAAGGGTCCTGATGGTGTTATGGATAGCACGTGTGCCTCCCACCCAGACAGTCCGAGTTCAATTCCCGTCGGGGCCACTAGGATTTTTATGCGAGGGATGGAATTCCTTTCCGTGCCTTCTATCTTTAGGGATGTTAAGCCATTGGTTCTGAGCCTGTGCTATGTCAGGTACTTGTAAAATTCCCTAACCATGAATAAACTTGGGTTTAGGCAATATTTAGGACCTTCAATAGTAGTTTATATAAAATAGAAATAGTGGTTTCTTATAACAAATTATTAATTATTCCTTTAAGGACTACAAAATATAGAAGTGTTTAACAGCTGTAACAGCAAGAAAATTCTTTGTTTAAGATGTTTTTGTCTATCTAGCAATTCTCAAGCCGTGCTATATGATTGCTTGGATCCTTGTTTCGATAAGTTGACCATAAAAAATGGAATTCTTAAAACGTGTTTTGACTTTTAATGAGAAAAAAATAATCTTCGGCCCGTAGCCGCTACGCGGCCTGGGCGCTTCGCGCCTGGTCCGCTCCGCGGCGTCGGCCCACCGGGCCGCTTCGCAGCCCGGGAGGCTCCTGTGGCCGCTTCGCGGCCACATTGTTGTTGTTTTGTATGATGTGTTGTTTCATTATTGTTCTTGTTACATGGCATTTTGCCATGTACCTAGCGAATTTTCACAGCCTCTCCACACAGGCCCGCTTCGCGGGCCTGAGAGGCTTTCTCACAAATTTGATTTTACTAATTAAGATTTTATTAATACTTTATTATTAATAGTATGCTATAATATTAAAACTAACAAGCGTTATAAACAAAAAATATATTCATGATTTTTGTTTTAAATAAAAATACCGTTTCCGTCACTTAGGATCATAGATAAACAATATTAACATAGATGGCTCACTCAAAGATTTAAAAAAAATATTTGATGGGATGCAGGAGGCTCAAGTAGTACAGTCTAGTGGTGACAGCGTGAAACTGACATATTTTTATTTCTGACATTTTATTTATTTATTTTTATTCAACCAAACAACGAGCTGCTGAGGGTAATCAAGTCTTTCCATCCGCTTTTCAGCGCTAGAATGATAAGGAGTCGATGGATGAGTGATCCCAAGAAAGCTCTATAAGAATTTCGTATAAATTGGTAAAAAGTGAAAAAAATTAATTTCTCACTCTTACTTCACCCATTCTGTCGTCCCCCCTTGGATTTGAACCTCTAATGTCTGAGTTTCAATTTTTGTTTGTTTCCTTTACTTATCCGTTTGCGCCAACCCGAGATGTTATACTCAGATAGCAAATTTAAATGTTAAGTCTAAAAAACTAAAAATGAATTATTGTTATTTTTTTAAGAAAACGATGGTGCTGCTTCGCGTGATGAGGCCCCAAAGTTTTAAAAAAAACAAAAATACATCGCGAATACTACAGCATACCATAGATCTTTGTTTACTTTTATTTTATTTTACTAAACGATTGGCAACTGTTTGTTTTTAAAAAAATACTACAGCACAATCTAGTAGAGAATAGAGCAAATATATTTTTACTACTAGCGCTATTCAAGACCTAGTGATGAGGCCCCAACTTAAATCATAAACACAAACTTGTCAATTGAGTGTTCCTACTACACTCGAGAGTGAACCATCTATCTTAGGATTGTCTGATTGAGCTGAAACCGGTCGCAATCGTTTTAGAATGACTTCGACCATATAAAGACTACTTCGAGGTTCTTCCGCTTTACGGGCCTGCTTTGCTCGGCGTGGTTTAGTGGAAGCCATTTTTGTCCTGTCTCTCTGGGACAGCAGGCTTACCAGGATGGAGCAAGAGGTAGAGGTCCATCTTTTATACTATATCCCCACCCTCGAACACTACTAAACCCAACAGATATCGTACAAGTCTTTGACCTGGACGTATACATATATACAACATTATATATATATATGTATACTGTTTGCGCCATTTGTAATGGTTCGATTGAGCTGAAATTGGTCTTAATCGATTTAGCTAGCCGTCTACCTAAACATGAAATACCTTGTTTTAAAGCCATTTCAAATTTCAAAAATTTTTTTTTCATGACGTCATAACTTTGGTTGATGACGTCATAATGTTTTTATAAACAATAGGCCTCGTAACCTCCTCAACATCTCGCGATTTGCAAAGTTTCGTTTTCAATTTGAGAACGCCTTCGAGAGTTATCGTTCGCCATACGAAAGGGTAGAAAACTCTTACATACATATATATATATATATATATATATATATATATATATATATATATAATATATATATATATATATATATATATATATATATATATATATATATATATATATATATATATATATACATATATATATAAAACTTTTTGAGACATATATTTTTATCAGGAAGCCAATAGGAACCGATTCCGCTCACTCCCACCCTCAACTTCCGTCATCCGAACAACCTTATAAGCGTCATTTTCATTATGAAAATTCGCTAAAAAGCAGTTTATTTTGGAAAATACGGGCCTTCGGCCCGTAGCCGCTACGGCCTCGGCGCTTCGCGCCTCGTCCGCTCCGCGGCGTCGGCCCACCGGGCCGCTTCGCGGCCCGGGGGCCTCCCTGTGGCCGCTTTGCGGCCACATTGTTGTTGTTTTGTATTATGTGTTGTTTCATTATTGTTCTTGTTACATGGCATTTTGCCATGTATCTAGCGAATTTTCACAGCCTCTCCACACAGGCCCGCTTCGCGGGCCTGATAGGCTTTCTCACAAATTTGATTTACTAATTAAGATTTTATTAATACTCTATTATTAATAGTATGCTATAATATTAAAATTAAGAACATTATAAACAAAAATATATTATTCATGATTTTTGTTTGAAATAAAAATACCGTTTCCGTCACTAAGATTGTCTGATTGAGCTGAAACGGTCGCAATGGTTTTAGAATGACTTCGACCATATAAAGACAACTTCAACACTTATTTACATTTATGATTGTTTAAAAATTTAAAGAAATATGTCAAATTTTTTTGTAAACAAATTTTTTATTTGAGTAAAATCTTAAGGTTGAAAAAAATATATTCATGATTATTTAAAATAAAAATACCGTTTGCGTCACTTAGGATTGTTCGATTGAGCTGAAACTGGTCGCATTCGTTTTAGAATAACTTCAACCATATAAAGACTACTTCGATGTTCTTCCTCTTTACGGGTCTGCTTAGCTCGGCGTGGTTCAGTGGAAGCCATTTTTGCCTGTCTCTCTGGGACAGTAGGCTTACCAGGATGGAGCAAGAGGTAGAGGCTCCTCTAATATACTACATCCCCACCCTCTAACACTACTGAACCCAACAGATATCGTACGAGTCTTTGACCTAGACGTATACATATATACAAGATTATATATATGTATACCAATTGCGCCATTTGTGATGGTTCGATTGAGCTGAAATTGGTCTTAATCGATTCAGCTAGCCGTCTACCTAAATACTAGATACCTTGTTTTAAAGCCATTTTAAGTTTCAAAAAAAATTTTTTTTCATGACGTCATAACTTTGGTTGATGACGTCATAATGTTTTTATAAACAATAGGCCTCGTAACCTCCTCAACATCTCGCGATTTGCAAAGTTTCGTTTCAATTTGAGAACGCCTTCGAGAGTTATCGTTCGCCATACGAAAGGGTAGAAACTCTTACATACATATATATATATATACATATATATATATATATATATATATTATATATATATATATAAATTTTTTCGGACATATATTTTTGTTATCAGGAAGCTAATAGGAACCGATTCCACTCACTCCCACCCTCATCTTCCGTCATCCGAACAACCTCATAAGCGTCATTTTCATTATGAAAATTCGCTAAAAATAATATTCTTAACAAAATAGACCATGAATTGAACAATTTAATGAACGGCAACTATTTTAGAACTCAAAATAGTATTATTTGAGATATATAAATATTATTTTAGACTCAAATGGTGTTAATTGTGAACAGTCAATGGTATAATTGAAAGTTAGGTCAAGATCTATCATTTAGATTCAATCTGTTAGCTTTGAAAATTTGTACTTACTCCTATTATTATTTTAGAAAAGATCTTGATGACTCATAAAATGTGTTCAGTCAGACCTATGAGGATTCTAAGTTTAAAGTTTAGTCAAGCTCTATTAATGAAATTCCAAAATATAAGACTTAAATTTGTTTTCCTTACACTAACTCCTTATTGTTATTTAACAACAGATTTCAATAAGTCATATCATATGTTCATTCTGACCCATTAGTAATCTAAGTTTAAAGTTTAATTAAGATGCATCAATTAGATTCTGATATTTTAGGATCTAAAACTTATTTTATCTCCAGACGGTATATAATAAGAAATTTAATGACTAATTTTAAGGGAGTAAAGAATCACTTTTCACTCCTAGTAAAAAGTAAAAGTTGCCAACTTAACTTAATAATCGACAAACTGAATAGTATAATTATTTTTATTTGAAAACTAAGATACCTATAAAGAAGATGATATACAAGAATAAGATGTATAAAAAAAGAATATAACATTAACAATCATTTTAAGTAGAACTAGTGTAATGCTAATAATAATATAAGAATAAATAATTTAAAAATAAAAACTAGTTCTTGATTTAAAAGTAAAAAAAATTAAGTTGGCTATCCTCATTTTTTAAATAATTTTAAGATTTGCATACTCATTGTTTTTTTTTTTGACAAAATATCATTAAATCAAAGTTTTTTTTAGTTTAAAACCTTAGCTTTAACTGTTTAATCTGTCTTAAACTTTAATAATTAGATTAAAATATTACTTATAACTGCTCTAATATTTCAATTATGTCAGATAATATTAAGTGCGATATTGACGAACTTTTTAACAATACACCTCCTGACATTGCTATTGAAGCGAACTTGGTAAAAGAAAACTTGTTACCAACGAAATCGAAAAAGTTATATGACAAAGCAAGTAACAATTTTAAAAGTTGGTGTCATGATCATAATATACAACAAGTAAGTGAAAATGCATTCCTTGTTTATTTTAATAATGAATGAAAAACAAAACAAGCGTCAAGTCTGTGGTCGCTGTATTCAATGACCAAATCATCTTTGCTTGTGAGAGAAAATTTTAATATCAAAAGCTATGCATCACTAATAGCATTATTAAAAAGAAAAAAACGAAGGTTTTGTTGCAAAGAAAGCGAATGTTTTTACTAAGAACCAAGTTGAATAATTCACCAAACGAAAGATAATTTTCAGTTAAAAAATCTTGAAAAAAAGAAATGTAAAAAAACATTCTTACTTTATTTTCAATGTCGACATCTGGAGATAAAATCTTGTACGCACCTTGGGAGTAAAATGCCATTATTCCCTCGCAATAATTTCCTAGCTATAACTCCCTCGGCTTCGCCTCAGGAGTTAAACAACTAAATCCCTCGGCTTCGCCTCAGGATTTAAATCCTTTGGTTCCCTCGGCTTTTGCCTCAGGAACCAACATAATGCTCAGGGGAATAATGACATTCTTTACTCCCTTGGTGCATAAATAACTATTATCACACTAATCCTCTATTGTTATTTATGAAGAGACTTATAATGTGGTCAATATGACCTGTGAGTCGTTTAAGTATAGAATTTAGTAAAGATCCATTAATTACATTCCAATCTGTAAGCACTTGAAATTTAGTGTTGCACTAAACCCATATTATATTTGAACGGATCCCATTGAGACTTAAAAGGTGCACTTAGACCTAAGAGCATTCTTAGTTTAAAGTTTAGTCGGAATCCATCTATTAGATTCCGAGTTGTAAGCACTCAAAAAAATAATTTTTACACTAATCCCCCTACTGTCGTTTCAAGATTAGACATAGTTTATGACTCCTTCTGATGTATGATTAGTCTAAGTTTAAACTTAGGTCTAGATCCTTTGAGTTGTTTTTTAGTTATAAAGCAACCAAAATTCTCAACTTATTTTATATATATATATATATATATATATATATATATATATATATATATATATATATATATATATATATATATAAAAAAATTAAAATAAAAATTTTCAAAATGCACCCATTTTGCCCATCATCCAAATTTTGGAAAAATTAAAAGTTGTTCAATGTGGATAAATGATACATCGTTTTAAAGGTCTTGATTACTGGAACAAAAATTGTAGTATTGTAAACTTCGATTTAAGTAACACTAACTAAGATATTTTAATTTTTCTGTTTTTGTCTTTATCAAAACTCAACCACTCTCACTTTTCTTTCCAGTTTTATTAAAATATCATAGTTAGTGTTACTTGAATCGAAGTTTACAATACTACAATTTTTTGTTCCAGTAATCAAGACCTTTAAAACGATGTATCATTTATCCACATTGAACAACTTTTAATTTTTCCAAAATTTGGATGATGGGGCAAAATGGGTGAATTTTGAAAATTTTTATTTTAATTTTTTTTATGAAAAATTTGTCTCAGGGGGACAATTAAACAAATTTATGAAGAATACTTTTTTTCCGAAAAGTCAAAATTAAGCCTACTTTACTCTTCGTCCATTTTTCAAAAATTGCAGTTTTTGGGTCCACCCTTAAAAATAAAAAAATACAAATATGATAAATCTTAGTTTAAAGACATGCAGAAGCTTTTATAAAGAGTGACTTTTTTTCGAAAAAATTTTTTTTTTTCATTACACGTATCGTTAAGTCCATCCGGGGACACCCTGTATATATATATATATATATATATATATATATATATATATATATATATATATATATATATATATATATATATATATATATATATATATATATATATATATATATATATATATATATATATATATATATATATATATATAATATATATATGTGTGTGTGTGTGGTGTGTGTGTGTACGAGATTTTTGTGTCCTAGATGTTTCTATGGGACACGAAAACTTTAATTTATAATTTGGTTTGCAGATGGAGTACTTGATAAGAATATTGAATTTGTGTAGCAGCCACATCAACTCATCTTGTAAGAAACTGCAGAATATTTATCTCAACATATTTAAACTATTGCCTTCTCTCACTGTTGCCTTTGGAGTTCAGTACTATTGCAAGGTATGTTTTGTAAAAATATTTATGGTTAAGATCAATTGACAGTCCTCAAAATTCTATTGTTTCATTCCGATTCCTTCAACAATATTTTAAGTTTACATTATTTGACAGGACATATAAAGCAGTGATTTAAAGCAAAAAAACAGACATATAAAGGACATATAAAGCAGTGAAAAAAAACAGTAAAGAAATTTATTTTATTTTGACCTTCTTAAACAATGATTTTAGTTTAGATCAATTGACAAGCTCATCAAAAAATTAATGATAGGGAATTCTATTGGTTCATTTTAAATTTTAACTCCTACAATAATAGTTTTGGTTTAGATAATTTTACAGCTCATTAAAAAAATCACCAGCATTGACTACAGTCTATCATTTAGTTTAATAATCCCCAAGGTCATAAGTATTTTGGGGATTGAAAAAACCTTCTTCTCTGCAATTGTTCACTTTGTTTATGGTTCTTTTTTGATTACATTGTTTTGAAAACTACTTTCAAATTAATCTTAAAAATGCTATTTTAAAATAAAACTCACAAATGAAATGTACAAAAAACATCGCCAAGAAAATACGGGTAAAATAACCTGATTTGTTTACATAGTTTTTCCCACTCCCTTCTTGCAGGGATTTTTTTTCTTAAGAATGAGTGGTGTCTAAACTGACCTGTCAAGATTTTAGAACTAACTGACTGTAGCGTATAGTTTTATTTGTTTATTTTTCCAGGATCCTAGAGGATATAAGAGAAATCTGGAGTCTAGTCTTTATGCATCCTTGACTAAAGGAGATACGGGAGATATTCAGGATGTACATTTTAGAAAAATAATGCATTATATTTTCCATGGACACCCTCACCAGTCAGTATGAGTTATAATACGAGCTTAATCTATTTCTAACCTGACCACCCCGCACAGGTTTCAGTAAATTTACTTAGGAAAAGATGAATGGGGATGGGAGTGAGGTTTTTAAAGGGGGGGTCCCTGAACAAGAATAAATAAATAAATATATATAATATTTATATATATATATATTCTGTGTGTTGTGTGTCTACCACTGGTGAACATAACTCTTAAATCCAAACATAACTTATCTCATAAAACTCATCTTATCTTAAGTAGAATTTTGGCCCTGTGCCTTTTCAAAATCTGAAAAGTGGGATATATATATATATATATATATATATAATATATATATATATATATATATATATATATATATATATATATATATATATATATATATATATATATATGTAATATATATATATAATATATATATATATATATATATATATATATATATATATATAATATATATATATATATATATATATATATATATATATATTACCATGTGTTTTACTATAAAAGAAACAAATTCTAAAAATCCCATGACTTTCTGTTGGAAAAGTAAAAAATGTTTTGTGCTTTTACAATGACTCTCTTTCCTTGTATCCAGTTGTATTTTTTTTATCTCCAGATAGTGTATAATGTTAAGTTTATTGACTAGTTTTTAGGGAGTAAAGAAGCACTTTTCACTCCCAAGGAGAAAAAGTTACTTTTCACTCCCAAGGGAGAAAAAGTTACTTTTCACTCTCTTGAAGAAAAAGTAACTTTTTCTTCCTTGGAATTAGAGCGTTTCCTATTATTGGGGCATTAAAGCTAATTATATCCATTTTTTAGGTGAGCAGTATCCTTTAAATTTATACAGAGGACCGATCATTTTGTGTAACACTTTTCCGGGGGGGGGGGGGCTTCCAAAACTTTATAAGAGGGACCCGTCCCAAAAATTGTTTTTTATTAGCTCAAAATCTGTTTCAGGTCAAAAGAAGTTGTTTGGAGAAATAAAAAAAAAAATTCTTTTGGGGGCAGAACCACCGAAATTTAGAGTTAGAGTTAAACACATAAATCTCTTAACTTTGCCTTGGGAGTTAAATGCTTTAGTTCCCACGGCTTATGCCTTAGGAACCAACTAACTGCTCAGGGAAATTATAGCATTCTTTACTCCCTTGGTGCATAAATAACTATTTCAATTGTTCTTTTTTTGTGTTAAAAAGCATATTGATTGACCTGGAGCCATATTCTCTCAACAAATTTTATAATCATGTTAATGAGTTATTCACGAAGATTAATTTTAGTTAGTTACTTACTCTCCCTTTTTTCATTTGCTTTATTAATTTTGTTCCTTCTTTTTCTTTATTTTTTTTGTTTATTGGCTTTTTCCAAACTTTATAAATTGTTTTATTTGACTAGTGATGGAGGAGGTAACGGTTGGATTGAGGACATCGTGAGTCGATGTTGGGCTGTTTTAGAGTTTGACCTGGGTCAGCGTACTATGTCGAGTGAGCGTGCTCTCTTAGAGTGGGCATCGTACCAGTGCGCTCATCTCACTGTAACACAGAAACTTAAAACTCCCCTGGGAAAGCCTGCTCATACACTTATATCTATTGAGAGTAAGTATGTCAGCTTTGAAAATTTAAATCGACCTAACAGCCTGGTTTACACGGGTAATAGTCCAAGAGCCAGGCCTAAAAAATGTGACTCATTTTGTACTATTTCAAACCAATTTTTTTCTGAAAATATACCTTAAATATGAAGGAAAAGCATAGTCTGCCTATCCAGAGGGGAGCCCTTTATATGAATGCGCTCTCTCAAAATATTAGAAAATCTCACAATTCTAGTTTTCTTGCAATAAGTGGTTCCCTGTAGATTGTGTGCTAAACATGGAGAAAACATTTTTACTTTTCCTCATTTATACCATAGGTAAAGTAATATATAAACCAAGTAGGGAAACTCCTATACTAAGCTGTGCAAAAAAATTCAGATATTTGTGATAGCTGGGTCAAAAATAATAGGTTTAAAGTTTAATTAAGACGCATCAATTAGATTCCGATTTTTAAGCATCTAAAACATGGGATTGAACTTAGTAGAGCATAACATGTGTCTGAATATCTTATCAGTGTATGAATGTGAAAATTTATCACATAATCATTAAAAAAATTCAAATAAAGTTTCACTTTGACATGCCATGACACAAAATGAAACTCTGTAGACATTTTATTAACATTTTAAGGATATATAAATAAATAAATAAATAAGCCATTTATTATTTTATAAAAGGTTATAAACTATAGATACAAGATTACAATGACTCAAACAAAATAACTTTTATAAATGTTCGGCCATAGGCCGTGGCACCTCAAAGAGGTTGGTTGGTAACATGCATACATCTAAAATTAATTTAACTATAATAAATATCTAAACATTTCTTATCTCTAATAAATATCACATAATTTAAGATTAAAAAATTTCTATAAATAAACATAACGCATTTCAAATTTATATATTTTGTAGTCCATATTTATACTTCTATAATTCTTAATTTTATTCTCCTCATATCATACTGATTTTTCTTTATTTTTCAATTATTTTATTATATAGTACATTTTAAGCATAAAGATCATAAATTTTATTTTTATTTTTTTTTTTATTAATAGTAAATCTTTGCATGCTGGGTTAAAAAAAAACCTGTATATAAAATAAATACTTCATAATAAATATTAATTAATAACTTCAATTGATTAATTGTTTGGTAATTATTAAGACACACATACACAAAATTCCGCCATGACGCCTATCCCATTAGGCGAATTTTCAAAGGAAATTCGCTAAAAAAATACATAAATTTATAAATTATAAATAATGGTACATAGTATAAATAGATTAGATTAAATTTATTAATTTATTTTAATTTGTTTTATTTTATTTATTTTGTTTTTTATTTTATTATTTTTTATTTTTTTTTTTTTTATTTATTTATTTCTTTTTATTTTATGTTATTCTTTATACAGCCATACATTTTTATAAATTTCCCCCATTCTCAACCATTCCTTCCTGTCCCATGCTACTCGTTGCCATGCTTCTTGTCCACATATTTTCTTCATTTCTTCGTCCCATCTCAGTATTGGTCTTCCTCTTTTTCTAAGGATATATATAAATATAAATAAATATATATATATATATATATAATATATATATATATATATATATATATATATTTATTTATTTATTTATTTATTTATGTACTCTTTTCCCAACTGGAGGACTGGGGTAAAAATATATTGGTGAATTTTAATCACACCTACTTTTTGATGTTGTTTTCAGATGTAATATCAGAGCTGTGCAAGGAAATAGATAGAGGTCGATGTAGTGTTGATATGTGGAAATCCATTATGACAGGACAGAGAGTTAGACTGTTAGTACAGTTTGTGGAACATTTGGAGAAACTCATATATAACTCTGTAGATGGAACTGCCTATGCTTATCTACCGCCTCAGCCTGTAAGTTTTTAAGTCTGAAGGAATTTTATGGGGAGGGGGGAGTAATAATTAGAACTATCTATGGAGTAGAGCGTCAAAGGTCAGCGAAACTGTTGTTCTAAAAAAATAAAATACTCACCCTGTACTCAATTTTCATATTAGAAGCTTGTAAATATAGAGATATTATTACTAGAGAGGTCCTATAGGTTAAATTGTGAAACATTGAAAAAGTAACCTGACCACCTTCGATTATAAATATAATCAAATAATCAGAACAATAACTCTTATAGGCGTCTGCCTCCGTGGCCGTGATTGTAAAGGCGTTCGATTTCGGCACCGGAGGTCCGGGGTTCGCAGCCCGGGCTATGCTCTAAGATTTTATGAATAGTATTTGTATTAAAATGATTCGCAGGGTGAATACCCTGATGGGCCGAAAGGCCCTAAAACGGGCATTTTATTTTATTTTTATTTTTAAATTTATATAGGAGAATGTTAAAAATACAAATCAAAACACCATCAATGTGCAGGAAGCCAAAATCAGTTGATTTATTTTAACCTAACACTCTTGGAGAAGGTTTTAATGAGGTTACACAGAGCCCCTGAGAGCCCCAAAAATATGTTTCAGGCTTCTCGATGTATTGAGATAGGCTATGCCCCCTCTAGTATATATCTCTATGCTTGTAAATATATCATCACAAATCCAAATCAGTATCATAATAGTCTGCATTATTTTGATACTAGAAATAAAAACACATACTGTCTTCCTCAATGTAGAACTGAATTATTTAGATTTTCTCCGCTAAACATCAGCATTCGTTATTATAATAACTTGCCAAGCTATATAAAAAGTATTTTAAGTACTAAGGCCAGAATCAAAGCAATAAAAGCTGGTTGACCAAGCTTATTACAGCTTAAAAGAAATTTCGTCTTGAATTTTGTATTTATTTTTTTTTTTATTACAATAATAGATTATTTTATTTTTATTTTATTGTTATTCTTATTTGATTGTAAATATGTGCTTTTATATTGTATATTTTGACATATTGAACCTTTTTGTTAAGTCATTCATAATTAAATACATAACCAAGTAGGGAAACAAATGTGATTTTTGTCAGACCTGGAATGTAGTTCATATTTTGTCTACCAGGGAGTTGGCTTAAATTTTCCTATGGGCTCAGCCATCTTGTTTACCTTTTTAAAGTAAATAAACTATTTAAGGTACTCAAAATTTTTGTTTTTACTGCATTTCATTGTAGATTTTAGTATAAAACGTCAATAATTTGTGTAAGGAATCCGTTTCGTCACAACCGATAGAGGTTTAAGTGATAATCTTTAAATACTAGATTTGTATAAATAACCTTAAATGTGCGGCTAATTAAACTTTTCTTTCCGTGTGCACTGCTTATCTTAGAACATTTTTTGCAAGGTGTATTTGTTTTCGTCCTTCAAATATTGATTGTAATTATTAATAATTACTTTAACCTACTAATTTTGAATATAATTAAAGAAATTGTAATTTAAATTATACTTAAAGCATTTCACTGTCATATGTATGTTTTTCAAAATCTTCATAAAAACATGTGGTTTACCTTTACTATAGTTTCTCTTTTTCTTTAACTAAATTTTTGTAACAATTATTTAACAGAATTTAATACAAAATCAATAGCATGTACATATTAAATTACGATATCACGATGAAAAGTAAAACTCTCCGAATGTTATCAGTGTTGCGAATAAAATTAAATAAAAACATAAATCCTGAAAGGGTCATGCGCAGTTATTCCAATTTTAGCTATATTTTATTTTTTGAGTCACCTATCAGCTGATCACGTATGTCTGATTTTTTTACATAGTTTTACATAGTTTCCGTATTTGTAACTGAGCAGTCTATAAAGAAATATAAGGTCTGTATGATTCCTTATAAGCTGAAGGGGAACTAAGTTAAGTAATTTACATACTTGAATAATATTACTGTTAGGGAGCCTGTGTCTGTAAGTTATGAGAAATTTAGTTTGCACTGATTCAAGGGAGTCTATTAAATAATTTTGGTAGGGGGACCAAATAATTGAACAATAAAAATGCAAAATAAAGGTATTTTAAAGTTAATGGATTACTAAATTTATAAGACCATCTTAGAATAAATCCTAACGTCCTACGAGCCTTAGTGGTAATAAAATCAGTGAATATGACTGGTGGAACTTTCTTAAATATTATAAGAATTTATTATTCCGACCGTAGCGGAGATGGCAGAGAGCAATTTTCTGAGGACTGTATTGTTGAGGAAAAGAACCTTAGGAAGGCGGCGATAGATATAAATATAGATAACATAAAATGTAAGATAGAATGTGAAGATAAAAAGATAGAAAAATAAAATTCACTCACCTTGAAATTTCGTCAAGCGGGGTGGGCCGGCCGGCGTCTAAATGCTGAAATACTAATTAAATTATTGGTTTGGGGCAAGACAAGTTAAAATGTAGTAAAATGTAGAACACTATATTTAACTTTGGTGTTACGACAGCGGTAATTTAGCAGCGGTATCTCAAGCGGTATATTAAGCGGTGATTCAAAATGATGACCTGGGCGTACGCGTCAACGGTTAGACAGAGACTGCCTTATTGATTAAGTAATACGGCATACTAAGCCCGTATTACAATTACTTTTAATTCCATAAATACACCACTAGATGGCAGATGTATTTACTTTTAAAGAATGCAATGCATATTCCTAACTTTTCACTTCACTTAAGATAGAAATATGGCAAAATGTAATAAATAAACATATAAATGATAAGAGAAATAAAAATAATGCAATAAAATTATAAAAATACTATTCAATGACAAAAATTATTAATTATTATTATAATTAATTATTAATTATAGTGAATATGACAAAACTATTATCGTCTAGTTAACGACTGGGTTTTTTTTGCGAAGTTTTAAATAGTTGAATTTTAATTTGGGAATCTGTTTGAAAATGTTTAGGGATACCCCTTAAAAAGTCCCTAACTTTGCATCACAGCTGCGATTGCAATGGACCAAAATGTGTCCCGTTTCTCATGTTTTTGTTTATATCTTATGAGGAATACAAAATATCAAAAATTCTTTCAAATAAAGTTTGAAGCTAAGTAAATTTTCAAAAAATATGTTTCTATTGGTTTACTCTCTACTTCAAACCGTTAACAAAGGATTTAAAATTAAAAAAGAACCATTTTTTCATTTTGATTTTTCCTCATTTATAAATATAAAATATAAAAAAGTTAATGTAAAAAAGTAAATATAAAAAAGTATTGTTTGCAAAAAAAATCTGAAACCAGGATGAAACTGAAATTATCCGTTTCAGGCGTTATAAAGGCCTCCTGAGTGGTTTTTACAAAGTTGTCTGTCTGCATGTGTGTGTGTGTCTACTATCATCATCATAGCTCCTGGTGTATACATGTTAGAGAGTTAAAACTGGGTACAAAAATCAATCTACTGCTGTAGCTGTACTTTCGGAAAATATTTTTTTATGACGTCATTAACTCACAATAATGACTCAGCAAAAATTATGAGAAATCATGAAACTCGGAAAAATGATGCGATCGGATTGAAATTTGGCACTCATTTAGCTATGTATAAGTTATTAAGTTTCATCTCATTATCAGAATTAGTTCAATTTTTATCAAATGATTGAGTTAATCCAATGGAGCTGAAATTTAGTACAAGTGAATCCCTTGACGTGATAAATAAGTGTACTAAGTTTCGTTATAATGCAAAAAGTCTATCCATGATTTTTGGTGGATCTTAAAAGTTAAGCAGGATCGAGTAAGGTCAGCCTGGATAAGTGACCTCTGGAAATGAAACCAATGTATTTACTATAAGAGGTGTAAGAACCCCAATGCTGTTTGAAGAAAGATTACAGTTAACTGATCATGTAAAGTACCTTGGAGTGATACTAGATAAAAAACTGACTTGGAACCCTCACCTAGATAGAGTCATTCACAAATCAAAACTAATACTTATGACCTTAAGGAGAGCCTTTGGAAAAATTTGGGGTTTAAAACCACGTGTTTTATACTGGCTTTACTTAATGGTAGTCAGACCAGTAATCACATACTGTTCTCTGGTACGGTGGCCTAAAACAAACCAAGCCACTGCTGTAAAACAATTAAACTCTGTTCAGAGGCTGGCCTGTCTTTCAATAACTGGATCTATGAGCACAAGTCCTACAGTTTCTTTAGAAGTAATGCTAGGGCTTCCTCCTCTTGAACTTGTCATCAAAAGCGAAGCTCGATTAGCAGCATATAGACTACAAATTTCTGGTAACTGGAAATCAAATCCACACCAGGGACACTGAAATAATCACACTGATTCGTAATCCATTACTAGATATGAACTCCGACCACATGACAATATCTTACTCCTATGATCAACCGTTCTCACTTAGTTGTAACTTTGAAGACTCCTTTCCACCAAAAGACGATGCGTTGTGTGGTTTACAGATGGATCTAAAATGGACAGCGGATCAGGTGGAGGTGTGTATGAATTTAACACTGAAAATAAAATCTCTATCCCTCTAGGCAAACATGCCTCAGTCTTTCAGTCAGAAGTGTTCTCAATTAACACCTGCATTCTCGAAAATCTCAAATGAAACACTAAGCAAGCGTCAGTGTTCATTTATACTGACAGTCAAGCTGCCATAAAAGCCCTGGGATCCTACAAAGTTAACTCTAAACTGGTGTGGGAATGTTTACAAAACCTTACCAGTTTGGCTGCTGAAAATCAAGTATCAGTTAGATGGGTTCCAGGACATAAAGGTATAGATGGTAATGAGGTTGCAGATGATTTAGCAAGACAAGGTTCTAATCAAACTCCAATAGGACCTGAACCAGTTATTGGCATTTCGAAAACACAAGTCAAGACGGCAGTGAATGAATGGCTTAGAGGTAAACACCAACAACACTGGAATAATGCTCCTGGTTTGAGGCACAGTAAACTCATGTTGAGAGGTCCTCAAGCCAAACTGACAGATGCTCTTCTAAAGCTAAATAAGAAAAACTTGAGTATAGTGACGGGCTTAATAACTGGTCATTGTCACTTACGCAAACATATGCATACCATCGGCATATTTCAAGAAGAGCCAGTCTGTAGACTCTGTGGCCAATGCCCTGAAACATCATCACACATCATCTTTGAATGCGAAGCTCTAGCATACAAGAGATTTCTGTTGTTTGGAGAAGCCACACTAAGCAGAATTAAAAACCCAGATGCCAATTTAGTACACAAACTTTTAGAAATAATAAAAGGAAAGGATCTTCTATAAGCTTAGAACACGACGGTACTTGTACAAAAGATTCAAAGTCGCAGTGCAAAAGGTTTTACACCTACCCTCACAATTAATAATAATAAATACTATAAGAGGACTACCAAAATGAGTCGGCAAGTTGTAATATAAATTTAACAACTAGTATTTCTAAGGCCGAGCGAATCGAGTCCGAATCTGGGAGGATGAGCTTAACAAATCCAATGTGATGGGGGAAATGTTCCGAGGTACCCTGTACCCGATTTTTTTACAACTTAAACAGACCTGGTCATTTTGTCATGACAAAATTATTTCTTTGATGCAAAATTATTCCATATTATCTACTATAACTGAATGACAAATCTTTTGCCATTATGCCTTTTGGATATGATGTAGTCATCTGCAGAACAAGCTATTACTCCATATTACAGCTTACATTTTAATATAGCTGCAGAGCATTGGCCTTGTCAATTTTTCTTTTTAGTGGAAAACAGAATTCAAAACAGCGATTGTCCCAAAAATGATTGAAGATATAAAAAAAGAAGATAAACTGCTCTTTAAATGTTTCCTCTTTCTTTTTTTTTAATACCAATAGAAAATTGTCCCCTGGAAATGAAAAAAATGAATATTTGTTCAAAAAAAATACTAAAATAACAATATCATAGGAAAACTAGTGTATTTAGTGTCAAGTCATTGTCAATTTATATGTTGTAGAGTGTTATTGTCTGTTTTAGAGTGTCAAGTCATTCTTTATTACCAACAAAGGCACATGTGTAGAGTGGTTAAACAGAGTTAGACTCAACCTCATGTTCATATGTATTCATGCAGGTTTGGTTACCTACACCATTAGGCATGGACAGGCTTACTTGCAGCATCTTATAGATAGCAATAGCACTCAGGTAATTCATTTTTATCAATTGCTACATAATTCCAACATTTATCCCCTCCAGATATAAATCTGTGAGGGGTCACAGATTAGTATCTGTTCTGACATCAAAGCTTCGACTGCTTATAAATGCTCGTCTAAGCTCGCCCAGGAATGTATTGACTCACTCAATATTCTGATGTTCTGGGACAGACTAAAGAGGTCTAACTGAGATCTGGTTTGCAGATAAAAATAATTTATTTTTATCAATTGCTACATAAATTTAACATTATACTACATTGTAACAGTGAATAGCTTCTGCTTTTTAACTTTTAACAACAGTGTAATTGGAATATAGCGGAATATACCATGATGGTATCACAAAGGTTTATCATTAATTGCAAATCAATTTCAGTTTTGGATATATATATATATATATATATATATATATATATATATATATATATATATATATATATATATATATATATATATGGGTATACAAATTTTTAAATATATTATATATATATATATATATATATATATATATATTATATATATATATATATATTATATATATAATATATATTTTTAAAATTTGTATACACAATTTTTTTCTTTGTTCTTTATATGATAGAACAAAAATGTTAGCAAATAATTTAGTTTGTTCTCTGCTTGTTTGTATAATGCAGTCAACTGAGTTCACGACAGCTATTACATACATAGGATGGGCTCTGAGTTGTCTTGGTGAGAGCCAAGCTGTCTTGGGTCTGTATACTTGGGCTAAACAACTCGACATCGACAACTCTCATGTATTGGCTTTCAAACCTTTGTCTCTTAAAGCTCAACAGAGGTGAGTGAGTCATTTTATGTTATAACCTTTTAAAAATACTTTATATATTTTTTAAGATAATAACATTTATGTTAAAAGTTATTATTTTAAAAATTGTCGATGGGGAAGCTCGGAGGACTTTCTCATATCTATGGATGCTTTACGCTTATCCTGTAAAAATCACCAAATTCATACTGCAACGTGTCTTTGAACTCGCTTCACTTGTCCTCAGATAGTAATTACATTAGTTTTATTCCTAGCGGTCACCCATCCAGGCACTGACATTGCTCGATGCAGTTCAATTTTTATACAAAATAAAAACACCCTAGATATTTTTGCAGTATTGAAATAAAACCTAGTAAACTGAGATATTTCTTTTTTTTAAATTTTAAGTTTAAACTTGTTATTTAATATTTTCGAAAGAAATTAAATTAATAAGTTGTATCGCTAATGCTCTTGTAAACAATTGCCGAAAACTTAAGCAAAATTGGATTAATGCAAAAGAAAGTGTAAATTTTGAAGAAAATTCGCCCGGCTTGCAGACCTCTGTGCCAGAATTATTTTAGTAATTACGCGTTTATTTATCTTTAATTTTGTTGTTTTGCTGGTTATAAGTTGGCTGTATCCAAGCGAGGTTATTACCATTTTGGGGGTTTCGAGGTTATTTTATATTTATATATGTAATATTTATTTTGTCTAGTTATCGAAGATCCTGTCTCCAATTTCAAAACTAAATTTGAGCTTTATAATTATATTTAAAGAAAAATAATAATAAGTAATAGTAGTAATTACTTATATATGATAGTATATAATAATGATAGTAATAATAATATACAGTAATTGAATGTAATTTTGTTTGTTGAGTTTGTGTTAAGATTTTCTATCTTTGCCAGCCTATTTCAACTTAATTTTTGTTTAGGAGAAGTTTCAAGTTTATTATTTAAGTTTTAGTTTAATTTAAGAGAAAAGGTTTTGTTTCGTTTATTATTTCACTTATTATTTCACCTTTATAAATACTAGAATCAACTAATTTGCACTTAATATTGATTATCTATCAGTTATTGATTTCCAGACCTAATAGAATATTTGAATTAAAAAGAAAAATAGATATAGAGATTATAGAAAAAATAGATTATAAAAAATAGAAGAATAGAGTCAGTATTTTAATTTTATAAGGAGTTATTGTTTATTTAATTTGGAGATGTATATATTTTTTGTTTGTTTTGATTTAAGGTCATTAATATTATAGTGTAATCATAGGTATAGCTGATATGAAATAAAAATAAACAAACTAGAAACATTATCAATAGAACGACTCTTCAAATAAATTAGATTAAAAAATACATACATCAGTGTGCATGTTTTTGTATAAGTCTTATGTGTGCGTATATGAATGTGTGTACGTATGTATGTAAGTGTGTATTTGTATCAAATAATAATAAAATGTCGTGGCACTCCGACGGCCATAGGCCAGGAGATTTTATTGATATATTTTGTAAAATTATTTTTGTAAACTTTTAATTAAATAAATCAATGTTTTCATTCATTCATTTATTTTGGTCTTATTTACTATTTTTCCTGGTCACTTGTCCTTTATGGGATCGCATGGATCAACCTCGGACTGTGTGGGGGGTTGGCTCACTAACTTACCAACCATTACACATTATCACCATAATGTTTATATCGGACTTATTAAAAACATAGTCTGTCTATCCAAAGTGGAGCCCTTTATATGATTTCGCTTGCTGAAAATTTTATAAAATCGACAACTTTCAGTTTTCTCGAAATAAGTGGTTCCCTGTGAGTCGAGTGCAAAATATAAAGAGAACATTTTTTAAAGGTGATAAAATGTTCTATAAAACGAGTGTTTAATCATCAAAATTGGAAAACTGCAACCATAAAAAAAAATTTAATTTATGCAAAGTCAGCAAATTTCTTTGGAAAACTACTTTTTGTGCTTTTTTTGGCCCTTTAACAAATGCCATAACTTAAGTTTTATTTATCTGATTTTTACTAAAAACACTTGTTTTATAGGAAATTTTATCAGCTTTAAAAAGTGTTCTCTTCATGTTTTGCACACGAGCTACAGGGAACCACTTATTACAAGAAAACTGGAATTTGTGCGATTTTCTAATATTAGAGCGAGCGAAATCATATGAAGGGCTCCTCTCTGGATAGACAGACTATGGGTTTCCTTAATAATTTAAAGTATATTTTCAGAAAAATTTGGTTTGAAGTAGTACAAAATGAGTCACTTCTTTTAGGCCTGGCATTTGGACTATTATATTTTCTCCCTTCCACCTCATTTTTTAATCATGTGACCAGGTCAATAGTAACAGCACATGGAGTATAGTATTTTATATCATTGTGTAGGTTCGAAGAAGCAGCTCAAGGGTTTCTCAAACTTGTCGACTCACCTCAGCCAGATATTCAAGTAGATAGTGAAAGTGAAAACAAATTACCTTCTATCAGCAGCAATGTCTTCATAGCTGATCAAGTATATATATTATGTATTCTTTCTTGACAAGTTATAGTTATTTATGCACCTAGGGGATAAAATAACCATTTCTTTCCTGATTTACAAAGTTGGTTCCTTAGGCAAAACCATAGGAACCAAAGTTACAGTCCATAGTTTAGTTTAAAAATCTCCAAGGTCAAGATAATTTTGGGGATTGACCAAACAGAAATAAAGTAGTTTAAACACTAAAACATTTTTTATTCAAAAAGTTTTTACTTCACAAATATACAATATACAGAGACATATTTTACATACATCATTTGATGTGGAATTCTACAAGGATAAACCTGTGATACAAGGATAAAACCTGTGTAATATAAAGATAAATCTGTGTGTGGCAACAATGTCTTCTGGCGGTTTCATAGATTTATTTTAAACATCAAAAAATAGTTAAACTTTTTAATTTCAACAATTTTCAAATTTACAATAGTAAAATTGTTATACAATATGCAATATAATAAAAAGTAAATTAAGAAAAAAATTTAAGAACTTAAAAAAATATTTATAAGGACATTAGAAAAGAAATTAAGTATAAAGGTCATTAGAAAATAATCTTGTGTCCCTAGCCTCAGTGAGGGAAGCTCAGTACTAATATAATTTATAGCCCAGGCGAGGAAGCTGAGGGACTAATATAATTTATACCCTAGCCTCAGGCGAGGAAGCTGAGGGACTAATATAATTTATACCCTAGCCTCAGGCGATACCCTAGCCTCAGGCGAGGAAGCTGAGGGACTAATATAATTTATACCCTAGCCTCAGGCGAGGAAGCTGAGGGACTAATATAATTTTAATACCCTAGCCCTCAGGCGATACCCTAGCGCCTCAGGCGAGGAAGCTGAGGGACTAATAAAATTTATACCCTAGCCTCAGGCGAGAAAGCTGAGGGACTAATAATTTATACCCGAGCCTCAGGCGAGGAAAATAGTAACATTATGATTCCAAGGCGCAACCGAAGTACAAAATTTAAAGAGGGAAAAATGACAAATTTATTTTCAAACAAACAATATTTTAGAGATACAAATACTGATAATGATGGTTATAATAATATTTAATTTATTTAAAGACACTGGATGGGACTGAATTAACAACTTCTTACTCTTTAAATGACTATATTTCGCCTGACCCCAGACATACTCATGTCTACAAACTGTAATGGTAATAATCCCAGTGTACAATTAAATAATAGACACAATATAATTGTGCGAGAGACACCAAGGAAATGTATAAAAATAATAAAGAAAAAGATTTGTCATGATTATCAATAAGTTTTGTAATTTATATGAAATTAACATATTGTCGCATTGATTGATATTTAGAATTAACAATGGTAATCAAAGAAACATGTCAACACTGTTTGTTCTTGTTTTGTTTTGTCTGATCATAATGACTTGTACATTTTAAACCGTCATTTCTTTAACTTTTGATCAATTTAAGTAGCCATTTTATTGTAATTTTTGATTTTTAACTTTTCATATTAATTGATTTAGTCGAGGTCAATATCACAAATAATGATAAAATTTAAGATAAATTTTAACATTATTAAATAAATTTTAACATGCAAAGATAAGATTGCATGTTCTAGATAAACATTTTAAATGCCTCTACGCAGCAAAGGAAATATTTGTTTTAAGATTACCAACTTTAGTTGCACCTTAAAAGGTAATAAAATTTACCTGACTCAGCTTCTCCTCGTCAGTCAAAATGTAATTTGCCAAACTCAGATTTGCCTTTTCAGTCAAATTTTATTTTTTCAGCCTTGGCTTCTCATCTGCAGTCAATTTGTTAAGTCATTCCTCGACTTTACTTAAAGTCGAGGACTTCCATTGGGCAGCAATGCTATTGCCCAATGATGTAAATAACTATTGTTGGTTGATTCTGATTTCTCCAAGGGTAAATGTACACCAACAAAATGCCTTTCTTCTAAGAGTTTTCGTAGGATGTCAGCTGTCTGAAACTAAAACAGTTATTACTATGTATTGTTGTATTTCAGTTAACGGAATGCTATATGTCAGTAAATAACTGGGAAGATCTGAAGAAGTGGAAACAAACTGAGCGAAATTACTTATCCAATCAAATAGGCAACTCTGTCCATGTTCATGTAAGTCTTATCAAGTTTTTATTAAAAAAACACTCGTGCTGATTTCTGCAGTCTTTGGTAAGACTGCAGAAAAATATTTTTTAACTGTTGGTTATGTAACTAAGCAGTAATGTGGAATTCTTTAAATTAGTTTTGAAATGAATCGCCAATTAAATTCCGATAAAACAAATATGTCATTTTGTATGCCTATAGCGATATTATTACTAGAGAGCTCTGTCTTCCCATAAGATATTATTACTAAGAGGCTCTGTCCTTCCCAAGAGATATTATTACTGAGAGACCTCTGTCCTTTCGCCGAGAGATATTAATTACTAGAGATGCTCTGTCCTTCCAGAGAGGATATTATTACTAAGGATCCCTCTGTCCTTTCCAGAGAGATATTATTACTAGAGATCCTCTTGTCCTTCCCAGATAGATATTATTACTAGAAGGCTCTGTCCTTTCCCAGAAGAGAATATTAATTACTAAAGAGGAGGCCCTTCCTGTCCTTCCAAAGAGATATTAATACTAATGATCCTCTGTCCTTCCCAGAGAGATATTATTACTAGAGATGCTCTGTCCTTTCCCAGAGAGATATTATTACTAGAGATCCTCTGTCCTTCCAGAAGATATTATTACTAGAGAGCTCTGTCCTTTCCAGAGAGATATTATACTAGAGAGCTCGTCCTTTCCCAGAGAGATATTATTACCTGAGAGAGTCCTCTGTCATTTCCCCAGAGAGATTATTAAACTAGAGATGCCTGTCCTTTCCCAGAAGATATATTACTAGAGATCCTCTGTCCTTCCCAAGAGATATTATCTAGAGGAGGCTCTGTCTTTTCCCGAAGATATTATTACTAGAGAGGCTCTGCCTTTCCCAGAGATATTATTACTAGAGATCCTCTGTCCTTTCCCAGAGAGATATTATTACTAGAGATGCTCTGTCCTTTCCCCAGAGGATGATTTATTACTAGAGATCTCTGTCCTTTCCCAGAAGATATATTACTCGAGAGGCTCTGTCCTTTCCCATAGAGATATTATACTTAGAGAATCCTCTGTCCTTTGCCAAGAGATATTATTATAGAGAGGCTCTGTCCTTTCCCAGAGAGCTTTATTACTAGAGAGGCTCTGTCCTTTCCTAGAGAGATATTATTACTAGAGAGGCTCTGTCCTTTCTCAGAGAGATATTATTACTAGAGAGCTCTGTCCTTTCCAGAGATGATATTATACTAAAGAGGCTCTGTCCTTTCCAGAGAGATATTATACTAGAGGAGGCTCTGTCCCCTTCCATAGAATATATTACAGAGATCCTCTGTCCTTTCCCCAAGAGAATATTATTACGTAAAGAGGCTTCTGTCTTTCCCAGAAGAGATATTATTACTAAAGCGGCTCTGTCCTTTCCTAGAGAGATAGTATTCTAGAGAGCTCGTCTTTCTCAGAATAGATTATTATTACTAGAGAGGCTCTGCCTTTCTCAGAGAGAGATATTACATTACTAGAGAGGCCCTGTCCTTCCCATAGAGATATTATTAACTAGAGAGGTTCTGTCTTTCTCCATAAGAGATATTAATTACTAGAGATCCTCTGTCCTTCCCAGAGAGATATTATTACCAGAGAGGCTCTGTCTTCTCCCTAGGATTATATTACTAAGGATCATCTTACCTTTCCCAGAGAGTATTTACTGAAGAGGCTCTGTCTTCTCCATAGGGAATATTTATTACTAGAGATGCTCTATCCTTTCCCAGAGAGATATTATTACTAGAGAGGCTCTGCCTTTCTCCTTAGGGATATTATTACTAGAGAGGCTCTTTCCTTTCCCATAGAGATATTATTACTAGAGATCCTCTGTCCTTTCCCCAGAGAAGATATTATTACTAAAGAGGCTCTGTCCGTTGCCACAGAGAGATATTAATTACTAAAGAGCTCCTGTCCTTCCTAGAGAGAGTATTATTACAGAGTAGGCCTCTGTCCTTTCTCAGAGAGATATTTTACTAGAGACGTCTCTGTTCCTTTCCAAGAGATTTATTACTACGAGAGGCTTTGTCCTTGTCCCATAGAGATATATTATCAGAGAGGGCTCTGTCGCTTTCACCATAGAGATACTATTACTAGTGATTCTCTGTCCTTTCCCATAGAGATATTATTACTAGAGATTCTCTGTCCTTTTCCATAGAGATATTATTACTAGAGAGGCTCTTTTCTTTTTCATAGAGATATTATTACTAGAGATTCTCTGTCCTTTCCCATAGAGATATTATTACTTGAGATTCACTGTTCCTCCCCATAGAGACATTATTACTAAGCCCTTTCCTTCCACTTAAAATGAAAATGGCTCTTTAAGATCACAAAAAAATTTACATTGAAAAGATTGAAAACTTTATGTATTGTTTTTTAGGTTATTTTTATATTTAAAAGGCACTAATGATGACCTTTTGTTATGTCAATTGCGCTTTGCTTTATCCTAAATAAACAATTTTAACTGTGAAGATAGTTTTTATTCTTTCGTTCTATTGCAAATGAAAGTATTTTTAAAGATTTTTCTTATACAATTGCAGAAATACATAAGCGAGGAGTACTGCCAATCTATGACTTTACTCGAACAGAATGAGACGGAATCTGCCAACAAACTACTGAAATGGGATGAGTCCAAGCTGCTGATACAGTCAGCTGAGCTGAGCCCCACATGGCCTCATTATAACCTACTCTATGCTGTTAACCATGACTTAACAAGGTTATATTTGGCTGGTAATAGTCAGAATGTTGATTCATCTACAAGGTAATAGTTACTTAAATATACTAGTGAACTATCTATGGAAATTATTTTACCTATTAAATGCAATTATAAACTATCCATGGAAATTAATCCTACTTATTAAATGCACTTATAAACCATCTATGGAAATTATCCTACTTATTAAATGCACTTATCCTTATAAATCACTATAAACTATCTATGGAAATTTCTACTTATAAATGCACTATCTATGGAAATTATCCTACTTATTAAATGCACTTATAAACTATCTATGGAAATTAAGGACTTATTAAAATGCTCTATTCATTATCCAGCAATAAACCATCTATGGAAAACCTATTAAATGCACTTATAACTATCTATGGAAATTATCCTACTATAAATCTATAGCTTCGAATTTGCTTATATTTCTCTCTCTCTTCGAAAAATGAAGTCATAGCGTTGGTCTGGCTCAAGTGTCACTCAGGTATTAAGCTCTTGTAGATTTTATACCAAAAGGTTATATTTCCACAAATAAATATAATTTTATTTATTGTAAATTTATTAGATAGACTTTTATTTACATCTTTATAAGAAGTTTCTTGTGTTACAGTAAGTTAATAAAGGATAGGATTAAGAGCTGCAGTTTGTATTTAGATGAGATAATGAAGGAGTCTTTAAAAGAATCTACAAGTCATCTGTTTTCTATGGCTTCTATACCTGAAGTATGCTTCTACTCTCTTTACACTGTGTCAAATCTTTAGACAATCAGGTAAATCAATCATTCCTGTGGTAAATATTTAGTGGATATTTAAAGATCTATATATATTATAATATATAATAATATATATAATATATAATATATATATATATATATATATATATATATATATTGTATATATGGAGTCTCTTCTTTCGTCTGTGGAAGAACTTAAACAGTTCGAACGTTACGTTTTTATTGTAAGTTCTAATGTCTCTATTTATTTCTCTATAATTAAGTATATATATATATAAAGGATTTCTACCATTGTTTATGATGCTTAATAACTATCAAAGGCTTAATTGAATACAAACATAATGGGGCGTATGGCAATATGGCAATAATTTTGGTCAGGTTGTGGAGCCTACTGTTTGTGAAAAATGTATGTTGCAGTTCTCATTCATAACATAGGTATATAGGTAAAAGGAAAATTTAACTAATGCTGATAATGAGATGAAACGGGGCTTATTGGATTAAGATTTGGCACGCATGTAGCTATGTATAAAGCCAATGGCTACACATGGCTACATTCGTGCCAAATCTTAATCAGATTGCATGATTTTCTGTGTTTTATTATTTTTTAAAATCTTTGCTGAGTCATTATTGTGGGTTAATGACATCACAAAAAAATAATTTTCCTAACAGCACAACTACATCTATAGACTGATTTTTGTATAAAGTTATAAATCTCTAGCATAAATACACTAGGAACTACAATGATAACAGACACACAATACAGACAGACAACTTAGAGAAAAACATTCAGGAGGTCTTAAAAACACCTGAAACGGATAATTCTGGTGAGATCCTGGTTTCAGATCTTTCTGCAAACACAATACTTTTCCTATGTACCTACGGTATAATAGAGTAAAAGTAAAAATTGAGTTGACATTCGGTGCAAGGGTATTTTATTATTTAATAAATAAGTATACTAAGTTTCGTTTCAATACGTCTAGTATATCTATGGTTTTTGTTGGATTATAAAAGTTAAGCTGCATCGAGTGAGGTTAGTGCATAATTGGGTGACCAGTGGGAATAAAGCTAATGTAATTATTATCCAATGATGAGCAAAGCAAGTCTGAAGACTTTTTTAATATAAATTTGGCTAATAGACTACTGGACTTGTGTCCCATAGTTGGCAACCCTGTCTGGGAAGAAGAAAAAGAACAGTGGTGATAAGAATTAATTTTCTAAACAAAAGAATTTCCCCATGTATTCTAAGATTTCACTACTGTATTTATGTCAGAAAAATCAGATAAACCACACTTGTTTTCTTTTCTTACGAAAATATAAACTTCCAACTTTCAATTTTATAACAATTTAACCCTTAAATACAATAAATTATATTAAAATACACCTCTTGAAAATTTTGCCCTATGCTAATACATGGGGAAAATCTTTTGTTTAGAAAATGGTTCTTATCAGTAGGTGACAACTAAAGCTCCAGTGGTTATCTCCAGGTTACCGCTGTCCATTTTATATTCTATGGACCAATGACGCTAGTCTGAAGTAGTGAGGATTAGCGTAGCATATCTGATGTGAGAAAAGTTTTGAGGTTCTCTGTAACCTATTTTTTACTGTAATAAAATCAGGTGGAAGGGAGAAAATGCAATGCTTGTAACACAGTAAAAAGAAAGAAAAAAGTCCCTACAAGTGCAAGGGGGGCGATGTGTAGGTGGGGGTAAGTCAGGTTATTGTACCCACCCCATGGCACTTTTTATTATCTCTTCTATTCAAAACAAACTATTTTTTAACTAGATTGTTATCATTTCTTTTTACTTTAAATGGTGTCTCTTCTAATATTATTTTTGCATACTCAATCTGAATTATATTATTATTATTTATTTAACTTCTTCCTAGAAAAACTATTATTAATAATATAACAATAAATGTATTGACGTAGAGCCAGATAAGAAATCTTACTTACTCAATCTTATATTTATACTTAAATATTATTATTTATTTAACTTTTACCCAGAAAAACTGTTATTAATAATGTAAAAATAAATGTATTGATGTGCAGGCAGATGAGAAAGTCTGATATAGAATTTTTTCACTAATTTAAAAATTTTATTGGCAGTCACGATTATACACCATTCCTAGACAAAATTTACTGAACGGCAATAAACGAAAGACATTTATCTTTTTGTGACAAATATAAGCTAATTAAAATAATAAATTATATAAAAGAGTAAGGCTTATTGAAAACTGCATCTCAAATTCTAAAATAAATCACGACAATTAGGTTATAACTTAGCACTGCTGTGTTGCTGTCCTAATACATTTAATAAAATTCCGAAACTTCGTCTTGATTTTGATATTAATTCGTTACTGCTTCTATTTTAATGTCATTTACTTATGTTGGATTTTTAAATGGATCAGGACATGTGTGTTTAGAGCATGTCCACCGGGACATGCTCCGGGAGTTTGTACTATGGTTATCCAGTGACGTCACCCAAGTACCTTTAGGTATTTTTTTCTTTCTGAAGTTAGATACCTGTTGCTTCTAACTAAACAGCTGTTTGCATGTAGAAGGATATAGGGGGAGGAGTATAATAGTCAACCTATAAGGTTTCCACTCAGACAGTCCCAGTTCAACCCTGGATAGGTCCTCTAGAATTTTTATAATAATGCAACTGCTCTTGTAAAAATTCCATTTATAAAAAGGGAACTGCTCTGTTCTGACTAAAATCAGGAAACTTACATTCCTGATGTCCACCAGACCGGATCAATAGTGGAGTTGTTATCTAATATAGATCCTACTTGGTCTAGCAAATTATATTGCTTTTTTCAAGCTGCTCTGAATAACCCAAATTGATAATCTATTTTCAATAAAATTATAAAAAAGTTTAACTACTTATTTGTTAAAATTTATCTAGTAGTAATTTATCATTTTTCATTAATTCTATATCATATGTTACCACTATTACCAATACTAGTGTTACTTTGTTTTTAGTTCCAATAAACTTTCAAGTGTAATTATACAAGTCTTCCACTAAATTAAATAACAATGTATTCATTATTATGACCAAATTTAAATTTATAGATGGTAATGTGTAACTATTTTTTATAAAATGAATTAAAAACCAAAACTAAAATTATTGCTGTGATAAGATATATTTTTTCTTTTTATTTTTATATTTTTCTTTTTTCATAAGGATATTTTTTCCAAAGTAATGATTATTTTTATTTTGTCATTTAATTTTACCATTCTTTTTTCTTTATTTTATTTATTTATTTTTTTTTTTTATATAGAGACAACTAATTTGTCAAGTATTAACACTTCATTATATAAATTTTTTTATGTTTAAAAAAAACCTGTACTCCCTGTATGATGAAAAATAAATACAGTTTTTTTTAATTGAATTTTGAATTGAATTTTTATAAGAAGGGTGTAAAGCCATAAAAGTGTCATCCCTCATAAGAGATGTAACATGTTTCCAAAACTGTAAAATTTGTTATCTCCAGTATTTTATTATGTTTTTGCAGAGTAACGAGTTAGGTAAGAGTGTCAAGAGAAGGCTTAAAAATGGAGAGATGTGCTTAGTACTATGGTGGAGTTCACTGCTGAGTCATTTACCTAGGAAAACTGTTCCCTCTGTGCATTCCACTGATCTCGACCTTATGGTAACTATAGCTATGTTTTTTAAATGTGAAAAGTTAAAAAAAACTATTATAGTATTGTATGATGTATAGTGTATCTAATAACTAGAATATTTTAAATAATTAAAAACTCTTTTGAAATCTCACGAAATCCTAATGATTTATTATTTTTTAAAATGACAATTTTAAATTTTAATGTCAAGATAAAAAAGAATTAAAATATATTTCTGTTCGTGTCCCTACAGATGTATAAAATAAGTAAATATATATATACAGAGTCTTTCTTATAAAGTGTTCATCAAAGAAAGAGGTGATAGTTCTTTTTAAGAGGAATATAAATGTCCTGAAATATAAACCCCGATCTCCAACTGTTCTCCCACCAGGTCAAATTAAATATTTTTAAAAATTATTTGACCTAGCATCATACAATTGTTAATAGCTCTTAAACTGTTGAGGCTAAAAAGAGAAAATTGCTTTTGGGGAAAAGCTGAATAAATTTCCTGAAGGACTACCTTCTAACTATGTCAAATATTTTGGAACTACCATCCAAACATTTGCATGAAAAATGAATTTTGCAAAAATTGAATTTTATGGAATTTTTATGGTAGGGCATTAGAGGAAGTAGAATTTGAGGTTTTTGTTGGATTATAAAATTTAAGCGGCATTGAGCGAAGTCAAAGTATGAATGGGACAAGGGAAGCAAGTCTGATTTATTTATTTATTTTATTTATAATTATTAATTGTACAAGCTAAATAATGGACTAAACAAGTTAGTAACAAAATAACCAGCAATAAAAATAGTAAAGAAGATGTGTCTGAAGACATGTTGCAGTAAATTAGTTGTTCTTTATATTCTGAGGGAAGCAAGTCAGAAGCAGTGAGGATGAGTGTAGTAAATCCTTTGTGGCAAGGAATAGTTATGAGGTACCCAGCACCCATTTTTTTAAATTTAGTTTAGTTTAGTACTATTTGGTAATTTTGTTTTCAGTTGTGTAAAGTATCGAGGAAGGAAGGTAATCTGAATCTGGCTCAAAGGTGTTTGATCAGATATCTGTCTAGCAAGACAGGGCTCAAACTGGACAAGAAGATAAGTTTAGGAGATCTTTCTGATATTGTTTTGAAATCTGATCATATCAGTTGTAGCAGTGGTCATATACTGGCTTTACATCAGCTTACTAAATTACTTTATAGGTAAATTAATGATTGGTTTTAATGTTTAGGAGGTACCTATAGAAGAGTATTATAGGTGCGGAATTTCAGAAGGTGTACAAGACATAAGGTAGGGGTGTTCTTGGTGCTGGTCTCTAGGGGCAGCTTTTAATTTAACCTTCCTTACAGTAGCATGACCGCCTCAGTGGCCGAGGTCGTTAAGGCGTTAGTCTTAACACTGACCTTTGACACCTACGGAGGTCTGGGGTTCGCATCCCAGGTTACGCTCTCAGTTTATAGAAGATTATAGTTTAGATATATTACCGCCAGCTTTAGAATGCACTTTGAGCGTAACGGTTGCTACTACCACCCGAGGTGGCTCCCGCAGGGGTTATCCCTGATGAGCCGCAAGGCTCTAAACGGGCATTATTATTATTATTATTATTATTACAGTAGCATTCTTCCCATTTTTTACTTTTCCTTATTTATACCGTATGTATGTAGGAAGAGGATGACGTTTGCAAAAAAATCCGAAACTGGGATGTCACTGAAGCCATCTGTTTCAAGTGTTTTTAAGACCTGTGTGGTTTTCACAAAGTTGTCTCTCTGTGCGTAAATGTGCGTCCGTTATCATCATAACTGCTAGTGTATGTATGCTAGAGAAATTATTAATTTATTTCTTTATTTTTACATTCATTTATTTCTTTATTTATTTTTTTATTTTTACATTCATTTTTTTCTTTATTTATTTTTTTATTTTTACATTCATTTTTTTCTTTATTTATTTCTTTATTTTTACATTCATTTTTTTCTTTATTTATTTCTTTATTTGTGATGAATGAGTTAAATTATTACAGATATTCCACACACCAAAAGCTGATGTAGATACTTCTTTTATTATAAACAAATTACCTCTGTGTTGTTGACTGCAAATAATAACAATTTTCATTAATACATTCAAAATTTGATTGACGTCTAACGAAGTACATCGTGATTGACATTATGTATGTAAAAAGTGAAATTGAAATAAAAAGTTGAATGCATGTAAATAATCTTTGAAATTAACCACAAGGGCATGCAGATTAATGGAATAATGATTTCATTAATTAATTCATACATTTTTTTTTATAAATTTTATAAATTAAAAATAATGACTTTAATTCTATAAGTTAATAAGCTATAAAATTAAGCTATGGTCATTTGACATCTACATTCTTTTGTATTTATTTAGAAATGGAGAAGTATCCAAGGGCTGCGAGATGTTGGTTAGGAAGATGTCTCTGTGTACTGACAGTGAAGTTAAATCCAAATCTTACTTGTACCTCGCCGTGTGCTTGCAAACTAACTCTACCTGTGATAGCAACCATGTTAAGCATATGCTTGACAAGTACGACTTACTTTCTCAGAGTGCCGATGCTGAACAAACTCAACTTACTGGTGAGTGGTTTTTTTTTTTTACTAAAACTTGACGATAGTCCTTAGCTTAAACAAGAGTTCTCTTTTGATATTTCTAATTTAACAATTCAAAGAGTTCTTAAAACAGAGGCCCCATTTGTGGTAATTAAGCCCTTATTTGTGGACATAAGAACCCATTTGTGGAAATAGGTTACAAGATAGTTCTCTATTTTCTGCTTCCCTTCTTCCTAATAGGAGGGGAGGGGGTAGCAAGCAAAAAACCTAACACACAATTTTGCATAAATTGCCCACGTTTCAGCACGTACAGATAAAAAAATTGGTGTCTGTATACTTCTACAGTATACGGAAGTGTATACTTCTTGTATACATGCTATAGCTCAAACAGATGATCCAATTTTTTTAAAAAATTGACTTAAAAATCATTAGAGGAAGGACTAATTAGATTTTTGGGTTATTCCAAGCTCCCCTACATCTACAGGTGGCAGTAGTAGACAGTTCTACCCTATTGCCATTACAGTGTAGGCTAAGGAATCCAGGTTTGCAAGAAGGGCCCAATTATATGGCCTATTTGCCTGACTTTTACCACCCCATCCTATTACTACTTCTAATACAGAAAAAATAAATAAATAAATAAAATAACTTTATTAATAAGAGACCTTTTTGGGGTATTACATCATCAAGTTAACAAACAATAATTTTAATCGATTTTTTCACAATCTTTAAATTCCTTAATGTTAATCACAGAAAACAGAACACTATTTTCTTTCTTAAGAAGTTTAAATATTTTAAATTACCAATTTCCTGTAAATGTTCCAAATTTACTTTCTAGAATTAAATTTCTTTAAATTAAGAACTCCCAATCTTTAAATTTTGTTTAACTTTTCTTAACTTATGCTTCAAAAATTATTTCTTTTTACAGACTTCTTGGACAAGTGTACTGAGCTGAGTCCTAGCGATAGTATTATCAAATCTCTTCTTCAGCACAGCATATCCCTGTGGCCAGGTCTGGCTAAAGCCTGGTCTAATCTGGCTCAGACCAGCTACTCCTGGGCTAAATCACTAGCTAGTGAAATAAGGCAACCTGTACTAGACAACATGACTGTTGACGTTAATATGCTGACAGAGTTGATAGCTGCCACACCTCCTACTATGCATTTAGACGATATAGAGGTAGTGTTTTAATATTATTAATAATAATATTTAAATAAAAACAGATTAGTTACACAAAAGTCCTTTATTTTTTTAATATATAATAATAACTAAGCTTTCGACTAAAAATTAGTCATCATCAATTAGACTTCATATTGCACCTTGGTATGGTTTGGTAAGCTATGTTTAAAAAACCATTAAAAACTGTTACATTGAAGAATTTAAAAAAAAAATCAGTGTCACCAATAATTTTAGTTGAAAAGCAATATTTTAAACTAAATTAAGTTTTTCAAGATTTAAGAGTTCCTTATTAAATTTGAGTAAATGGACCTTAATTTTTCTACATCTTTTTTAAAATTAACATTATTATCAAATTTGACTATATTTATCATTTCTCTAACTTTCCTTTTTTGCCAATACTAGTATTATTATAACAGTCTTATTAAAATCTTTTATAGCCCACACAAACACAGGTTCACTTGGTTATTGTGCCATTGGTCATCCTAATTGGTTTAACCCTCTAATATAAAAATATTTGTAAGTTTATTTTAATTTAAATGTCTTAATTTTTTAATGTCAAATGTTTAATTTAATTTTGTACATTATTTTATGCATGGGTAATGTGTAAATTTTAATATATTACCGATGAATTATTATGACCAGTAGGGTCGAAACGTCTCCTCTAATAACGTAATTTTTATTTATTTACCCTTTGGACCACAGCTCTCAAACCTATTCGACACAGGGTACAAACTTTTAGTTTTTTAGAATTTTCTATATGGGGACCGAAAGTCTCTTTTATATATTTATAGCAAACTAGCGAGCCCCAGCAAGCCTGTTATGATTAATTTTCTTTGATGTATTCTACCAACGTGAGTTCCTGATGCAACCCATTACTATATATTACTTAGTACATAACACTGCCTAAATATTTGTCTAATAATCCAATGATGTCACCTGTCATGAACACATGCACATTTTTCTTAACATTTCTAAACCTATATTTGTTTTTCAACATTATAACTCTGTTTAAGCTTTTACCTGATAACGTTTCAGAGTGAAGCAAGCAGTGGACTGGATAGTTTTGAAGCTGGTCTGTCGGAAATTGTAGGTTTATCAGACGAAGACAGAACTAAGCTGTTAGATGAGTGGAACAAGTTCCACGCTCCTTTGTTCAACTACTTCAAGCTCTCTGCTTACTCGTACTTCAGATACCTTCATACCTACAATGACAAGGTCTTTTTTTATTTCTTTAACGATAAATAGTATATTATACTACTATAGTATATTATACTATCAGTTGACAGCATGTAAAAAAGCGTTAAGGAACCAATGAGGTTGATCCGATATGACATTGTGGGCGTGGTTTAACACCCAGGACCAACATCATTGGCTCCCTCCCATTATTTTCCCACGCTGTCAACTGATAAAAATCGTGTGTTATACTGCAGGTTGTGAAATAAATCTTTTTTTTACCAAAGTGACTGTATTTACATGCGAGCAAAGCAAATCAGTAAAAGGAGCAAAAGTAAAAAGAAAAGTTGCAATTAAAGAATTAATTGCCAGGCCCGAAAACTTAGTCAGTGAAAGTGATGGCGGCGACACGAGTAACGTTAGTGACTAGGAACAAAGTGCTCGGTTCTTGAAGACAGACGTCTCCTAATGGCACTGCGGAGCTTTGACTTTCAGGTCAGGGCTAAAGAATGAGTTTGTGCACACTGACATCTGGGTGCTGGGTTCTTTGTCGGGTGGCGCTGGACTGGCCAGAGCGGTGAGCCTAGCTTAGAGTCTGGTGATGCTAGTGGAACTGATGAGATTGGTGAGACTGGAAGGACGAGGTCAAGTGAGACTAATGTGATCAGAGGAGCTAGTAAGACTAGATGAAACAAGCACACAGTGAACTAGTAGTCGGCGCTAGCCAGAGCGGTGAGCCTAGCCAGAGTCTAGCTGGTCTAGATGAACTAGGCACACGGTGAACTAGTCGCAGACACTAGCCAGAGCAGTGAGTTTGGATAGAGTCTAGTTGGGCTGGATGAACTAGACACACTGTGAACTGGTTATATGTGCTACCATGTACGGAGGGGGTGCTTC
>JACMZG010001859.1:19048107-19165607 GCA_018340805.1 Microvelia longipes
AAAAAAAAAAAACTAATAAGAGAAAAAATAAATAAAATAAAATACAATAAAAAATCGAAATACAAAATACTCCTAAAAAAGGGGGGGGAAGCTACTATCTCTGATTGATACCAGGAGGAAGTCGAGATTTCGTTACATATTGGTAAGCGAGCTCCATATTCCTTCTGTCACAATCAGAGGTACCGGTAGGAGGAGACGAAGTGGGCGGACAGTAAAACAAGAATTAAAATCACTGTTATGATACCTAGCATGTATGGCAACAGGAAGAGTGACAGGGTTGTGATTAACCGAATTACGATGGTTGTTCATGCGTAGGGAAAGGAGGGTTTAGTTTCACCAATATAAAAAAGCGTTACATTGAGTGCACTCTAAAACATAGACTAAATTGGAAGAAGTGCACGTAGTGGAAGAAGTTATGGGGTATGATATATTAGTAACAGGACTGGTGAACGAGGTAGAAGGATTAAGAATAGGGCAGGTTTTACAAGGTTGGGGAACACGTCTATTACAGGGATGTATACCAGGAGGATTGTTGTTATTATTAGAATAGGAAGAAGGAGGTTTGGTGTGGACAAAAAGGTTACGGAGGTTAGGAGGACGACGAAAGGCAACCGACGGAGGTTTAGGAAGTAGGTCACGTGTGAGAGGGGAGTTTTCCAGAATAGGGAAGGCCAGGGAAAAAGGTGGTGGTTAAATTAGTTCTGGAATTATTGATGGTATTATCAGGGGAGGACGGGGATATATAGGTTTTAAGTTGTTTATCAATTAGAGGTTCAGGATATCCGCGTCGTACGAGGGCCTGAGATAAATTTTGATTAAATTTATCAAGTCCCTCTCGATCAGAACAGATTCTTTTGCCTCTAACTGAAAGAGAATATGGAAGGGATTGTTTGGTGTGATAAGGATGACAGGAAGAGTAATGAAGGTATTGTTGATGATTTGTGGGCTTGATATGTACTGAAGTTTGGAGAGAACCCTTAGAGAGGTTAATATCCACATCAAGGAAAGTAGCAGAGCTATCAGAAGAAGACCATGTAAACTTCACACTGTACCAGGTGTTGAGGTCTGAAAGAAAAGATGCTAATAGCTCAGGGCCGCGTCCAAATCATGAAAATATCATCTATAAAACGGCGCCAGTGAAGAGGTTTGGATGGTTGTCTTGATAGGAAATCTTCTTCAAGTTTTCCCATAAAGAGGTTACTGTAAGACGGAGAGAATTTAGAACCCATCGCCGTACCTTTAATTTGTAAGTAGAAGTCATCCTCAAAACGAAAAACATTATTAGTAAGAATGAATTTAGTAAGTTCGCAGAGAAAATCAGTAGATTGTTCATGAGGAAGGGGTCTTTGATCTAAATAATATCTGAGCGCAGCCAGTCCTTCGTCGTGAGGAATGTTAGTGTATAGAGAAGAAACATCAATAGTAACTAACATAGTATGAGGAGGTAGAGGCGTAGGAACCGAATTAAGAAAATCGAGAAAGTCGTTGGTGTCACGGATGTAGGAAGGAAGATTTTTAACTATGGGTTGAAGCGAGTGATCAACTAAAGATGAGCTGGGCTCAGTTATACTAGCAACAGAAGAAATTATAGGACGTCCAGGATTTCCATTCTTGTGTATTTTGGGTAACATATAAAAATGTGGTGTCCTAGGATTAGAAGGTAGAAGAAGTTCAACGGTTTCCTCAGACATATGCTCCAATACTGCATTACGTTTAATAAAATGTTTAAGGTTTTTACTAATTTCAGGAGTAATATCATGATCGAGCAGCTTATAAAAGTTGTTATCAGAAAGCTGTCGGTGGGCTTCGTTAGAATAGTCTTTGTAGTCCATAACGACTGTAGTAGATCCTTTGTCAGCAGGTAAAATAATGATATCAGAATCATTACGTAGAGACTTAATGGCTTGAAATTCTTGAGGTGAGAGGTTAGGTGTAGAGTTAAGAGAGTTTGGAAAAATTGGAATCCGAAACTTGGTCAATAACAGACATTAAATAACGTTCTAGAGGATGGTTTTGGTCTAACGGAGGAGGTTCATTAATAGAAGCAGGTTTGAAAGGCACTAATGAACTATGTATCTTGTTAGTAGAAGTCACATCGGGGTTATTTTCCAATAATACTTCCAGCGAAGAGAGCGAGCAAATTTAAGTGTGTCAGCAACAAGGTCGATCTGATTAAAACGAGGAGTAGGTGAAAAGGTAAGTCCTTTCGATAAAACAGAAATTTGGGGTTCATTCAGATTTTTAGAAGATAAGTTAAGAACTTCCCGATTATTATTGGTTCTAAAGGGGCGTTAGGAGGTGGAGGGGGTGGTGGAGGTGGAGGCTGTCTACGGGGTAAAAGAGGTAAACCTGGAGGAGGTGGAGGGGGTAAATTAAAGAGGAATTGAAGCGAGGGTTTTTCTCCAATCAACGGAGGGGGAGGTCTGGATAAGGCGGGGAGGACAGGAAAACTATTACCATACATGACATGGCTATTAATTAAATTAAAAAGTTTTTTATTGTGATTTAAACAGAGCGAATCTTGATGTGAAACAGCATCACGTAAAATATCAATGATAGCATCGAAATTAGGGTCATTAGAAATAGCCACATTTAATAAAGTTTTAAGGCGGGATAAGTGGGAACTGTATAAAAGATTGTATTGATCCTTAATGATTCTAGTAAAGGAAAGAGAAGTGGTATATTTAAATACCGCGAGATTAGGCCGGGCAGAGGGAGGAAGACCAGAAAGCGGGAGTTTTATTACAAGGCCATTCGGGGGAATACCCAAAGATAAGCAAGATTCTAGGAACAGGACATGACTAGCATATTGCCCTACCTTATACGCATTATACCGTATATCACTCAAAATATTATTCATAATTACGATGGCGAAATAAGTGAAATCGTAATTAATACTAAACAAAGAAAATAAACCAAGAATGTACAAACTATTAGAGAGATCAAAAATATAAAAGACTAAAAATAGGAGTATTGTGTAAAACGTAAACAAAATCATAAAGAAAAACAAAAACAAAATATCAGAAAAAATACTAAAGAATAAAGAAGCAAAGATAAATATAAATAAAAATAATAATAAAAATAAAATACACAATAACAGCAACAAAAAATAATGTAAGAGGGGCAAATAAAATGGGTAAAATGAATATAAAAAGTTGTAAATTAAGATATAAACTAAATGGGTTGTAAATGGGTAATAAACTAATCTAGATATAATACTAAAAAATATGTATTAATTAACTATGGGCAAAGAAGAAGAAAGAATAGAGAAAGATGCATTTAACAGATGGGAAATAATAGAAATAAGAATAACAACAAAAGGTGGGAATTAAAAAAAATTTATTGGGTAAAAAAGAAGAAAAAGATAACTGACTTGCAGTAATATAACAAACAATAAGAAATAGAAAACAAATCATAAGATTATAAAAACAACAATTAAATAACTTACAGATGGTTAAAAATATAGAAGGAAAGGATGTACTCGAGCTTCGCCGTGCGGCTTCGTCAGGAGGTGAGCACGTACTGGAGGTTGAAAGGGTTGATGTGCGTCCAAAAAGTAGTGAGACTGCAGCGCGTGTGGTGGTAAAACTATACACTACCGAACGCTTTTCGTTACTATCAAACGATACAGACGCGTGCTACACGTAATAAGGAGGGTACGGGAAAAATATAAAATATTAATAATTAAAAACTAAAGTATATAAATGTAAATAAAGATTTAAATAAAAGGAAAAAAATAACAGAGTAAAATAAAAATAAAAAAAAAAACTAATAAGAAAAAAATATAAAATAAATACAATAAAAATCGAAATACAAAATACTCCTAAAAAAGGGGGGAAGCTACTATCTCTGATTGATACCAGGAGGAAGTCGAGATTTCGTTACATATTGGTAGCGAGCTCCATATTCCTTCTGTCACAATCAGAGGTACCGGTAGGGAGGAGACGAAGTGGGCGGACAGTAAAGTTTACTGTCCGCCGTTTCCTTCTATATTTTTAACCATCTGTAAGTTATTTTAATTGTTGTTTATATAATTATATTTGTTTTCTATTTCTTTTGTTTGTTATATATTATATATATAATATATATATATATATATTATATATATATATATAATATATATATATATTATATATATATATATATATATATATTATGTGTCTATTATAATAATCTTTTGTTGGCTTCGCTTCTCTGGCCTTTGGCTCGGAGGGAAATTTGTAACTATTCCATTACCTGCCTTGTTGCATAAATAAATATTGCTGAAAATTAATTGCTAAGTGGGACAATGATTTATGGGTATGGAATCACAACAATTCAGCCACCTAGAGATTTTCATTGTTATTGGTAATTTTATTGGTTTTTTTGTTGGCAGGGCTGTGTAGTACTGGCTACCCTAAGACTGGTACGACTTTTAGTTAAATACCCGGAGCAGATGGAACAACTTTATCAGGTAACTAATATTACTATTGTTACAATCTATTTAATGAATTAGTTATAAGTGTCACTTGTTCCTACTGGAAAGCATATTCATTTTTGAGAGGTCCGAAGTCTTAGTTTGGAGCTGAAGGTGAGGATAGACTATAGTGTAACACACGTTTACACTAAAGCTTACAGTCCAAAGCTTAAATGTTGCTTTTATTTATTACGACCAAAATCTCATAACTCTTGACTGTTTTTTATATATTTGGTCAATAAACGCTATTTGTTATTGTTTATAATTACATAATTATTATTTGAATTTGCATTATATTTTAATCTAATTCTTAATGATTTTATCACTTATTTATTTATTTATTCTTTCTTTATCACATTTATTTTATTTCTATGTGTTTTTTCCAATATTTATTTTCTTGTACTTTTATAGAAAAGGGGTCCATTATGAGTTCATGTCTAGACTTATAGATGGTTCATTATCTATTAAAGTGCTCCTTGTTTACTTTTCCTCATTTATACCGTAAGTATATAGGAAAAGTATTGTGTTTGCAAAAAAATTCCAAAACCGGGATTAAACCGGTCTTTTCTTTTTCGGGTATTTTTTAAGGTTTTGTTTATAATTAAGGCCTCCAGATTGGTTTTCTCAAAGTTGTCTGTCTGTATGTGTGTGTGTTATCAACTTTGCTCCTAGTGTATTTAAGCTAGAGAATTGAAACTTTGTTCAAAAATCAGTCTACCGCTGTAATTGTGCTATTCGGGAAATAATTTTTTTAAGACGTCACTAACTCGCAATAATGACTTAGTGAATATTTCGAAAAATGATAAAAACGCAAAAAAATTATGCGATGTGATTGAAAGTTAGCACGCATGTAGCCATGTATAAGACTAACATCTTTGCTAAGTTTCATCTCATTATCTATCAGCATTAATTTAATTTTTATTGAATGACTTGTGTACGTTTTTTAAAAAATTGTAAAAAGTCAGAAAACGATTTAATTGAGTTAAAATTTAGTGCTAGTGTATACCTTTACTTAATAATTAAGTACACCAATTTTTGTTTTAATATGACAAGTATATTCATAATTTTTGTTGGATCATATAACTTAAGTAGCATTGAGCGTGGTCAGTGCTGTGTGGGTGACCGCTGAGAAAGAAACGGAAGCATTTACAATCTGAGGGTAAGCGAAGCGAGTCCAAAGACATGTTGCAGTATAAATTTGGCAAATTGTATATTCTCAGGATGAGCGAAGTGAGTCTGAAGTAGGGAGGATGAGCGAACCGAGTCTGTAGTAGGGGGGATGAGCGAAGTGAATCCGATGTAATGAGGATACGTTCCGAGGTACCCCGTACCTGATTTTTTTATTTGTTTTATTTTACATTTTTGTTCCTTAACCATCAACTCCCTTGGTTACTGACCATCTGGGGGAGTGACTATATAAAGAAGTACCGCTGAACTTAAGTAATGTTAACAAAAATAAACCACCAAGATCTGTAAGAGAAAACAAAACTGCGATTGTGACTAGTTAATGAAATTAAACATTAAATAATTTCAGGAAAAAAATTGAAAGACTTATAAATATTTGACACAATATAATTGTGCGAGAGACACCAAGGAAATGTAACAAGCAAAATGCAATGCTACATCTGGGAACTGTTCCATCATTCGACATTCGTCATACTTGATGGCTCGACATAATGTCATGTCCCACTCTGTTTCGTTACGTCTAACTCATCAGGGCGCCGACAGAGCCTGAACTCACTCTGACCTTCAATTAATTCCGAAGAATATAATGTGAAGTACTTACCAGAGACGTAAGTAAGAGCACCGCTCGTCTCTGGTAAGTACTTCACATTATATTTGTTATGTATCTAAGTACATAATACAATATTATATAATATAAACTAATCATTTATAATAAGAGTTCAATGTAGATTTTAAGAATCCAACACAAAAAACCATTTATTAATAATATAACAAACAAACTGACAATATAGTTGTCATAGTAACACAAACATAAACAAGAGTAATAATTTGAATCTTGGAGACATGACAATATTTCCCCCCTGAAAGGAATTATGGAACATATCTGTTTGGTGAGCTCCGGATCCGGTAAGATCTTCGCAAAGGTTGTTCCACATCAGATTCTTGGGATGGCAATGGGTGACTAACAGGCTGATTGTCTTCGGAGTGAAAACTAGCGCTTCTAATTTGATCCACATGTCGCTTGTGATAGTTACCATCAATCTCAACAGTATAGTGCAACTGACCATCTCTGCTTATAATTATCCCAGGAGCCCACTTTTTATAAGGCTGGTTGTAAATGCGAACAGCAACTTGTTGACCAGGAGCGAAAACCCTATCTTCAAGGCATAACTTATCTTTGTATTGATAATTCTTGATGGAACTTTTGAGATCAGGTCTTAATGATGTTAAATTAGTTCTCATTTCTCTTCCAAGAAACAATTGAGCAGGGCTGATGCCTGTTGTAAGATTAGGAGATCTTCGATAAGATAATAAGAAGGTATTTAGTTTATCTGGTAAGGACCCTGGGGTTCCTCTGAGTGATTTAAGAGTATTTTTCAGTGATCCAACGCATCGTTCTGCTTGTCCGTTAGTGGAGGGATGGAAAGGAGCACATGTTATATGGTGAACTCCGTATCCTCTCAAAAACTCTGAAAATTCACAGCTTCTAAAAGCAGGGCCGTTATCACTTACAAGAATATTTGGGAATCCATATCTGGAAAATAATTCTTTTAGTTTTTCTATGGTCGCCCGACTTGACGTGGACTTGACTATAAACACCTCCATCCATTTGGAGTAAGCGTCTGCAACAACCAGAAACGTTGATCCATCAAATGGCCCAGCAAAATCCACGTGGATTCTTTCCCATGGCTTGGTGGGGTATTCCCAGTGGTGAACCTTACACTTCGGCGGGTCTTTTTGATTTTCTAAACATTTCAAACAACTGCTAGCTATCCTCTCTATGTCTGAGTCAATTTTAGGCCAGTAGATGAGGGACCTTGCCAGACACTTCATTTTTAAAATCCCTATATGACCTAGGTGTAGTTCTTGAAGGATAAGTTTTCTAAATTTTGTTGGCACATACAGGCGACTGCCATTAAAGACACCCCACTTTCTAAGGTAAAATTAGTTAGTCTGCCCCCTTGTCTGAGTTCATCATACAGTTTCTTCATGTCCTCATCTTTTTGTGTTTCCGCCGCAATCTCTTTAGATGTTACAGGTAGAGAATCTATTTGAGAGAGTAAATAGAGGCCTAAATCATCTTGTTGGAATATTTCTTCTGATGTAGTAGGTAAACGAGATAGGCAATCAGCGTTACCGTGTTGATCAGTTTTTCTATATTTTATTTCAAAATGAAACCCTTGTAGATATAATGCATATCTCAGTAATCGAGCAGCACTGAGACTGGGTAAGCCACTTTTACTACCAAATATATGCACCAAAGGCTGATGGTCCGTATATAAAATGAATTTACGACCATATAAATATTGAAAAAACTTTTCAACACCCCAGCGTATGGCCAATGCCTCCTTGTCTAACTGTGAATACTTCTGTTGAGTCCTTGTTAGGGTTTTTGAAGCGTAGGCAAGAGGTTTTTCGGTTCCATCAGGAAATGCATGTGCTAGCACTGCACCAATCCCTACAGGAGACGCATCAACAGATAAAACTATTGGTAATTTTGGGTCATAGTGAGCTAGTACAGGTGGTGATATTAGAGTTTCTTTTTTTTCTGAAAAGCTTTTTCACACTCGTTACTCCATAAAAAAGGTACATCTTTTTTAGTAAGTTTGTTCAAAGGATACGCAATAGTGGATAATTTTGGCATGAACCTTCCATAGAATGTTACTAATCCTAAAAATGCTTTCACATCTTTTACTGATTTTGGTTGAGGGATTTCTTGTAGAGCTTTAATCTTCTCATCAGTGGTGTGAACTCCGCTTGCATCTATTTTAAAACCAATGTAGGTAACTTCCTTTTTAAAAAATTCACTCTTTTCCCTGTTTACTCTCAAATTAGCATCTGATAACCGCTTTAAAACCTGGTGTAATCTATTTAAATGTTCTTCGTTTGTTTTCCCAGTGATAGCAATGTCATCAAAAAATATACAAACTCCCGGTATATCTCCGAGTAATGAGTCCATGTACTTCTGCCACTCGGAAGGAGCAGAGCTAACTCCAAACATGAGCCTGTTACACTTGTACAAACCCCGGTGAGTGTTAATAGTCAATAAGTGGGCACTATCTTCAGTCATTGGCATATGTAGATAAGCTGTGCTAAGATCTAGACGAGTAAAGTGCCGTCCTCCATTTAATTTTGCAAAAAGGTCTTCAGTTCTTGGAAGTGGATACTGGGTAACATGTATGTGTGGGTTTAGAGTGACACTGTAGTCAGCACACAAACGTATCTTTCCATTTGATTTCACGACGGGGACTACTGGTGTCGCCCAGTCAGAGAAAGGTATCTTTGTAATAACATTTGTTTTTTCTAAATGGTCAAGTTCTTCGTCAATTTTAGATTTCAGTGCAAAAGGAACAGGTCTTGCTTTTTTAAAAATTGGTCTGGCTCCCGGTTTAAGATAAATTTTACATTCATAATTTTTTATTTCACCTAAGTTATCGTCGAATATGTTGGGATAAGAATCAATAGTTGATCTAACTGGTCCTGAGATATAGGGTTCGGCTCGGTTTTTATAGAGTAAACTTTTGGCAGTTTAATGTTTAATTTATATATCCAGTCTCTTCCTAAGATAGTTGGTAAATTTTCTTTAACTATAAATAATTTCAGTTTCTTTTCTTTATTTTCGTAACCAACTTTCACCCACACTAACCCCAGTGGTTTTACTAATTGTTGGCTATAACTTCTAAAAACAACTGATGTTGATTCCCATGTTTTATTTGAAAATTTTCTGAAGTTTTTCAAACTCATCACTGAAAAAACAGCTCCCGTATCCATTTCCATAAAAATTGGGTGGTTTTCTACTTTTATCTTAACCATAATAGGATTTTTAAAAGAGTGCTTACCAGATTGAGAGGTCTCTACTTGTATCAAAGGAACAGGCAGCGTACTTTCAACACTGTGTACGCTCTCTCTAGAGCTGTACCGAGATCTTTCATCCTCTTGATCTATATTGCCTACCATCCTTCGAATATTTGTAGATTTCTTCATTTGTGTCTTTTTAATTTTGCAGACTATTTCTAAGTGATTTTTTCGTTTGCAGAAATTACATTTCAAATTCTTTTCCTTACACTCACGAGATAAATGTGAAGCACCACAACGGAAACAAATTATTTTATTGTTTACACGTTTTTCGGGCTCTACCTTATTACATGATGTGGTTGAGGCTTCATCTTGATTACAACTAGATATGCTGTATTGTTTTGTTTGGTTAGATCTTAACAACAAATCCGAATTGATCGAAGCTCGCTCTATTGCTTCAGCAATTTGTACGGTACGAGCTAAAGGAATATCATCTTCCTCAAAAAGTCGGTCTAGTATGTTTTTAGATCTTATTCCTCCAACAAACACATCTCTTAGAACTATAGGCAACATGTTCTCTGGGTACTCGCAGATCGAAGCCATCTTCCTTAGTTCAGTAAGGTATTGAGAGATCGACTCGCCTTCTCGCTGCTTTCTATTAACCAAGGCATAACGACTAGGAATTACTAAGGGTTTTGGATGTAGATGTTTGACTAATATGTTCTTTAAATCTTGAAAAGATTTATTTTCATACGTCTCGGGAAACAGAAGACTCTTTAGCAAGGTAAACATTTCAGGACTCAACACTGTTACGAGAGCTTTAGGCCGCATACAATCTGAAACATTTTGTATGTCTAAATAAGCCGTGAATCTCTCTAAATAAGTTTCAAATGTTTCTACCTGATCGTCATACTTGTCAAATGAGAGCCCCGATATACCGCGGGACGTACTAGCCTGTGATCTACTTCCTTCCTCCTTAGACAGAGTTGTAATCGTTTGAGCATTTATCAATAGAGCGACAGCTTCCTGAAGTTGTTTGTTTTGCTCCAGCAATGCTTTAAAGAAGTCATTAGTTTCGGTCCCTAGCTCAGGTTCTACCGTTTTCCTGGAACTTCTTGTCTTAACCATAATGACAGTGTATGTATAATTAATTCGCTTTTATACTTACTGAAACGATTAAGTCTGAATTAACCAAACGATTACCGATTAATCTAAATCCAATACCGCACTGCGCCACTGTTATGTATCTAAGTACATAATACAATATTATATAATATAAACTAATCATTTATAATAAGAGTTCAATGTAGATTTTAAGAATCCAACACAAAAACCATTTATTAATAATATAACAAAACAAACTGACAATATAGTTGTCATAGTACACAAACATAAACAAGAGGTAATAATTTGAATCTTGGAGACATGACAATATTCTTCGGAATTAATTGAAGGTCAGAGTGAGTTCAGGCTCTGTCGGCGCCCTGATGAGTTAGACGTAACGAAACAGAGTGGGACATGACATTATGTCGAGCCATCAAGTATGACGAATGTCGAATGATGGAACAGTTCCCAGATGTAGCATTGCATTTTGCTTGTTACATTTCCTTGGTGTCTCTCGCACAATTATATTGTGTCAACTATTCATGTTTTGCAAAACTCGGTAGTATCAAAATGATACTTATAAATATTGCTGAAATTTATCTCACAGTAATTATGGCTTAGATACTAGAAGTAAAAATAAACTTAGTTTTCCTTTGAAAATACTCTAAAAGATCTAGAAAGGGTGTAATAGAAATTTTCGTACTCAATCTGTTTGCTGACGTAGTCATCAGTTTGTACAGCTCTGATGATGACGTGAAGTAAAAATCAGTCAGTTATATTTTTCTACATTGTGGTTGACAATGTATTATTTGTTTTTATTCTAGTGAGTTTTTTTTTAATCAAACATCATGGTAATAGAAGTAGGTAATAGAATTGGTGTTGTAGAAGTACTCATTCTCAGTCTGTATACAGCTCTGATAATGGCATAATGTCAAAACCAGTCAGTTATATTTTTTATACTATTTTGGTTGACAATATATTAATTGTTTTTAATTCTAGTGTGTTTTTTTAAACATCATAGTAATAAGGTAGATAAAGAATAGGTGTAATAGAAGTAGATAATGAATAGGTAATAGAGGGATCTTAGGTGTAATAGAAGGGATAATAGAAATCGAATAGGTGTTAGAAGATAATAGAATAGGTGTAATAGAAGGGGATAATAGAATAGGTGTAATTAGATAATAGAAGGTGTAATAATAATAGAATAGGGTGTATAGAAGGGGATAATTCATAAGAATAGGTGTAAATAGAAGTAGATAAAGAATAGGTGTAATAGAAGGGGATAATAGAATAGGTGTAATAGGAGTAGATAATAGAATAGGTGTAATAGAAGGGATAATAGAATGGTGTAATAGAAGTAATAGAATAGGTGTAATAGAAGGGGATAATAGAATAGGTGTAATGGAGTAGATATAGAATAGGTGTAATAGAGGGGATAATAGAATAGGTGTAATAAAAGTAGATATAGAAATAGTGTAATAGAATAGGTGTAATAGAAGGGGATAATAGAATAAGGTGTAATAGAAGGGGATAATAGAATAGGTGTAATAGAAGTAGATAAGAATAGGTTAATAGATAATAGAATAGATAGAGGGGGATAATAGATATAGGTGTAATAGAAGTAGATAATAGAATAGGTGTAATAGGATAGATAATAGAAATAGATGTATATAGAAGTAGATAATAGAATAGGTGTAATAGAAGGGGATAATAGAATAGGTGTAATAGAAGGGGATAATAGGTAATAGAGGGGATAAATAGAATAGGTGTAATAGAAGGGGATAATAGAATGGTAGAAGTAGATAATAAATAGGTAATAGAGTAGATAAAGAATAGGTGTAATAGAAGTTGATAATAAATAGGTGTAATAGAAAGGTAGATAATAGAATAGGTGTAATAGAAGGGGATAATAGAATAGGTGTAATAGAAGGGGATAATAGAATAGGTGTAATAGAAGTAGATAATAGAATAGGTGTAATAGAAGGGGATAATAGAATAGGTGTAATAGAAGGTAGATAATAGAAATAGGTGTATAAAGGGATAATAGAATAGGTGGTAATAGAAGGGATAATATAATAGGTGTAATAGAAGGGGTAATGAAATAGGTTGTAATAGAAGTAGATAATAGAATAGGTGTAATAGAAGAATAGGTGTAATAGAAGGGGATAATAGAATAGGTGTAATAGGTAGGAATAGGTGTAATAGGAAGTAGATAATAGAAATAGGTGTATAGAAGGGGATAAATAGAATAGGTAATAGAGGGGATAATAGAATAGGTGTAATAGGAGTAGATAATAGAATAGGTGTAATAGAAGGGGATAATAGAATAGGTGTAATAGAAGGGGATAGGTGTAATAGAAGTAGATATAGATAGAATAGAGGGTAATAGAATAGGTGTAATAGAAGGGGATAATAGAATGGTGTAATAGAAGTAGATAATAGAATAGGTGTAATAGAAGGGGATATAGAATAGGTGTAATAGAAGTAGATAATAAGGTGTAATAGAGGGGATAATACAGCAACAATATGTATGTTACAAATATTAGAGCTAACACAGTTTTAATGTCTTTCTAAGCTAATTACTAGGCACTCAATTTGCCTGGTTATGTATCTTCATTCAATTACTGTTTTTTTTTGTTTCAGAGCGAAATGAATCTAACACCGACCTCTCCGTGGATTTGTATTGTACCTCAGTTGTTCAGCAGACTTGCCAGCAAGAACGCTTATCCTAGGAAAGCTTTATCAGAATTATTACTAAGGATAGCGTCTAACCATGCTCATCTCATTAGTTTCCCAGCTGTAGTCGGCTCCAATACAGCACTGTCCACTATCAAAGACATGCCTAATACAAGTAAGGATTTAAACAATAATGGCCTTTTAGCAAATGTCCAAAGGGAACAATAGTCCAAGACCCAGGCCTAATAAAATGTAACTCATTTTGTACTACTACAAATATATAATATATATATATATATATATATATATATATATATATATAATATATATATATATATATATATATATGTATATATATGTATATATATATATATATATATATATATATATATATATTACCATATATCTCGGATCAAATTAAAACTTTAAAAGTCAACCTTATTTATGTCCTGAACCTTATTATTTATGAAATATGTGTGACGTCATTAACTCACAATAATGACCCCACAAACATTTCTAAAAATCACAAATCTTCATAAAGTGTTTATATCGGGCTCAAATATTTCACACATGTACTACTTTGTATGTTTATTAAAAACACAAAGTTTCATTTTATTTTCAGTATTAGTTCAGATTTTATTGATTGACATATGTAACATAATGTATAGAATTTATGTTTTTGACTGATACATTTGAAATTGGCTTATATCATGACAGTATGCCACTTATATAAGCTAATAATATGACAAATAAATAAATAAAAACTATTTTTATTTGCCAATCTCTTGACACATATTTTCTTTTGCTGGTTATAACCACACATTGTTATAATTAGCGTATGAAATGTTTATTCTTATCTTATAAAAAAATAAAATAAAAATAAAAACTATTTTTATTTGCCAATAAGTATACAAAAATATACTATAGCTTGAGGTCATATATAGTGACGAACTGATATAGAAGAACAATCATGTGACTGTGGAGCGACCACTTTTTTCATACTCAATAAATACTTTCCTTTTGTGTCACTGTTCATTTAAATTGGGTATCTTTCTAGATCTATTTGCGAGGAACCAAAAATTTGATGATACAAAAGAGGAAGAGGACGAAGAAGAAATTAGATTTTTTGAAGATGAAGATGAACAAGATAATTACGATGATGAAGAACAGAACAAGGAAGAATCCAATCAGATTCTTGAGAAGTTTTATAACTATTGTCGACTCACTGTCTAAGCAGGTAAACAACCTGAGTGAACATAGTGTTTATATATCATTTGATACTACCGAGTTTTGCAAAACATGAATAGTTGACACAATATAAGTACTTCACATTATATTCTTCGGAATTAATTGAAGATCAAAGTGAGTTCAGGCTCTGTCTGCCCTGATGAGTTAGACGTAACGAAACAGAGTGGGACATGACATAATGTCGAGCCATCAATGATGACGAATGTCGAATGATGGAACAGTTCCCAGATGTAGCATTGCATTTTGCTTGTTACATTTCCTCTCGCACAATTATATTGTGTCATAGTGTTTATATTGGTTTCTCTTATCTTAGAATAATTTTTTATTTTAAGATACCAGCTTTATTTTTATTCAACCTTACCAGGCTGGGTATATTATCCTAAGAGTGAGCGTGAATGGAGTCCATTATGAATAATAAAAGAAAAGAAGTCTCTCCACAAAATAAAACTTTATTGGCAAAGAGCTTTCAACCTAACTAGAGGCCATCATCAGTGCAAAACCTAACAAACAAGCAAATAAAATTAGTAAAACACAAAAAATACTTAACCAACGATGAGCAAAAGTATGAAAAACGTAAAAATTTATGGAGACAAAAATAAAAATACAAAAAACATAATAAATAAAATAAGCATAAGCAACAATAAATTAAAAAAAATAATAACTACCGTTGAGATGTAAAGAAAAAGAGAAGTAAGTCTATGTTATTTGTATTAGATATGAGGGTCAGACTGACTCTTTGTAGCATAGCTCTCAGGAGGGGGGATGATTCTCCTCTCTCATTTATATTCTGAATCCTTTCAATCTCCAATTTTTAAAAAAAGTCCATTTTCCGACCTTTGTTCACAAAATTAAGACAACCGTCTTTATTAGGGCCAGTAAAATGACTTTGAGCTAACAAATGTTGATCAAATTTGCTGTTCGTTCTAGATTGATGTTTCCTTTCCCTCGTGATTATGTTCCTCCTTGTTAGACTTAAATATTCCGCTTGGCAAATGCCACATTGCACCATGTAAATACCACTTCCGTATAAAGGCAGTACAGGGTCTTTTACGCTGCTTAAAAGGTTTCTTAAGGTCATGATGCAAGAAAAAAATTATATCATTTGTTAAGTTATTTTTTGTGTTTTACTTATTTTATTTGCTTGTTTGTTTGGTTTTGCCTGATGATGGCCTCTAGTTAGGTTGGAAGCGCTTTGCCAATAAAGTTTTATTTTGTGGAAAGACTTCTTTTCTTTCATTATTTTTGGCTGGGTACAGTTCTGTTCTGGTCTTTCCACTCCCGAATGTGTAGTTGGTGATCACTGCAATGTTGACAGCTGTTTTCTTAACTGACATGCCTTTGCTGGTTGCAGATTACACGGTTAAAATCAGTTGGCAGCATAGGAAAATATTGTTGAGGAACCAATGAAGATAGCCTGGTAGGGTGTAGTTTAATTCTAGGAGAAACCTCATTTGCTCCCTCCCATTATTTTCCCACGCTGTCAACTAATTTTATTTGTGTTTAGCAAAAATATGCGGTGTTTTGTAAAAAATCAGGTATGGAGTACCTGAGTAATTTTCCTTAGCAGCGGACTTGCTTTGCACAACCTCCAAATATAAAACTCACTAAATATATTCTGTGACAGGTCTCTCGCTCGATACTGCTTAAGTTTTTTGATCCGATGAAAACCATTGATATACTGACTGTGTTGAGACTAAACTTTATATGCTTACAGTCTATCGTTTAGTTTAAAAATCTTGACAGGTCAGTTTAGACACCACTGATTCTTAAGAAAAAAATCCCTGCAAGAAGGGAGCGGGAAAAAACTGTGTAAACAAATCAGGTTATTTTACCCGTATTTTCTTGGCGATGTTTTTTTTAAATTTCTTTTGTGTAGTTTTATTTTAAAATATCCTTTTTAAGATTAATTTGAAAGTAGTTTTCAAAATGATGCAATCAAAAGAAAAACCACAAAGTGAACAATTGCCGAAAGGAGGTTTTTACCTACAGCGGTTATTGTGGTAGGGATTTTATTTCTCGTTTTAAGTGAGAGGTGGCAGCGGCTTCTCTGATTGGTCAATCCCAAAAATACTTATCACCTAGGGGATTTTTAAACTAAACGATAGACTGTATTTATTATATAAAAGTCAGGTATGGGGTATTTTTCCTCAACACACAGGTTTTACATCCTCAGAGTGTACAATTCTCTAAATTTATACTGTAATACATCTTCCGGCTCGCTTTGCTAGTCCTCAGATAGTAATTAAATTATTTTTATTCTCAGCAGTCACCCATCCTGGCACTGACCTTGCTTTTTAACCTTGATGCTGTTTAACTTTTATGATCCAACAAATGCGATAAAGATAGTTGCTGAAATGAAACCTAATTTACTTACTTATTATGTTACAATACAGTTGTACTCAGTTTCCAGTCAGTTGGATTATTTACCAATGTCACTTGATAACAGTTGATCTTTTTTGTGACACAGTGTGGTGGTTCTATGATAAACGAAGTTGGTGTGCTTGTAAGCGAATTACGCCGCATCACTGTACTATGGGATGAGCTTTGGATAGGCACACTGAAACATCGTCATGCTGATACTTCAAGGAGATTCTCTAGACTGAACGCTGAGACTGAAGTCACTATGTCTAACCAGCATCTGTCAGAAGAAACAAAGCAGGAACTTATCAAACAGAAACACTCTCTCATATTAAAACCTGTCAGTGTATATTTCGTTTACTCTTTGAATAATAATGACAGTTTTCCATAAATATATATGTGGCATAGTTTTTGACAGAGACTATAGATACTTAAACAGTCTTAAATTGTAATAGTCCAAGAGCCGGATCTGAAAAAATGCTACTCATTTTGTACCCCTTTAAACCAATTTTTTTTTAAAATATACCTTAAATTATGAAGAAAAAACATTGTCGGCCAATCCAGAGTGGAGCCCTTCACATGATTGGGCATGCTAAAAAATTTTTAAATCACACAAATTTCAATTTTCTTGAAATAAGTGGTTCCCTGTGGGTCGTGTGCAAAACATGAAGAGAACATTTTTTAAAGATGACAAAATGTTCTATAAAGCGAGGGTTTGATCATTAAAATCAGATAACTACAACTAAAGTATGGCTCTTTCAAAAAACCAAAAAATCGGTTAATTTATGCAGTCAGCGAATTTCTTTGAAAAAATATCGACTTTTGTGTATTTTTTGGTCGTTTAACAAACGTCGTAACTTTATAAAACAGTAAATTTTTTGGACTGGTATAATATATATAATTAATTTTTTTCTTGAAAACTGTTCAGTTAATAATTTGTCCCTGTCTCCTTAATATTTTTTGTTTACTGACGATTTCTGTCATTTATTCTAAATTATTTTCAATTTTATAAGTTGTATTTAGATTTAGATTTATTTATTATTTTAAAAGCATACATAAAGTATAATATAAAATCAGCATAAAAACATTTATAAGTAATATAATAATAAAAGTCTATTTGGACAATGGAATATGCAAATGAAACTAATGAAAAATAATAAATTATTTAATAGCCGCATAAGCTATAGCTTGTGCGCGTCTATATATTTCATCTATTATTTGTTTTTCCTTATAGATAGTATTTTTAACTTATAGATAGTATTTGTTATTTTATAATGTTAATCATTCATAATAATTTATTTACAAATATTTAGTTAATTTATAAATTTAATTACATTTCAAAGGTGAAAATTCCATGCATTTTGGTTAATTAAAAACAAACATTTTTTCCCTTTTCATTTTTAAAATTAAAAAAAAAAAAAAATAAAATAAAATAAAAACAATAATAATATACATATTATACAAAAAATAAAAACTAAGTATTTTAAAGTAGGTTAGTAAGTATAAATATAGTTTTAAGTTTTAGTAGGTGGCGGATTTAGCCACAGTATAACATCTTTTTTGTACTCTTTGAAGTAAGAGATTAGATTTAATATGGTTAGGTAATTGATTAAAATAATAGGACCTCTTGCTGCAGCGTGACGTTGCATGAGGGATGTTCTACATCTGTAAGTTCTCACAAGCCTATTTTGCTTATTTCTAGTGCTTAAATCGTAGTTTATATAGTTTTTTTTCGTTAAAATATTTTAATAATACTTGTTTTGTGAATAATTGCTTAACAGTAAGAACAGGGAAATCCAAAAAGAGTTGTTCAGTTGAATAGAGTCTAGGCTTCCTTAGGATTGTTTTAATAACAGCTTTCTGAGCTATTTCTAATGAAAGTAGATGAGTTGGGTGAGCAGAACCCCACCCACTATACCTAACTTATAATTGATTCCACTAACGCGTGATAAATTGTTTCATTAATTTTTCATCACAAAAATCTCTGAGACATCTAAAATAATATAAAATTTACGTATTTTGTTTGTTAAATTGTTAATTTGAGTTTTCCAAGTAATTGTTTGGTCAATCGTTATTCCTAAGTATTTTATTGAGCTCACTCTATTTATTGATATGCAATCACAAGGTTGATTTATGTTTATTTTTTGCATTTACAGTCATGAATTTTATTTGTCATATCTTTCGGTTGTCCTTTTTTTAAATAGAGAAAGTAATAAAGTTTGTTTTTTGGTGTTTAGGTATAGAGATTAGTGTGAAGCCAGTTACATTTAAAAAATGTTTATTGGTATTGTTACAAAAAAAAATTGTTACATTTGGTATTGAGTAGTTATTATAAATTTTGCATTACAAGTTTTGATTTTAGTTTTATTTTGGATTCAATCACTAAAGATGTTGAGCTTTGCTAAACGAAACGTTGTAACAATTATTATTATTTAGGACTGCAGTCTTAAAAAGAAATAATAATAATTAGTCATAACTTTTATTATATATTATAACAAGTTGTGACTTGTTTCAGTTGGTATTCGTGCTGGAGCAGGTTCACAGTATCACATCTGTTCCGCCTGAGACCCCTCATGAACTCTCCTTCCAGCAGAAATACAGTGAGTCATCATTTTTATTTCCTAATGGGAATAAACCATAATCAATTTTCCTTAATTATTCCTTGGGTTATTCCTTTTAGCAAATTTCCAAAGGAAAAATGAGCTTGTAAGGTTGGGGTCATGGTGGAGGAGAGGTGGATTTTTTTAAAGGAGGACTCAATGATCAAGAATATTATGTATGTATGTATATATATATATATATATATATAATATATAATATTATAATATATATATATATATATATATATATATATATATATAATATATATATATATATATATAATTATAATATTATTAATATATATATATTACGGCGGCCCTCTCTCTAGCTCATGAATATTTAAGGATACTAGTACATAAGGTAGCTCCAAGATAGCATCAGACTCAAAATAGAATTGAGAGGGTGGCGTATGAGGTAAGAATAACACAGGTAAAGACAAATAAAGAGAACAAAGTAAAATTTATCGGAGTCTATTAATTAAATAAATTTTTAAAACAATACATTAATAAATTAATCAATTTATCATTTTACATCACAGGCTTTACAATAAAAATAAATCTGAGGGATTATAAGAAAAATTCTTTTGTCAAAATTTAAAAATCGACGCGTGTTGCTACAACATGGTAAGGTTAAGAAATTTTTCAAATTGAACCGACCGATATTTGGTACCAAGTTATTTGATTAAAGAAACGTTAATTAAATCAGTAAAACGGAAAAATAAGAAGAAAGTAAGTAATTAAGTAACGCAAGTAATTAGGAACGTAAGTAGGAACTAAGTAATTAAGGAACGTAAGTAATTAAGGCTCAAATCTGAGAACAAACAAAGCAAAGAAAAGAATTAAAATCAAATAAGATTAATATAGCCAAAAATTACCACGTGATTAAAAAAAAATTGAAATTTGGACTTACATAACCATGAAATCATTAAGGCGTCCAGTAGACAAATCTCAATATTTTGCTAACTCATCTATAACAAATCAAATGTCGAAAAACTATAGAATCAAAATATTAAAAGAATTTTGGATGTTAAAATAGAATTTAATTGAAAAAATAACTGTACTATCAAGACAAATGTTCAACTTACATGTGATGAAATCGTGAAAAACCCCAGGTCTTTTATTTAAAAATGCAAAACAATTTACTAACTATGACTTGGAATGGCGAAATTTATTATTTAATGTTTTTTTTAAAGAAATATAACAAAAAATTGACAAAAAAAAAATAAAGAAGTGAAAAATGTTACTGATCGTGCCTGGGAGAAGGGCTGGCGTCAAAAAGAAAGAAACGAAATTCGTCTTCAACGGAAACTTGGAAAAACTCACAGTACCAACCTCACGGAAGCTGATACGTGGCAAAAAGAAACTTTAATTAAACTAGAATTAACTCAAAATGGAATAAAACTAAATAGGAACTCTAAAAAAAATTAAGCATCCAAAATAATTTTTTACAATAAAACTGCTACAAAATTTGAAAAAAACAGATTATAAAAGTAAATCTTAATTTAGACAAAAGGATAAACTAAAATTTTTAAAACTGAAAGGTTATACCACGGTTATCAAAAGCGCGAAAATTTAAAATAATAAAAACTCGGAAATTTTACTATTAAATTATACATTACAATATTTAATACAGTGTAAGAGAGAGAGTGGTACACTGTATATACCCCTTTCTAAGTTTCAAAAATTTTTCATCTGATGACAAATTTTTTTTTTTTAAATCAAATAAAATCATACATCAAGAAAATACTTAAATTATAATCATATAAAATAATAAGGTAATATAACCATTAAGGATATCAATTTAGCAAACTAAGTCCTGTTATTGAAACCTCAATTACAGATTAGTTAAACGTCCAAAACAAATTAAACCAGAAAACTAAAAAAAAATGCTTACATATGTTAAGTTATATAACTTTTCAAGAATAATTTTTTTTTTTTAAAAATTGATTTCAAAATAACGTTAAATTATTACATAAATTTCTTAAATATTCTTCTCATATTATATTCTTATTTTAATTATTACAATCTAATTTGATTGAAAGAAAATTTATTAAAATGTTAAGTTATCTTTATTATTTATAATGAACCTTAATAAGTGTTAAATGTAAATATAATATTAAGTTCTCATAAACGAAGCAATCTACTAATAAACTTAAAGATAAGTCCAGTAAACAATCAAAACATTTAATTTCTTGCTTATCATCTCACTTAAATCTAATTTCTACAATATAAAGTTGATCAAGCATAAAATCTTTACAACAGATGTGTATTAATTTTCTTTATAATTAGAGAAACTTATTTATAACAAGATTCAGATAGTTACATGTGAAAGTAAATAATATTGAATGTATTTCAATTATAATTCTGTATTCATGGTTATCTATTTTATTTTTACAATGTAATTAAATATTTATTTCTGTTAAGTTATACAAAATTTTATGTTATAATTCTTTATTTTAATCAATGATCTAATTTGTTATAATTATCACACAACATATGCAATTAAAATTTATTACATGTTAATCTTTTTATAATAATGTTCATTTTATAATTTTTTTTATTAATTTATTTATTTATATATTTATTTTCTTTAAAAAAAATCTATTCCATTTATGCATCTTGAAATCAGTTTACATAATAATTTAAATACCAATATTAAACCTACAATTCATCATAAATCAAGCAGAAAAACTTCAAATAGTTTTTATAACAACATATAAACTTTTGAAGCAAAATAATAACATACAAAAGAAATTACAAGATTTAAATTACAAATTCATATATGATTATAATTGACCTATGATTTAATACAAACTTAGATACTTTCTCTAAAAACCAAAATTCCCACCAAATTTTTGAAGTGACAGATTTATTCTCTTACAACTGTATATAAAGTTATTTAATAAAACAAACAAACAGCGAATAAAAGTATTTAAAAAAAAATGTTTTTAAAACAGCATTACATTAAACCTTTAGCATTTAACTCGTATCCTCAACATTTGATCAGCCTAGATACTAAATTTAACAAAATTTAAAACATTTAATTGACAATTTTCTTTCTAATAATAATTAGAATTACCTCAGAACAAATCAATACTATTCATAGATAAACTATCTCGTCAACTTTTAAATAGATAAAACATCTCATAGACTCCTAAAGATTTTAATTAATAAATCACATTTATAGAATATAGATATACAGCTTTAAATATAACATTAATATCCTTAACTCTAATATATTTAAAGAATTATATTTTTCCCAAGTCATCACATAAATATAACTTTAATATAATAGTTAATTTCGTCTTAAATAAAAAAAACCTACATCATTACATCACTATACATAATTATCATCACATAATATATAAATATTCATCATCACATTTTACATATCTCATTTAATTAAACTAGGGAAACCGAAACCTTGTCATAAAAACAAATACAAACTAAATTAAAATAAACATTAATTTATAGTGTACCATTACATAACATTATCAAAATAGAATTGAGAGGGTGGCGTATGAGGTAAGAATAACACAGGTAAAGACAAATAAAGAGAACAAAGTAAAATTTATCGGAGTCTATTAATTAAATAAATTTTTAAAACAATACATTAATAAATTAATCAATTTATCATTTTACATCACAGGCTTTACAATAAAAATAAATCTGAGGGATTATAAGAAAAATTCTTTTTGTCAAAATTTAAAAATCGACGCGTGTTGCTACAACATGGTAAGGTTAAGAAAATTTTTCAAATTGAACCGACCGATATTTGGTACCAAGTTATTTGATTAAAGAAACGTTAATTAAATCAGTAAACGGAAAAGAAGAAATTAAGTAACGCAAGTAATTAAGGAACGTAAGTAATTAAGGAACGTAAGTAATTAAGGCTCAAATCTGAGAACAAACAAAGCAAAGAAAAGAATTAAAATCAAATAAGATTAATATAGCCAAAAATTACCACGTGATTCAAAAAAAATTTGAAATTTGGACTTACATAACCATGAAATCATTAAGGCGTCCAGTAGACAAATCTCAATATTTTATAAATCATGCTAACTCATCTATAACAAATCAAATGTCGAAAAACTATAAGAATCAAAATATTAAAGAATTTTGGATGTTAAAATGAATTTAATTGAAAAATAACTGTACTATCAAGACAAAATGTTCAACTTACATGTGATGAAATCGTGAAAACCCCAGGTCTTTTATTTAAAAAAATGCAAAACAATTTACTAACTCCATAATGACTTGGAATGGCGACAATTTATTATTTAATGTTTACTTTTTTAAAGAAATATAACAAAAATTGACAAAAAAAATAAAGAAGTGAAAAATGTTACTGATCGTGCCTGGGAGAAGGCTGGCGTCAAAAAGAAAGAAACGAAATTCGTCTTCAACGGAAACTTGGAAAAACTCACAGTACCAACCTCACGGAAGCTGATACGTGGCAAAAAGAAACTTTAATTAAACTAGAATTAACTCAAAATGGAATAAAAACTAAATAGGAACTCTAAAAAAAATTAATTAAGCATCCAAAATAATTTTTACAATAAACTGTTACAAAATTTGAAAAAAAAACAGATTATAAAAGTAAATCTTAATTTAGACAAAGGGAAAAACAAAATTTTAAAACTGAAAGGTTATACCACGGTTATCAAAAGCGCGAAAATTTAAAAATAATAAAAACTCGGAAATTTACTATCAAATTATACATTACAATATATTAATACAGTGTAAGAGAAAAGTGGTACACTGTATATATATATATATATATATATATATATATATATATATATATATATATATATATTTATATATATATATATATATATATATATATATATATATATATATATATATATATATATATATATATATATATATATAGCACAATACTGCGGTAGCGATGCGTGCGGTTTAATTTTTTCTTTTAGTTTTGATTAGTTCAAAGTTGTTTTTTTTTACATTTCTATTCTTAAATCAAATTTATTTCTTAATACTCTTGGTGTTCGTCAATTGAATGTTATAGTTTTATACATACATACATACATAATAATATATATATATATATATATATATATTATATATATATATATATATATATATATATATATATATATATATATATATATATATATATATATATATATATATATATATATATATATATATATATATATATATTATATTTATATATATTATTTACATAAGTTTGGGGTGAATTGGCGAACCAGCTCGTTAGCTCAAAATGATTAAATTGGACGGTATTTTCTTTGAAGTGATCTTGTTCAAAACAAAATGCTTTCAGAGCATCTTTATTATCTAGCGGCAGCACAGATAAGTATTGCATTTGTTTGACTTCACTTGAGTACCTGTTGGTATTTTTACTTTTCCACATTTATACCGTAGGTATATAGGAAATGTTTTGTGTTTGCAAAAAAATCCGAAACCGGGATGAAACCGGAATTATCCGTTTAGTTGTTTTTAAGGCCTCCTGAGTAGTTTTCTCAAAGTTGACTGTATGTATGTGTGTGTGTCTGTTATCATCGTAGCGCCCTGTGTATTTATGCTAAAGAGTTGAAATTTTGTACATAAATCACTTTACCGCTGTAGTTGTGCAATAATGACTCAGCAAAAATTTTGAAAAATCATAAAACATGTAAAATTATGTTATCAGATTGAGATTTGGCACACATGTGACTATGTATAAGACTAACATATGCACTAAGATTTGTCTCATTATCAGCATTAGTTCAATTTTTATTGAATGATCTTTGTATGTTTTAAAAATTGTAAAAAATGGTCCAATTGAGTTGAAATTTGGTGTATATTATTACCTAATAAATAAGTACACTAAGTTTTGTTTCAATATGACAAGTATATCTATGATTTTTGCTGGATCATTAAAATTAAGGATCATTGATTGTGGTCAGTGCTGTATGGGTGACTGCTGAGGATAAAACAAATGGATTTGATATTTGAGGACGAGCAAAGCGAGTCCAAAGCAGTGGAGGATGAGGGCGGTGAATCCGATGTAAGGAGGAAAAGTTCTGAGGTACCCTGTACCCAATATTTTATTTTTATTTTATACATGAATATGACCGTTAGAGGGATTGAAATATAGTTAGAAGTGATTTATGATTTCCATATTAATGCCAAGAAAGCATAAAATAAAGCTCGTTTTGTTTATTAAAGTATAACACTCGGTTAAAATCATTTGACAGCGTGGAAAAATTCGAGGGAGCCAATGAGGTTAGTTCTGGAAGTTAAACCACACCCGCAATTTCATATCAACTTATTGATCCCTGTCAACTGATTTTAACTGTGTGTCATACTATAACATAAGGAAATTCTCTTTTATCGTGGCAGTGTGCCACAGTACCTTGGTATGTTTGCTTTTTGGTTTTTCAATGCTCATTCTGACAAATTGGTTGATTCCCATAGCTTTCTCCTTGCTTAACTTTATCCCGGTAGTGTGTTAACTATCATCTTATTGTTGTCTAGGCGATGTAATAGAAGAGACGCTCAGTGCTTTGCGTGACCCAGTTAACCCTCACATACCAGACGAAGCCTTTTCAGCTGTGAAGAGATTAGAGAAAGCACTATCTGGCTCATCAGATGGTAAACCTGTAGTCTACTCCATGTCGGAGATCAGCCCAGTGCTAGGAAGTCTAACGGACACGTGTATATCAATGCCAGGACTAGACAAACCCACCGTCACTATTAAATCAGTCCATAATACTGTCCAAGTCTTGGCTACTATGACCAAACCTAAGAAATTAATATTTGTTGGATCTGATGGCAAAGAGTAAGTTAATACATAATATGTATTAAAGTAATACAAGTAGGAAAATGGGATTCTGTCAGACACAGCATATAGTTCACGTTTTGTCCACCAGTGAATTGCCTCAAATTTTCCTATGGGCGCAGCCATCTTGTTTCACCTTTGAAAAGTAAACAAACTATTTAAAGTACTCGACATTATTGGTTTTAATTTGTTGCTTTTTACTTTTTAGTATAAAATGTTTATAATTTGCGTAAAAAATATATTTTATCTCCAGACGGTGTATAATGTAAAGTTATTGACTAGTTTTTAGGGAGTAAAGAAGCACTTTTCACTCCCAAGGGAGAAAAGGTTACTTTTCACTCCCTTGGGAGTAAAAAATAACTTTTTTTTTGAGGTAGTACGTAATTGAGCACTTTATTGGACCGTTTTTAGGATGAGAAGCCAATCATTATTGTTATAGGAGGTTATTTAGTACTTTTCACCTCCGAGGACAATAATGAATGTAAAAAAAACTCCTAGGATGTAAAAGTAATTCATATATTGCCGCCATTATTGTAATATAGCGTGTTCAAAAAAAAATAGTTTATTTATTAGTTTATTAGCGTGCTTTGTGTGTTTATTTGTAAAGCTTTTACATTTTTGAGTAAAAGTGTGAAGTTATGGATGAATTCAATGACGACGATAATATGGAGTTAATTGGACGTTTGTTGTTTTTTTTCAATTAAGTATATATCGCAGTTTATTTAATGAGTGCTACCTCAAAAAATATGGTGTATGCCATCCGGCTGAGAATGTCTTTATGTCTTGGCAATTTTTCCAAAAGACACACTTCTCAACCTTATGGCATAAATAACTATTTTTTTTATTTGTTTTTTTTTTATGGAGATTTTGTGGTATGAACTCACAATGATGTTTAATAAAACATTCTCACTAGAGTTAAAACAAATAATATATTATAAACCACATTACTATTTTGGTTGACAATATTAATTGTTTTTATTTCTAGTGTGGTTTTTTTTCTCCCTTGGGAATAAAAAGTTTTTTCTATTATTGGGTTATTTGAGCCAATTATATCATTTTTTAGGGGAGTGGTATTCTCCAAATTTATGCAGGTGACCGATCAATTTTTGTAATTTTCTCAGGGGGACCCCCCCCCCCCACAAATAAAAGTTATAAGGGGGTCGGCCCCAAAAAAATTAGAATGAAATCGACAAACATATAAAAAAAAATCAACGTCTGGAGATAAAATCTTGTATGCACTTTGGGAGTAATATGCTATTTTCCCCTCACAATTACCTCCCTCTGCTTTGCCTCATGAGTTAAACCCAAGAATCCCTCGCCTTCACCTCCGAAGTTAAATACTTTGGTTCCCTCGGTTTACGCCTTAGGAACTAACTAACTGCTCAGGGAAATAATAGCATTCTTTACTCCTTGGGTGCATAAATAACTATTGTCACATCTAATAGAGGTTTAATTGATTCTATATATAATAACAAGGTTTAAATTAAACCTAAGTTATTACCTATAAGTAAAAATTATTACCTATAATTTATTGTTTTGTATTTTCATTTCCAGGTACACTTACTTGTTCAAAGGGCTAGAAGACCTTCACCTAGACGAACGTATCATGCAGTTCCTTTCGACAGCTAATTCCCTGCTGAAAGATGACTGTCTGAGAGCTCGCCACTACTCAGTTGTCCCGCTAGGCCCTAGGAGCGGGCTCATATCATGGGTCGACAGTGTTACACCCATATTCAGCATATATAAGAGATGGCAGCAAAGGGAACAACAACCTAACTCTAGTAATATTCTTAATTTCTAAAAATGATTTTATAATAAATAAAATAAATAAATAATATATATTATAATATATATATAATATATTATATATATATATATATATATATATATATATATATATTATATTTGTGTTTGTGTGTCTACCACTGGTGAACAATAACTCTCAAATCCAAACATAACTTATCTCATAAAACTTATCTTATCTTAAGTAGAATTTTGGCCCCTGTGCCTTTTCAAAATCTGAAAAGTGGCTCATAACAATATTTGGCTTATAGAGCTGTTCCTATTGGGTTTATTAAAAAGTTGAAGGACTTTTATTTAGGTTTATTAAATTTGTGACAAATTATTGTTTTAACCGTCAAAATTGGTTTAATAGAACCGGGGATATATAACTATTCTAATATTACCAAAAATAAAACAAAACTCTCTGATTTACACCCCAAAACCTACAAAAACCTAAAAATTACATTAAGAGATGAATCCTCCTTATCATTTTTTCCACAAATGTGCCCCTACTTTATCATTAAAATTACATGTTCTTCCATGCTATCATGTTTAAGATATAGACAGATTTATTTATTTATTTATTTATTTATAAAATTTTTACAAATACGAGCCCTCAACAGCATTGCCACAAGCGAGGTGCTCTATAAGATTTTATACAAAAAAAAACAATTAAGTAGATAATTTAAAACATAAATAAATGAAAATAGGTTACAAAGTAAATGATTAAAGCAGCATTAAAAGTTAAGGAGCATTAAAAATTTTAAAAATTTAGTTGGAAAAAATAATATTGAGAGTCAGTTACTAATTATAAAATGTGCATATGACTAAAAAAAACCTATACTAAGAAACAGTATAATTTAAAAAAGTAATAAAACCCTACGGTAACAATGACTAGACGTGAACAAGATGATAAAAAAAAAGTTTAAAAATCAGACATATTTTATCAAACCATAGGTAATATAAAGTTGTTCTAGAGAAACAGAGATATCATTGCTCTCATATATTATGATTTATTGTTTTATATACACTGGGTAATAAATTATAATTTAAAAAAAATATGTGTTTTTTGTTTGTTAAAACAAATTTAATAACATAAAATAAAAGTTTTTCAACTTTTTTGATGAACCAACCCAATAGAAACAGCGCTATTAGTCAAATACTGTTTTTGGCATTTTTTTTTAGACTGAAGTATTGTGTGTCATACAATAAATGAATCTAACAATTATTTTACAGAATTAAAAAAAAACGAAAGTAGCACATACATAGTTATGTTTGAAAACACAATAAAAATTAAAATCACCTTAAAATTACCAGTGTTACCAATAAAATTAAACACAAATAAGGCAACTCCTAGAGAGCTCATACGCAGTTATTCCAATTTTAGCTAATGTTATATTGTTAAGCCAGCTATCAGCTGATCACGCATGTCTGAATTTTTTTACATGGGTAAGTATTGGAGTTCCCCTACTTGGTTTATGTATTACTTAAGTTGTGTGACTAATCAAATGCTGTTATATTTTTTTTTGTCATTAAAATCTCAAAATATAGTATATTATGCTACTAGGCAGCAAAATGGAATTTTGCAGACGAGTTTTATAAATTTGCCCCCGAGCCGAAGGCGAGGGCGGGCTATGGAAATTACCTGCAGAGGCGTAAGCCGAGGCAGGTAATTAATTGCAGGAGTCTTGCAATGTTTCCTTTGCTGCATAGTAGCATATACTATTTTATCTACTTACGATAGAAAAAATACACAAGAGATTATTTTAAATACTTGCTGCGAGATTTTACAGGCAGTAAAGACTGCTTTGAAGTAGATGGAACGCTGACAATATCAGGTGGAGTGTGGTCCAATAACTCATCAATGTCAACAATGTTTGAAATATATTTCCCGTATTGTTTGACAGTGTAGGTAAAATGACATTTTGCAGCTTAAAAACAGTCCAGTAATGGCTAATTTTGCTGCCGTGAGTAGTTAAAATTATTTTGTTTTATCCATTAATAAGTTTGATTGATTTCTTAAACAAGTAAATGTACCTTTTAACAATATTTGTTTTATCACCTAGTATGTAAAAACTTACTTGTTTAATGTAAATTTTTTCTGACTACATATCTGTTTACAAAACTTCAATAATATTTAAAAGATTTTATGATTATTATTAAAAACAGCATTAATTTAAAGTTGTTTCAGGCTTTTGAGAAACACAATATTTAAAAATTAGGGATTTATCTAGCAAGCTATTAAAGTAGCTAATAGTTATAAAATTATTTATATTAATAAAACAAACGAATTAGTTAAAAGAATAATCAACAAAAAAATTTAAAATAAAATAATAATTTGATTTAATTTTACAATAAGAATCTCAGTTTAAACATTTGGTATAGAATTATTAAAATCTTTGTTTAGATAAAAATAAAATAGGTTATTTTAATAATCATACTATAATTTTAAAACTCACTGGTTGTTTTTATACTATTTTCTCTCTCTTGGAGGTAAAATCTTAAACTTACCAACTGAGAAACAAGTTGATGCTCCTGAGCAGTTATTAACTCCTTAGGTTGCCTCGTGAGTTAACCTAATGGCTGCCTCGCAAAGCTTTGGGAACCAACTACATAAATTCCTCAACAAGCCATTAATATCATAGAGATATATTACTAGAGGGGCTCTATTGGTTGAATTTTGAAATATCGAAAAAGTAACCTGACCACATTCGATTATCATTATCATCAAATAAACATAACAGAAAAGCTGTAAATTATATAGTAGAATGTTTAAAATACAAATCACAACACAAACAATCTGCGGGAAGCCCAAAACATTTGATTAATTATTGAGAGCCCCACTAAAAATGTTTCAGGCCTCTCAATGTATTAAGATAGGCTATGCCCTAGTATATATCTCTATGATTAATATGGTTCATTCGGCTTTGGCCTTAGGAACCAAGGCCAGTGACTGCTCAGTGAACAAAAACTTGCTTATTTCCCTTGGTAATTTTTGTCATTAAATTACCAATGGCTATGGTACAATGACAATTACCAATTGTCATCCTATTTTTTTTTTTAGATTTATAGACTTTTAAGTAAATAAATAAATATTTATTATTTTCTTTATACAATAATGTGTAACAATATTTGAGATTACAATAATTCCTTTATTTGTTGATATATACAAAAATAAACAACAAAACTACAAAATTTACAAAAAAAATAATACAAATTTATACAAATTTTGATACTCATGCTAATTTATCAACAACCACAAGATCATTAGATCTGAGTGTGGGGACAGTCTGAAGAATATAATAGGATCAAAGAATTAAGTGGCACATAACAACTGAGATATGAGAAGCAAGTAAACAAATATGTAAAAAAAGAAATATTGATTTAACATACAAGATTAAAACAATAAAAGAATAAAACAGTAAAGCAATAAAAGGAGTTATCTAAAATTTAAAATAATTTTAAAGTTTTCCATTTAAGAAAAACTAAAATGAGTCGTATAAGAAACGATACAAAAAACGAGTTGTAAGTGTAATAAGTACTATGAATAAATAAGTTTATTAAATAAATTATATTTTAGTTAATAAGTAAAAGTTATATAACTTACTATCATCTATCACTCTCTTCTTTATTCAACGGTATTTTTTAATTTTTATTATTGTCTTTCTTTTTAATTTATTTATTTGTTATTTTGTTATAGTTATTTATTTTATTTTACTGACTTGTGTTTTTAATCGGTTTACTTAATTGTTTATTTATTTTTCTTTTTTATGATTTTTCTGATTTATTGTATTAATTTTGTTTGTTAGGCTAGCACTGATGATGACCTCTTGTTAGGTTGAAAGCGCTTTGCTATTAAGAATATATTTTTGTGGAGAGACTTCTTTCTCTTTTATTATAACTTACTCTTTAGTATAAACGATATTAAATTAATATCATAGAGAGGAGAGTTAAACCGAGATCAAGTGTGGTATTAATATAGTCATAGATCATATCAACATATACAGTTTAAGTAAAGCAAATATACAGCAATTATTCAATATGCAATTATGCATATAGAATGATCCAAATGTTACAATAATTAAAACAATTAACAGTATTTATACATGTTATATTTTTGAATATATATTTTTATTTATTTTTTCTTTTGTGACAATCAATAAAATTTGTTTTTACAAGACTAGAATTTGTTTGGATCCAAATTGCAAGATCTATTTTGAATTTCTTAAGGTTCTTTAGTTCTTTTAAATTGTCTGGTAGAGAATTTTGGTAATTCTGGTAGAAATTTGGTGAAGATATTTTTGAACTAGAAACACAAGATATCTTTGAAAACGAAAGGTATTTTTGAGTACTTTAAGACTAAGTGTTGAAACTTAGATGTTACAAAGTATAATAATATGTCGTACTAAAACTTCATTGTTCATTTATTGTTGTAGAAGTGTGGTTTGGTGTACAACGCCCATCAGAGTTATACTACTCAGTATTGACACCTCTGCTAAATGAAGCTGGGTTAAAACCAGATCCATCTTATAGATCTACCTGGCCTCTACATATACTCAAGAAAGCACTCTCCATTCTCACCAAGCAAACTCCTAACCATCTTTTGTCAAAGTAAGTAACCGTTCAGAATTTGCATTGTAAACACTCTTCTATCTCTTAGTATCACTGCTAGGATTTTATCTTATCCTTAGAATAATACTATATATAGAAGGAGCACTACTGATAACACGAAAGCCGGTTCACTGGTGCAACTAAGTAATGCTGCCACCCTTACAATATACAATTTTCTAAAAAAAGTTGGCAATACTTCCGGTTGCTGAATTATTATGTTCTATTATTAATTAATGATAGATTATTCATAAAATACTAATACAGGGTGGTACATTTCATATACATACCATGATATGGACTTTTTCTAAAAGTACACTACAAACAAAACAATTTGGTACCCATACCACAAAATTCCGGCAAATTGTCATAGAGCTATCGTTTGACATACACAACTACTTTTACTTATTTTTGATTTCCGAAATTTGGGTACACCAGAATACATCACCCCAACTAACTCAGCTTCTAATGGAGCAATGGCCGTAAAATTGGTATCTATCCCCTCTAAATCCACTACCAGGAGTTTAAATAAGCAATCATATTTTTGGTAATCGTCTTGCAAGTATGGTATTCAGATTGCTGAGTTGTATTTTTCGGCCATAACTTTTTTTAATATTATGAGCATACTTTGATAAGACCTTTTCTGCACTACAACAACAATTTGTTACCAATATCACATTTGCTAGGGCACTTTACCGTCACTTTTAAAAGTTGATTCATCAGTCCACAAGATTTGGAGGTTTTCACAGGACTTTGGAGTCCAAAAATGAAGAGGTTTGAAACATCATTTCCTCGGCCCATCGGCAAAACTCTATCCCTTTTCATAATCCTGAATAGTCAGGGCTTGATGTAAATTGATCTTAAAAGGATAAAAACGGTTGTCCCGCGAGATCCGTAAAACCATAACATGGTTGGTACCACACACCTGGGCAATTTCGCGAACACTAGCGTTTGGATGAACATCAATGTAGGTCAGCACAGCAATAATGAATTGTTCAGTTCTTACTGGGCATGGCTTATTTTCGTTTCTATGAGCAGGGAAATTACCATGATCTCCTGCCCTGAATTAAAGCCGCTAGAAAATCTGATAGTGAGGATGACACCTCTCAGGATACCTCTCCCGATACAGCCGAGCAGCAGCCCCTGGCACATCTCCTAGTTTCTCCAAAAATCTTTAGCACATCACGATACTCTTCATTGGTGTACATTATTACCCAAAAGTTTAAAAAAAAAACTACGGTAGTAGATAAGAAAAAGAAAAAAAGTTTAACCAGTGAAAACGAAATGAATCACAGGAAAACATTTCTTTTTAACGAAAACCAATAAAGGGATGAATAATTTTTCTTTGAATGATTAAATTCAATAATATTTTTATTATTGTTTATAATGTATTAATAGGAAGGGATATTGCTAACGACTTCAAAATAAACTAATAAATAGATATACAATTTATGTTCATTTATTATTTTCTGTAGCAAACGTTGCAATAGGAATAAAAGAGACTGTCATCTAATAATATTACTTTGTTTTGTTTTCTTAATAAATTAGCTAAATTAAACATCAACATTAGTTACAAATAGTAACATAAATAAACATGTTGTGCTTAGTTCACACAACAAACAAGTTATAAATAACTAAAATTATTTAAATCAAATAATTTTTACATAAAACAGCCTGGGAAAGCAATATTGGTTGAGTAAAAAGACACATTTGTAGTGTTAAGTCAAAACATTTAAAAAAAAGATTTCGAACAAGATCTTTGCTAGTGAAACAAACAACAACAAATAACATAAAAATGTATTGTAATAAATATTTGTTATAAAATTACATGTTTTCTATTACTATAAAATTATTTTATAAGCATTTCAACTACTTGTGTGTGTATCAAACAATAGCTCTGCCGAAAAATACTGGAAATTTCAAACATCGGTATAATAAAAATAAATTTTATAATTTAAAACAATACAATTATGAATCAATTTACAATATTTTTATACAAGATAATTAATATTAATTCAGTACATTATTAAATAAATTAATTTACATTAAAAATAAATTATTCAATAGCCATATAAGCTATAGCTTGTGCACGGCTAAAATAAGTAAATATTGTTAAGAAAGAATTACAGTTTCAAAAAATAAACCAGGAGGGATACTTTAAGGTTTAATTACAGACACAAAAGGTTTGGTAATCAGATTGCCTGATTACCATACTTGCAAGACGATTACCAAAAATATGATTGCTTATTTAAACTCCTGGTAGTCAATGTAGTGGGGGTAGATACCAATTTTACGGCGATTGCTCCATTAGAAGCTGACTTAGTCAGGGTGATGTATTCTAGTGTACCAAATTTCGGAAATCAAAAATAAGTAAAAGTAGTTGTGTATGTCAAACGATAGCTCTATGACAAATTGCCGGAATTTTGTGGTATGGGTACCAAATTGTTTTGTTTGTAGTGTACTTTTAGAAAAAGTCCATATCATGGTATGCTCCAATTTGAAATTCAAAAGTTATTGACAAAAAACACAAATATGCAATCTGATTACCATACTTGCAAGACGATTACCAAAAATATGATTGCTTATTTAAACAAATAAGTTGGGGGTAGATACCAATTTTACGGCGATTGCTCCATTAGAAGCTGAGTTAGTTGGGGTGATGTATATGAAATGTACCACCCTGTATAAATATTGGTGCATTACAATATTTTAAGCATTTAAAATTGTAGTTTAACGTATTTATTAAAATTATATATAAAAAGTAGTCCTCGTCAACTAAATGTAGATTCTTGTATTCCGTCACCCTTTTGCAATCTAAGACCAGTTTTATTAAATACTCAGCAGGTGTTTTAAGTTATTATATTTGTCCTTTACGATCTTTCTTCATTAGTAGATATTTATGACACATATTTAAAATAATGTTTTGTTGTCAGGTTGGCAGCATTACTTAGTTGCACCAGTCAACCGGCTTTCGTGTTATCAGTGGAATTACATTGTGTTTACGGTCCTGTGCTCCTTCTATATATAGTATTATTCTAAGATCTTATCTTATAATCTCTATTATTTCTTTGTAGCCTTAGTCTTTTATTCTTTTTGTCTTATTTCTTTCTTCTTAGTGTCACTGGTACAATTGTTTTTCTTTACTTAACAAAAAGTACACTAAGTTTCGTTTCAATTATACACAGCCAAACTCTAATTACCCCCTTCCGTGGTTGTTGGTTATAGTCCAAGACCCAGGCCAAAAAGTGACTCATTTTGTACTACTTCAAACCAAATTTTTTCAAAAATACACCTTAAATTGTGAAGGAAAAGCATAGTCTGCCTATCCGGAGTGGACCCTTCATATAAATGCGCTCGCTCAAAATATTAGAAAATCGCACAAATTCCAATTTTTTGCAATAAGTGGTTCCCGTATGTTGTGTGCAAAATATGAAGACAACATTTTTTAAAGCTGATAAAATTTCCTATATAATGTTTTTTCATTAAAATCGGATAACTGTAACTAAAAATGACATTTGTTAAATGGCCAAAAAATAATCAAAAACTCAATATTTTTTCAAAGAAATTTGCTGACTGCTTAAATTAACCATTGTTTTGGTGTTTTTGAAAGAGCCATAACTTTGGTTGTAGTTATCTGATTTTGATGGTTGAACACTCGCTTTATTGGATGTTTTGCACACGATCCGCAGGGAACCACTTATTTAAAAAAACTGAAATTTCTGCGATTTTACAAAATTTTGAGCATGCACAATTATATAAAGGGCTCAACTCTGGATTTTTTTTTGTCAGACTATGCTTTTCTTTCATAATTTAAGGTATATTTTTGAAAAAAAACCTGTGTTTGAAAAAGTACGAAATGAGTCTCATTTTTTCAGCTCTAGCTCTTGGACTATCAGTATTTATTCTGTTTTAAGACACCACAGAGGTCTGGAGTTCGAATCCCAGATTACTCTCTCATTTTATATAGATTATTGTTGAAATAAATCATCGCAAAAAAATCAATAAATCAACTCAATATTTCTTTCTTAGTGTAACAGTTGCCAATACTACTTAAGCTCCCGCATGGCCCTAAGTACTTTTTATAAAGGTTGCCAATGGCATTTTCCTATTTCTTCACATGCGAAATGAACAAGGAACAATCCTATTGAAAATAAGAGGTTATTTGGTTTGTGTTTGTTTGCAACGTTGGTTACACATGTGACGTCATGGTTACCATCTTTACTCTCCCTTTCATTTTTCATTGAACTGTCAAAAACCAAGAATTGGGGTATCCTTTCTTATACAATAGAGTATTTGCACAATTTTATTTTATTGCATTATCTTTAAATACGTCTTATGAAAGAACACCCTGTGAAATATTAGAATGAAAAAACAAATACAGCAAAAAATAAAAAATATTTTTAAATGCATTCTTTTGACGGGAAAACGGCCTCGACTGCTTGTGTGATGTCAGACGTAAGAATACCGCCGTAGAGTTAATTCTATACTGTTAACAAGATGATACTGACAGCTAATCACGTTCCTTAGGCATTGTATTACCTGGAACACGGAATTGTTTTGTTTCAGTCTTCTTTACATTGAATAGTACACTATTGAACTGTAAGCAACTGTAGACCTTACAATATTTCTAACTAAAACTCCCATCTGTATCTTTAACCCAACCTTTAGAACGTTCCGTTTTCACCCCACTCTCTCACCCATTCCCCCTCTCCTCTTCTTAAATGCTTATTTCGACTATTTAAAATTAAATTAAATATTTTTTTAAACACATTTAATTATTTTATGAGCAAAAAAAATGTTTGGAAAAATGCCAATACTCTATTCTTGGGTTTATACATTACTTTACACAGTGCTGAGTAAAATTAGTTGGACGTAATCCATTGTCAGTACTATTTACAATTAACGACGTTTCGGGAGCAGGTACTTCTCCCATCATCAGGTTCGTCTTGAGAAAGACGGTGTGTGAGTCAAGTGTTGGGTGTTAGGACTTTAACCTAACTTCTTGCATAACAAGTCGTTGATACCTGCCTACGAAGTTAGGTTAAAGTCCTAACACCCAACACTTGACTCACACACCGTCTTTCTCAAGACGAACCTGATGATGGGAGAAGTACCTGCTCCCGAAACGTCGTTAATTGTAAATAGTACTGACAATGGATTACGTCCAACTAATTTTACTCATAATGCACCATTGTCACAAACTTTCACGTCTAAGTTTACACAGTGCTATTCTATTCTACCCTATTCCTCCCTCTAGTTGTATTATTCTCTTTGTAACCAACCTATGAGAATAAGTAATAACTCTGGCACCTTATTTGACAATTGTGCCACTAATATGTCAAATAAGAATACTACTTTTATGAAGTTATAGATTTAGATATTTTATATCACTGTGGTTTAGTGTCAATAATCATGTTGATTTTGTTTACAGAGAGCTATGGTGCTACAGTGGTAGCTGTGGATCATGGTGGGAGTCTACCAAGTTATATTCCCAGTCTCTGGGAGTTATGTCCATGATAGGCTACATCATAGGTCTTGGTGACAGACATTTAGACAATGTTATGGTCAATTTAAGAACTGGACAGGTAATCAATCAATAGTGACCCAGTGTCATCTGTAGCATAAATGTAGAACTTTTAATATGACACTGTGTCATCTGTAGTATACAAGGCATGTTAAAAAAGTATCGCAAATTTTGAATTTTCTAGGGTTACATATATTCGAATTTCGATCTTTTTTTTGGCTTTATGTTGGTACTCATATCTCTTACTTATGCCGACAAGCTTGGCCATTTTGGATGTTCACTTAAATGTTGACAGCTGCTTTGCTTGAACGTGTTTTGGATCGTTTTCGATTTTTACCTATTCAAAAAAATGGATCAAAGAACCTGTATTAAATTTTATGTGAAGAACGAAATTAAGTGCCTGGATGTTTTCCGAATGTTAACTGTGGGATATTGAGAAAATACCTTGGACCAAAGCAAGTTTATCTGTGGTAAAAAATGTTCTCAGAAGGCTGAGAATATGTGAACGATGAAGAGCGTGCCGAAGGCCCAAGCACTTCAACAACAGACGAAGTGCTTTAAAAATTGGGAAAACCGTTGGCACAAGTGTATAATATCTCATGGGGATTTCTTTAAAGGGGGAAAAATAGGTATTCATGAATAAATGAATAATTTTTGAAAAAACACAATTTTCGCAAAACTTTTTGAACACACCTCGTAAATATAGAACTTTAAATAGTGACACAGTATCCTCTGTAGTATAAATGTTGGACTTTTTTCTAGAAAGATTAACTTGTTCCTAAGAAGAATTAAGAGGATAAAAACAATAACTCGTCCACCTTCTGCTAATTATTTAATATTTAGGTAATTTATTGCACAGCTTAGAAAAACCCTAAAACTTGTACTTTGCCTTATACCAATTCTACACGGTCACGTGACTAAAAATCAGCTGGAAGGGAGAAAATTCAAGTCCCTACAAATGCAAGGAGGGCAACATGTAGGTGAGGGTAAGTCTATACCCCCTTGGGGGGGGGGGGGTATAGACTTACTTAGGGGGTCATTTAACCCGCCCTGCATTACTTGTGATCTCCATCGCTTCTTATCTTATTATTCTCTTGTCTATTTTAAACAAACTTTTTTTATAACTAGATTTCTATTATCTTTTTTTGCTTTGTTTAAGGGTGTTTAAAAAATGCATTTTTGATGCTTACTAATAGTGAAAATTAAATGTGAATGTAAAAAAATATTTAAAGAAATCATCTTCTCTCCTTCAATATTGTAGCAATTATTTCTTATGAGGGGTTCCTGATTGCAATTATAGCGTGACCATAAACAGTTTCCTTGAAATTTAAATGAAATTCTTTTTATGTTTCTAAAAAAATGTGTTTTTATTTTGATATTGCATTTTTTTAATTCAAATGTGATGTTGTTATGTCGTCTCCCTTTCCTACGTCCTGTTTTTTATTTGATAGAATTATTACTTATTGCGAGGCAATGTGAAAAACAATTTATCAATCTATTTATTTAAATAGTATTAGCAGAAGGTAAATGAGTTATTGTTTTTATTCTCTTATTTCTTCTTGTTTTTATTTAATTGCATTCAAAAAGATCATTCATATGAATCAAACTGGGTTTTTTTATATTTTGACAAATTGTTTACAAAATATTGTAATTTAGTAAAAAAAAGCTCTTGTAGGTTACAATAATGAGGAAGATGCATAAATTTTAACCTATGGTTAGTCGAGGTAAGAAAAAATGTATTTTAAAGAAAAAAATGAAAATATTAATTATAAAAATTTTTATAACCAATTAAAAAAATGTAATATTTAAAAAAGTAAGATTGGCGGCAAAAAGCTATTACGACAATTGGGTTGTTTGGTTGATTGGTTCATTTCAAATCTCTAGGTCAATGCTGAAACTAACAAATGTTCAAAACCTATTTCTTGTTATAGCAGTTTTCATTGTATTGCGAGTTATTTTCAAACCTGCAATGCTCAATATTATCATACAAACCTGGATCTAAAAAGTTTTAGGCAAAGCCGTTTGGCTATCAGTGAAAAAAATAAAGTTACTTGATTGTTGTTAACCTTACGTTTCGTTTAAAATATGATATTATTGCCTAGAATTGGGGTAAATTGCACTATCTTTTGTAAAAAATTATGTTAATAATTGCTAGTATAAAATTATTTTTGTTTAAATTAAGTACGTACATATATCATCTTACAGTTGGGACGAGTGAATCTGATTTTGAGCTATATTTGGCGTTGAGATTACTAAAACAAAAGCTCTATTGATGCCTTTTTTATTAAAGTTAGTACATGTTAATTAAAGAATAACTATTTCCTCAAATTAAATGCAATAATTTTATAAATTAAACGAAAAGTAGGATGAACAACAAGCACTTGAGAATTTATCACTCATAGTTTATTATGTGTTTATAACACAATTTTTAATTATTTAAAATAGAGTAAATATAATTAACAGTATTATAATTAAAAAGTTGAAATACATCGATAGCACATAAATTATTGTTATCACCTGTGATAAGAATGATTCCCCATTATTGTTATCACATGTGGTAAGAGTAATTTCCTACCAGAACTTGAGTTTACTAAGAAAAACTGTGAAGGTTTGCATTAGAATAAAGCAGCTAGGAGTCTGAAAATAAAAGGTGCGTTAAGGAATAAAATATAGCCCACGAATAGTTCTAAATAAATCCGCTGTGGTGCTATACGGTCTCGCCTTGAACAACACGCCCCAAGAAGAACAGTAAATTTTAAAAACTAATTACATATAATTGGAACACTAAAAATATTTTGTAATTGCTATTATTCATTAAATGTAGTATATTTCTAAGTAAAAATATATTTGGCAAACATGCAACTTCCTCATTTGTTATGATATTTGTGAAAGTCTTTATTTTGACAATTTTGGATACAAGTTGATTTTGTACAATAGTTTGTAAGATTTGTTGAGGAGATAATACAATTTTAATAGGATTTTACATTAATATGCTCGTTTCCTAGGAGATCTTAAGATAGAACTTGTAACCTACAAGTGTTTTAATACAATTCTATAAAAACCGCTTGCAATTACCCTTAGAATAATACTATATATAGAAGGGTCTGATAACAGCAAAGCCTGTTCACTGGTGGTCTTCAGTAATGCTGCCACCCTAACAATATCCAATTTTCTTATAACAAAGTTGGCTATACTTCCAGGTGCTGAATTATTTTGTTTTATCATAAATTAATGATTGATTATAAATAAAATACGGTACTTCTTTAGATAGTTACTCCCCCAAATGGTTACTCCCCAAAAGGGAGTAACCAAGGATTTGATGTAGATATTTGCTCCCTAATAACAAAGTAAGAAAAGGAGAGGTTGAAGGGCAAAAATGTTTATTAAAAACAAAGAAAAGGGAAAGTTAATAGGAAAGGGCTCCTCTAAAAGTGGTCCTTTTGCCATATAAATACTCATGGGGCGACAGTATAGACAAAGTATTGAATATAATGAATTTAATATAAGTAAATTGGAGATATTCAACCTTAATGGGACAGGATTTGATAATACATGGACACATGAGGGACACCTTTTCTATAAAAGTACCACAAAAGGAATATTGGAAAAAACGTATAGAAATAAAATAAATATGTAATAAAATCATAAATAAATAGGTAAATATTTATAGAAATTGAAATAATAATTATAGAATAATAAAGTACTTAAATTAATAATAAAGTGATAAATAGTTATAATAAATAATGTGTAAGTAATATATGAAAGTGTCTTTTTTTAGTTTAAATAAAAATATAAAACACTAAAACCTAAAACTAAGAGCAATATACATAGACAACAGAGAAGCATATTTGATAAAGCACAATAAATAAAAGAGTTACAAGAAACATACAAGTAAAGACATTCTAATGTTTTACTTACTTTGAAAACACTTGTATAGTTATAATATCAATATCAATTCGATTTTACTTGAGATAAAACGTACACAATGAGATTTCCATGGTCAAATAAAAATGAACTGTGATTATTTTACTAATAGATTAAAGATATTAATAGATTTAAGGTATTTGTTAAAAATTAAATGAAAATGTCAAACTAAAATGACATTAAATAATTGTAAATATGGAAAAAATACATAACTTGGTACAAACCTAACTATAGAGCATGAGTTATATAGTATAAGATAGCGATGTACAGAAGTAACTATCTGAAAAAGATTACTCCTTTCATAGCGGGGTGGGGAGTAACCATCTGAAGAAGGTTACTCAGAGACCTTCTTTAAATGGTTACTCCCCTCATAGCGTTGTTGGGGAGTAACCATCTGAAGAAGGTTACTCAGAGACCTTCTTTAAATGGTTACTCCCTCATAGCGTTGTTGGGGAGTAACCATCTGAAGAAGGTTACTCAGAGACCTTCTTTAACTGTTCTGGTTATTCTTACCAATAAATACATCAAATTGTATATTCGCCACCTGTTCTTGTATTTTATAGTAGCTTGGTGTTACAGGTAGTTCATATAGATTACAATGTATGCTTCGAGAAAGGCAAGACCTTGAGGATACCTGAGAAAGTTCCCTTTAGGCTCACTCCTAACCTGCTCAATGCCCTTGGAGTCACAGCTATTGAGGTTAGTTTTTTTTATTCCTTTATAGATTTAAAAAACATTACAGTACACAGAAATAAACAATCATTAAACACAGGAATGAAACCCTGTGTTTAATGATGTGGCATCTAAGAAATTAGATGCCCTGTGCTGTGGAGGTGGTTTAGTCATGAGCAAATTTTACAAATTATATCTGTGATGTTGAGAAGGCATTTCAACAGGATATAGAATAATATTTTCCTTAGATAAAGAAGTTTAATAAGTCTATTCGTAAAGTAATGCTAATAGAATCATTTTTATATAATGGTTTAGAGCTTGCCCACTGGGGGTTCTGTGACTTCATCCCAGTACCTGTAGGTATTTTTTTTCTTTCCGGAGTTGGATGCCTGCTGCTTCTATTAAAACAGCCGTTTTTGACAAGTATAGTTATATGACAACTTGATATAGAACAACAACTATGTGGAAGCGGCCACAGGGAGGCACAGAGCCCATGAAGCAGCCCCTATCGCGGCGGTTTTATAGTAACTAAGAAGACCAAGGCCTCTTTTCCAAAACATTGTTCCTTCTAAAACTGAAATGGGTAATAAATAAAACACTAGAAAAACTTGTGTATATTTCCAACAAAAAAATACACTGACATTTGATATTGAATTTGTTTATTATTTTCATAAACTCAAATGTACAATATATTTATTAAATAAGGAGAAAATTATATCACAATAAAAAACTACAAGAGAGATTTGGTTTGAGATAAGGTGCAATCATGGTGCAATCAAGATAATGGTGCAATCATGGTGGTTTTTGAAAAACCAGATGTCGAGTCTGAATACTTGCTTCCTGCGAAATTCAAATTTAGAAATATTCAGTACTGCCAAGTTAGTATAGTTACTAACTTGATTTTAAAGAGTGATCATGAGTTCAATTGTTAAACTATAGTCTATAGTTTAAAAATCCCCAAGGTCATAAGTATTTTGGGGATTGACCAATTAGAGAAGCCGCTGCCAACCTCTTACTTAAAAAGAGAAAAAAAATCCCTACCTTAATAACCGCTGTAGGGAAAATAAACCTTCTTCCTGGCAATCGTTCATTTTGTTTGTGGTTCTTCTTTTGATTACATTGTTTTGAAAACTACTTTCAAATTAATCTTAAGAATGATATTTTAAAATAAAACTACACAAAAGAAATGTAAAAAACATCGCCAAGAAAATACGGGTAAAAAATAACCTGATTTGTTTTCTCCCTTCTTGAAGGAATTTTTTTCTAAAAATCAGTGGTGTCTAAACTGACCTGTCAAGATTTTTAAACTAAACGATGGACTGTAGCCTTTAAGATTTTTATAAAATAGGTTAAAATTGTGAGTGTCACATTCTTCTAAAGAAACGTATAACTGGTGGTACTGAGTCTGTATGATGTCTGGTACTCACTAAACTTTCCACTAAATTGACTAAGGACTATTTGCCTTGAGTAAAGTGTCTTATTTTTTGCTAGAGAGTGTGATCCAGGTTGAGTAGTGGATTGCACGTATGTTTGTCACTTAGGTAGTGTAGGTTCAATCTGGGTTGGAGCCTCTAGGGTTTCTATGCGAGGGATGGAAATCCTTTCACATGCTCTTCTTTGGAAAGGATGCTAAGCCAGTGGATCCAAGCCTGTGCTATGTCAGGTACTCGTAAAATATCTCTAACCATAAATGAACCTGTGTTCAAGTAGGTATAGTTCAATTTATATGTTGTAGTGATAGTAATTAGGGATAGGTGAGATCACCTAGCAAGTACTTGTTGGACCCGTCTTGCTAACTCCTTTAGATAGAAGATAGTGTTTAATTAACCTTATGAGTCCTAGTGCAAGCATTTTGCATCTAATCTAAAGAAAAGCCGTGGCTTTACTATAATTTTCTATAGCTTTCACTAAAAACAACATGTGCCCCACTACTGTACTAAGTAACCAACTGCTTCCCTGCTCTCGAAACCATGAGTAGTTGTAGTAGTCCATTTATTAGATTTTTTAGTTGATAATTTAAGTTTTTTTTATCTTCTTTTACTTTTATTAATCTAAGTCAGCCAAGGGCTTTGGAACATTCGAAACCATAAGACAGAAACATATATCATTTTGTATGAAATACTATCGAAAAAATCCTAGGGACCTCAATTGGGATTGAACCCGGACAGTCTGGGTGGCAGATGCACGTGCTAACCAATACACCACCAGGACCTACACATGTTATTGTATGACACACGGTTATAATCAGTTAATCGTAATCATAGAGATATATACTAGAGGGGGCGTAGCCTATCTTAGTACATTAAAAGACCTGAAACATCTTTTTGGGGCTCTCAGGGGCTCTGTGTAACCTCCTTGAAACCTATTTTAAGAGTGATTTAAGGTTATAATAAATCAATTGGATTTTGGCTTCCCGCACATTGTTTGTGTTTTGATTTGTATTTTTAACATTCTAATTTGAAAGTTATTGTATTTTTGTACTGATTATTTCATTTTATTTCTAAGCGAAGGTGGTCAGGTTACTTTTTCGATGTTTCAAAATACAACCAATAGGGCCCCTCTAGTAATAATATCTATGATTGTAATGTCATACAGTAATAAAATGAAGTGGGATGGAGGGGGTTGTACATTCTGTGTATAAAGATTTAGTTTTACAATTTATCAATTTTAATATATTGTGGTTAAACTTGAGTAATTTTTAGAACATAACACTAAGTATACAAAAAGAGGTATTAATGGACTGTATAAATTTAACTAGTGAAAAAGTTTATAAAAGAAGACAGCAGTCCAAATATAGTTGAAAAACAACTACCGAGCTTTCAACCAGGGATCCAGGTTGTCATCAGGGTAAATAGATTTATTAAAACATAAACAACAAGACTATAAACATTAAACTAAATAAACCAACAAATATACAATTCATCTTTTGATGTGTCTTTCATCTTTTGTTGTTTTCTCTCACATTATTTGATATTGTATATTTGTTGGTTTATTTAGTTTAATGTTTATAGTCTTTTTGTTTATGTTTTAATAAATCTATTTACCCTGATGACAACCAGGATCCCTGGTTGAAAGCTCGGTAGTTGTTTTTCAACTATATTTGGACTGCTGTCTTCTTTTATAAACCTTTCCACTTATTAAGTATACATTTCATATTCCAAGATTTGCACTTCTCAAGCCCCACCCTTTAAATATATTTACTAACATAAAATCATACCAATGTACATTTTACTAAAACATAAATCTTACTTATATAATAAATTTCATATTTTTTTTTAACAATTTTGATTATAATTATTTTACAATAATTTCATTTATATTTTTGCCTCGTGATTTATATTTTTGAGGCCTGAAGCTATAAAACTTACTACCTGAAAAGATTTAAGCACTTAAAGGAAAAAGGTTTGTTATATTAGTTAAAATAAGTTTCTTTAAAATCATATGTATTAGGTGGAGAAATTTAAATTTATAAACTTAGTTCCAATATATATGTTTTTATTTGTAATCTTTATATGACTATTTACATTTGGTTTGTATTTTGAACAAAGATTTTTTATTTTTTAAAATTTAAATTCTATTAATTTTTATAATTATTATTTTTTTTTAAATATTTTTATTTTTCTTCATTTATACTGTAAGTAATTAGGAAAAGTATTCTGTTTTGCTAAACAATCCGAAACGGAGATGTGACCTGAATCACCCGTTCAGTTGTTTTAAGTCCTCCTAAGTGGGTTTCATAAAGTTTTCTGACTGCATGTGTGTGTGTGTGTGTGTGTGTGTCATTGTGTGTACCATTCCAAAGTAAATTTGCCCTGCTTGTGGACCTTCACATCATAATCGTTTATTAATTATTACTCTAACTAATTTTTATTATCTAGTTCATAGATATACTAAATTATTTTTGGCCTAATATTCTTAAACTATTATAATTACTAATTATACATGGAGAAAATCACTGACAAATATATACACTTTCTAAAATTACTTAAAGCTTTATTATGTCATCTTATTCAACTGAAATAGAGTTAACAAATTCTTTCGAGCCAATGAGAACATGGGTCGAGTGTTCTCAACTTTACATAAGTGAATTTGAAATTTAACAACTCTTTATTTTTGGAACAAAGAGACTAAAAGTTAGAGGGAGGACTTAAGTAAAAATATAGAGATAAGGGGTCTAGATGTAAGACAGTTTTCACAGGGTACCATAACGGTACTTACTCCTTCTAGACTCCCTCAGAAGGAGACTAGAGATTTCTCATCCCTTAACCAACCCTATAATAATAATGCCCGTATTTAGGGCCTTTAAACCTGAACAACCTCAGGTGGGTTGCATTTACTATCCTCTAAGAATCAATTAAACTTAGCGAAATAGTTTTTAATATAAATACTATTCATATAATCTTAGAGCATAGCCCAAGCTGCGAACCCCGGACCTCCAGTACCAAAATTAAGTGCCTATACGATCACAGCCATAGAGGCAGATCTCTACTATGCACCCTACAAACAGCGAGCTTTTTTCAGTGACTTCACATTTAATCACAGATAATTAAAGAAAATATGCGAAGGATAGTAATAGAGTATTTGCACATTCTCTTTATTGCAATATCTTCAAGTACGTCATATAAAAGAACACCATGTAAAATATTAGAATGAAAAAAACTTATACTTTTGATGATACAGAAAAAAAAACGAAAAATGTATTTAAACATGTTCTTTTGGTGGGAAAACGGCCTCGACTGTGTACAATATTCACTAGAGCAACACTCATAAGAGTTTATTCTATACTGTCAACAAGATGATACTGACAGCTGTAGTCATCACGTTCCTTAGGCATGGTATTACCTGGAACACAGAATTGTTTTGTTTCAGTCTTCTTTACATTCTATTGAACTGTAAGCAAGTGAAGACCTTATGATATTTTTAGCTAAAACTCCCATCTGTACCTTAAACGACCCAACCTTTAGAACGTTCCCTTTTCACCCCACTCTCTCACCCATCCCCCCTCTTCGTAAATGCTTATTTTGACTATTTAAAATTAAATTAAATATTTTTTACAGCTTAATATATTTTGGAAAAATGCAAATATTCTATTACAATATATGTTAAATTCATTTTACTACATTTAAAAGAAAATAGTCGAAAAATAATATTTACGTGATATTATAATTATAATGAAAAATCAAACATGGATGTCACCAATGTACAGTTATGGTACCTAAGCTACCCAGGGAAGATAAGAGCTGTTGTATCTCCTTCTAAGTATTAGTCTCTTCGTCACCAATGTACAGTTATGGTACTAAGCTACCCAGGGAATGATAAGAGCTGTTGTATCCTCCTTCTAAGTTATTAGTCTCCTTCGTCACCAATTTACAGTTATGGTACCTAAGCTACCCAGGGAATGATAAGAGCTGTTGTATCCTCCTTCTAAGTTATTAGTCTCTTCGTCACCAATTTACAGTTATGGTACCTAAGCTACCCAGGAATGATAAGAGCTGTTGTATCCTCCTTCTAAGTTATTAGTCTCTTCGTCACCAATTTACAGTTATGGTACCTAAGCTACCAGGAATGATAAGAGCTGTTGTATCCTCCTTCTAAGTTATTAGTCTCTTCGTCACCAATGTACAGTTATGGTACTAAGCTACCCAGGGAATGATAAGAGCTGTTGTATCCTCCTTCTAAGTTATTAGTCTCTTCGTCACCAATTTACAGTTATGGTACCTAAGCTACCCAGGGAATGATAAGAGCTGTTGTATCCTCCTTCTAAGTTATTAGTCTCTTCGTCACCAATTTACAGTTATGGTACCAAGCTACCCAGGGAATGATAAGAGCTGTTGTATCCTCCTTCTAAGTTATTAGTCTCTTGTCACAATTTACAGTTATGTTACAAAGCTACCAGGGGAATGATAAGAGCTGTTGTATCCTCCTTCTAAGTTATTAGTTTCTTCGTCACCAATTACAGTTATGGTACCAAGCTACCCAGGGATTGATAAGAGATGTTTGCATCCTCCCTCTAATCAGCAATTAGAATAAAAATAAATAAAAAAACATATGAAATTTTACTATGCCAAAAAAAATAATAATAACTTAATTATATATTTTTTTTTTAATTTATAAATATGCAATAAACATATTGTTTATTTTTAATTTAAAATTTTGTTTATTTTTTAATCGTATTTGTTTTTTTTTATTGTATATTATGTATTTATTGTCAAATAGGTTTTACAAGTAAACTTATTTGAAATGTTTTATTGAGATCTAATTATATTTAATTATTTACAAGTTATCTGATGCCATTAGTTTAATTGCATTAAATAATTTGATCAATTATTTGTTTTTAATGGTTAATTGATCTGATTTTATTTATTAGTTTTAGATCAGCCCATTTTATTTATTGGTTTTCGATCAGCTCATTTTATTTATTGGTTTTGAATCAGCTCATTTTATTTATTGACTTCCAATCAGCTCATTTTATTTATTGGTTTTGAATCAGCTCATTTTATTTATTGACTTCCAATCAGCTCATTTTATTTATTGGTTTTCAATCAGCTCATTTTATTTATTGGTTTTCAATCAGCTCATTTTATTTATTGGTTTTCAATCAGCTCATTTTATTTATTGGCTTTGAATCAGCTGATAATTTCATCTGTCTGACACTGTCATAATACCTTCTGACATTCTATATATATATTATATATATATATATATATATATATATATATTATATATATATATATATATATATATATATATATATATTATATATATATATATATATATTCTTTGCAGTTTCTATTTAAACACATTATCAGCTGATGTAAGATATAATTTAAACCGCTGTTTGGACAGCTGATTGGTCTATCTTATCGTTCAGTATGACATTGTGGTTAGAATGAGTTACGATATGTCTGAAAGCTTCCTTGAACTCTCTGTTCTTCCAAGCATATATAAGTGGATTAAAAGCTGATGAACTCAGTGCCAGAACTAAAACTGCTTTGTAAGCGTGGTTGCTAACTCTGTCTCGAAGTCCAGCTGCCTGAGCACACGCTACTCCTAGGAACGGCAGCCAGCAGATTGTGAAACAACCCATCACTAGAAGCACCACCTGAAAGAAAATAGAATATATAGAATATAATACTGTTTATTTACGTAAAGAGAAGTTTTACAATTGAGATTAAAAAACAAAGAAACAGCCTCCATGTCCTTTATTTGAACATCAGTAGGAGAGTTGCTGGAGCTACAGTTTGATGAATAAAATAATTTTATTTTAAATTTTTTTTAGTATTTATTTATTTTTACAATACAAAATATTACACATATTAAATTAAATGAACTTCCTACAATTTAACAGATAACTGTTAAATAAACTGAAATTCCTGAGATATTTTTTGTGCACACATGTATATAGTTATACCAAATGTTTATTAATGCATACATAAATATGCATAAATTTGTTAGCACATACATTTAATTTTTTTTTGTTTTTTGAACATTTTACATTTAAAAATAATAGATACAATTTTTAACATTTTAAAAGTTCTTTTAAATGCTTTTAATCTTGTAAATTAAGAAAAAAAATCTTTATTGTATTTTATTGTAATTAAGAAATTAATCTTTGTAAATTAATAATTTTATATATGAGGGTACAAGGTGAATTGACCTGCTCCAGTGGAGAAAGTGCTAACTAAAGAAAAACAGGCCCCTGTTTTCCCCTGCCCCACCCCAACAGCAATGCTATATTTTTAATATAGCATTTATAGTTTAAAAATAACTTCACTGATAGCTCAGTTGGTTAAAGCATCAGGTTTTTTCAAACTTACCCTAGGATACCTCTAGGTAACCCAGGTTCTAATCTCAGTCAGGCCACTTAGTTTTTATACTAAATATTTTACTAATGTTATTTCTCCTCAATATTGCCTTCTCAAACTAAATTGTATTTTGAAAGAAGTTTTGTGGTCTTCAACATGAATGTCTTGCTTAAATTCAGGCTTGCTAAATTATATTTGTAATTTATTACTTCCTTCACATGCAGGGTTTGGCAGTGGGTTCAACCCCTTGTTCAATCCCCTTGGGGGTTCAACTCCGACTATTCACACAGTATTTTTCACTGGGAAAATTGATTTTCAAGGTTGAAACCTGTGTTCTATCCCGTTCACACGACAACTGCCGAGGGGGTTGAACCCTTTTGGAGGTTAAACATGGAGTTGTACCCTGCCAAACCCCTTGTCTAAACAATGTATATGTTTAATTTCTATGGTACTAATTTACTTTGTATTATTAACTTTCTGTTGCAGGTTAGTTTGGTTTTAGATTTTACATGTAGTAGAAATTATCTATCTATGTGAGTAGTTTTCTTGTATTTGAATAGCCTTCAAATAGCATATTTGATAAGTAATATATTTTATCTCCAGACGGTATATAATAAGAAATTTAATGACTAGATTTAAAAGAGTAAAAAGTAACAGTTGCCAACTTAACTTAATAATCGACAAAATGAATAGTATATATAATTATTTTTATTTGAAAACTAAGATACCTATAAATAAGAAGATATACAAGAATGAGATGTATAAAAAAGAATATTACATTTACAATCATTTTAAGTAGAACTAGTGTAATGCTAACAATAATACAAGAATAAATCATTTAAAAAATAAAAACTAGTTCTTTATTTAAAAGTAAAAAAAATTAAGTTGGCTATCCTGATTTTTTAAAATCATTTTAAGATTTGCATATTCATTGTTTTTTTTTTTTGACAAAATATCATTAAATCAAAGTTTTTTTTAGTTTAAAACCTTAGCTTTAACTGTTTAACCTGTCTTAAACTTTTATAATTAGATCAAATATTACTTATAACTGCTCTAATATTCTACTCTAATATTTCAATTATGTCAGATAATATTGTTTGTGATATTGACAAACTTTTTAACAATACACCTCCTGACATAGCTATTGAAGCGAACTTGGTAAAAGAAAACTTGTTACCAACGAAATCGAAAAAGTTATACGACAAAGCAAGTAACAATTTTAAAAGTTGGTGTCATGATCATAATATACAACAAGTAAGTGAAAATGCATTGCTTGTTTATTTTAATAATGAATGAAAAACAAAACAAGCGTCAAGTCTGTGGTCGCTGTATTCAATGATCAAATCATCTTTGCTTTGTGAGAGAAACTTTTAATATCAAAAGCTATGCATCACTAATAGTGTTATTAAAAAGAAAAAAAGGTTATGTTGCAAAGAAGCGAATGTTTTTACTAAGAATCAAGTTGAAGACTTTTTGCATAATTCACCAAACGACGAGTTTCTTATGATAAAGGTAAGATAATTTTCAGTTGAAAAATCTTGAAAAAAGAAATGAAAAAAGACATTCTTACTTTATTTTCAATGTCGACGTCTGGAGATAAAAATCTTGTATGCACCTTGGGAGTAAAATTATTCCCTCGCAATAATTTCCTAATTAGTAAATAGCTATAACTCCCTCGGCTTTTGCCTCAGGAACCAACATAATGCTCAGGGGAATAATGACATTCTTTTCTCCCTTGGTGCATAAATAACTATTATAAGGAATATATTTTATAAGTATTATATTTTATGAGTAATCTATATATTTATCAAAAAATAAGTTGAAAATTTTGGTTGCTTATAACTCGATAACTACTTAAAGGATCTAGACTAAAGTTTAAACTTAAACTAATCGTATATCAGAAGGAGTCATAAACTATGTCATATCTTGATCAGTGCTAAAATAACAGTAGGGGATAAGTGTAAAAATTCTTTTTTTGAGTGCTTACAGCTCAAAATGTAATTGATAGATCTTGACTAAACTATAACTTAGAATGCTCATAGGTCTAAGTGCACCTTTTAAGTCTTATCGGTACCAATTCGAAAATAATGTGGATTTTAAGTGCTTACAGATTGGAATCAAATAGATAGATCTTGACTAAACTCTACACTTAAACAACTCACAGGTCATATTAACCACATTATATGTTTCAACGAAATTCCTTCAAAAATAACAATAGGGGATTGTTGCATGTTCCTGTATGCACTATTTTTTTTTTAATCACTAGAACCATAGTCAATAAAATAAAATAAAAAATATTTTACTTTAATAACATTTCTAAACAATTTGCATAGGCTGTTAAGTAAACTTTTACAACTGGTTGATTTAAGAAAATTATTATCTTCTTAGCAATAAAATCATTCTATGCTGACATTTTGAAGCTGTGAATTAGACAAATGTAAGCCTCACTCAAAAAACATTATTATATTAAATAAATATAGTGACAGTCTCTCCACAAAATGTAAAGCTATGTTTACAAAGCCGGCTTTCGACTGTTAAGAGCCATCATCAGTGCCATAGAGAAGCGAGGAAGGAAGAAAAATATATACACTATATTATTTGAGACCGAGGTTGAAATCCGACTAAGAGGTTTCAACCTCTGTCGCAAATGATACAGTGTGTATATTTTTCTTCCTTTCTCGCTTCTTTCTGATAGTGGCTTTTAAAAGCCGAAAGCCGGCTTTGTAAATATAGTTTTACATTTTGTGAAGAGACTGTTGCTTTATTTATATATATAATTCCTACCCCCACGGTTCACTAAACATAAATTATTATATTATTATAATGTAATAATGTTTCACGTACTTGGAAAGAAGGTCTACAATGAATACAGACGTTAGTTCTTCTTAGTTTCTCTGCCTGTGAACAAGCTTCCTTCCATATCCTCCAGTATATAGTTATCATTGTTGACCAGACTACCAGAAAAGCTGGCATCAGAACAGCTATCGTGTAGTAACGGGGCAGTACCTGCAATAAGCAACAAAAACATATTGTAAACAAAATAAAACAACCAGACAGACTTTTTTTATTCTTTGAATTTTTCATGTTTTGGTACTGATGATGCCCACAGACAAATTTTTTTACTATTCATTTTTGAATTTTCATGTTTTGGCACTGATGATGCCCACAGACAAATTTGTTTTACTATTCATTTTTGAATTTTTCATGTTTTGGTACTGATGATGCTCACAGACAATTTTTTTTTATTATTCATTTTTGAATTTTTCATGTTTTGGCACTGATGATGCCCACAGACAAACTTTTTTTTCTTATACATATTTGAATTTTTCATGTTTTGATACTGATGATGCTCATTCTAAAACCAATTTTCATCGCTTGCTATTTTTGTTTTAGTATTTATTGTTATATGGCTTTTTTCCACGTATTTAGCAAATTTTCATTGCCTCGCCTCACACATTTTCTCGCCTTGGGCCTGTGAGGCTCACTACGGAATTTATTTTAAAAAAATTTAGATCAACTTCTTTGTTAACCTGGACATTGCATAAACCCCTTCATCTAATACAGAGGATCAACATAGAATTTAGTTTTAACAAATCATTTTTTAGGTCTTATATCTTTAAGGATTAGGGCAGGTGAAAAAAGTCATTAAGTAATCATCATTCTTTTCTAAATACAACTAATCTAATCTAACTTCTAACTCATTTGAAATATTTTTTTCTCACTCAGATTCGGTTTCAGCCCCATCAAAAACGCAATGGTCAGCTATAAAATCCCAGATGCCTGAATTTTTGTCAAAATAATGTATCTATAGTGTAGAAAGAAACCTTCTTTCTACTAATTGTTGATGTCATAAACATTAAGTTTTTGCCTATGGCACCGCTTAGAATGGTCTGATTGAACTGAAACCAGTCCAAATCGTTTTAGAATGCTGACGACCACAAGAAGCCAATTCGAGGTCCGTCCTCTTTGCATGTCTGCTTAGCTTGCTGTGGTTCCGTGGGAGCCATTTTTGTCCTGTCCGTCTGGGACAGTAGACTAAAAAATATAAAATAAGGTGAGTGAGATTCTTGCAGCGCTAGCAAGATGCAGTAAAAGCAATAGAAACAGCTTTACTTTGATAAACGTTGTATGTTTTCAGCCCATTTTTTTTTAGAAGGAGTAGTCTTATAGTATAAATTGGCTTAAAAAGAAATTAGTTAAAGCATACATGATAATAAATTACCTGTCCTAATTCGCAGTTAGTTGCCTGAGTCCATGTGTTCCAGTATAGCGGTACCGTGCTCAGTATGACTGCTTGCAAGCATGCTGCCAATATAACTCTACGCACCACCCTAAACAAATCATTTAGTATAACTCTACGCACCATCCTTTTTATTATTACATCACCCCTCTCCGCTACACTTATCAGCAAAATTTTCTTAACATGTGTACTATAATTCTAATCTTAACCACAAATGGCTATGATGTCCAGTCAACGGCTATGTTCTACTCCGTTCGTTCTGATAGTGAACAATATCATTATTAGGTCTAAAATAATTTTTTTGTACCATTGAGCCTTTTGTTGTTATTTTTTACTTTTTCTTGTTTAAACTGTAGGTATATAGAACAAGTATGTGCTAATACTAAAAAAATCGAGTTAAAAATTAAGTTAAAAAGGAAGGAAATGACAGAGACAGAATAAACTATATTTAACTTTCATTCTTTGATAAAAGAGTAAATTTTTTGGACTGGTATGATTCATTCTTTGAGTTTTCCAAAACATGAATAGTTGACACAATATAATTGCACGAAAGACACCTTGGTAGTACTTACTTCACTTTATAATCTTTAGAATGTAAGTGAAGGTCACAGTGATATTGGGTTCTGTCGTCGTCCTTATGAGTTACACTAACGAAACAGAGACATGGCATTGTGTCGAGCCACTAATAATGACGAATATCGAATGATGGAACAGTTTCCAGATGTAGCGTAGTATTTTGCTTGCTACAAATCCTAGTTGTCTCTCGCACAATTATATTGTGTCAATTAACTTACATAATCTAACATAATTAACATGTTTAATCTATATATTAAACATGTTTAATAAATATCAACACTCATCTTAAATCCTAATTTTGGCCCTAGTCGGAGGTTAGTTGAAAATCAACTGCCTCCATCTTATGGTCTAACATCCCGTGACCACATTCCAATTTGTGCACGTCAGTATTGATTGTCAATCAATACTGATGATCTGTTCAGATCCAAGACTCTAGAACACTATGCTGATGCTGTAGATACAAAGGGCTACAACAGACTTTGACCAAAGGTCCACAATAACTAATTGTTAACCATAGGTCCGAGGTATCCCATATACCCAATTTTTATAATTACATGTATCCAATCCTCCCTCAAACCATCGATTTGGCGGTTCATGACCCCAGATTTAAGATTCAGTAATAAAATTGTTATCATTTTCACCTTAAATCTGTTTTTAAAAATATTTGAAGTGCTCTCGTACGCTCTCTATCGAGTGTTTGTGATGTACACACTCGTAAATTGTTTTGTTTACAAATCTCAAACAGATTCATACTATCAACCTCATTTACTGATAACCCACACTACTGATAAGGCAGTGTTGCTTTATATACTTTGTGTCATCGTTCATTTTTATTTTCATATTTTAATATAAGTTTAGACGACTTGATTAATGAGTAATTAAGTAAACAATGACTTAAACCCAAGTTTACTTTTGGTTTCGATTCTATTATTTTCCTAAAATCTGGAGGCTTGTTACAATTCGCTTTTGCTAACTGTACTGCGTGTTTCTGTTATTAAATTGTATTGAATGTTTCATATAAATGTTAAGAATCGATCACTAAGTTTTAAGTTACTCTCGACTCGCAATAAAACGTAATTACTTTGTAACCATAAGTCAGACACAATATATTTAATTTATAAGGAATGAACATTGCAAGTTAATTTTAAGTATCTATTAGCTTGGCTATTTTAACATTTAAAAACTTTACCCAACTTAAATAGTTGGGCAAATCCAACTTAATTAAGTAAATCTCGAAAACTAACTTAGTTGAGTAGATTTCGAGTTAGGGATCTTTAACGAGAACTAGACATCACACAGGCTCGGGACTACCAGTTGTACGTCCCTTTCGAAGGATTGGTATTCAGTATTTTATCCCTCATAAAAACGTTAAAACCCTGTGGTGGAATCAAACCTATGAGTCAATCCACTTAAGAGTTAGAGGTTCACAAAGTACTTGCGTATACCATACTCACTACACCACGGATGTGTTATCACTTAAAAGGGATAAAGACGTCTACTTTTATGCTTGCCGACTTTTAATAGATGAGAACTAGAATTTGGTTTTTACCTCTTCGTCATGAAGGTTTCGTATCTGAACGGATGCACAATAGCCAGATACCTGTCCACTGCTATCAGCGTGACGTTTAATATGGATGCACAGCATGCTAGCAGCACAAGCACAAACCTAAATAACAATAGCATTTTCGTTGTTATGAAATCTTTGGTAGGCAGAATGTTTGGGAATCCAATTTATGAAAGGTCCAATCAAATGGTTACTTTGTTTGTAAAAACCAACTTAACTCGGTGATTGGTTGGTTTCAAAGTTTGTGCTACTTACGTAAGAAATCACAGTGAAATGTTTATATGGAGAGTAAACATAATACTGAGATTGTTTAATTTAAAAGTTAATGGAGAAATGACAAATAGGAAGTTAAATTCTGAAATCAAACTAATGGGTTTTCAAGTTTGGTTCAAGTTTTTGGTTGGACCAAATCAGTTTGTTGAACTATACCATGAGCTAATTGCGCTTAACTTACCTGACTAAACAGGTTGTTTTGTTGCTCGACAGCTGGGGGAATAGCGTGAACGCCACGTGGTACGGAAGTGTCAATCCTACCAGTGTATCTGACACGGCTAGACTCAGTACGAACATGTTAGACACAAGACGAGATCCACGTTTCAACACGAACACAGTCAGAAGGTTACCTATGAGGATAGCGATAAATAAGATCGAGTCTATCGCCACCCAGAACCATTTTCTAGTCCTGCTTCCTCTGTTACTGCCCTGAAAAGTACAAAAAGTGTTGTTAAAAGGAGCTGGTACCTAATATCTAGCCTATAATGGTGTAACTGACTTCACGCCGTTGCTAGACAGTGATTTACAACAGGTAATGATTTTACAGGTGAAATCGTTACCTGTTGATCACATGTTTATTTGTCACTTAGAGCTTTTGTATATTTTTACTGTACTTTTGGATTTCATTGTTTTGCTTGAATTACTTAATTTTGGACCCTTTTAAATAAAAAAAAACATTAAACCATAAACATGTAAGGAAGGGCTCCTCTTTAGTCAACAACTTTTGTTGCGAATTTGTAGAATGAAGATTAACGTCTTCGAGTGGTGACCGCGTCAATTAAGATGTGGAGGCATCTTAAGGGATGTAAGACACCATAGATGAAAACACATTCCTTGCTTCCTGACGCCTCTCACTATTTAAGTGAAACGTCAAATTCATAATCGTTCCGTGACACTTCTATCGTGACGCGTTATCACCGGAAGACCGACGTCTTCTCGGCAATAACCGCAGAAGTCTCTGAAGTTTTAGAATGTTATTATTTCACTTTTGGAATCTGTTAGGGTATTTTTAGAGATGCTGAAGTAAGTATTCTCTTGATGAATTAAAGATTTGCTTGGCCCAAAAGGTTTATTATTTTTGCTACTGCCTCTGTAAACGTAAATATCTCATAAACTTTATTTTCTACTGAAAATAATTACGCAAAATTAAAATAAAATTGAAAGGTTTATTCTGTTAAAAGTTGAATTCTTTAACATATTTTATTATATGTAAAAGGATCTTATGGTCCGTAAATTTGAAATAAATAAATAATTCTGTCTTGAAATTCCGTAATGATTTTCTTTCTTTTTCAAAGCAATGACTAAGTTTACCTCTGGACTGTAGTGTTATCCATTATTGTCGTGTTCTGTTGCCATGGCAACTCTGTTGTACCGCTAAGGGTATATATATCCAGTCCTGGACCAATGATGGCTTCTCTGAGTCTTCTACTGTTCTTCTACTTCTCTTGGATCATTCTTGCCGCTTTTGTTACATCTATTGCTCTGTCGTTGTCTTTCTGTCTGGAAGCATACAAGGTTCTGTGTTTAATGAAATGATAGGGGTCTCGGTGGAGTAACACGTGTGCCTTTTGGAGGATCCATCCCGGTCGGGGCCTGGATTCCATGTAAGAATGGAAATCCCTACGTGGATGTGTCCTTTGAAAGGGACGTTATAATCGGCTCCTTGGGAAGCCGATGGTTCCGAGCCTGTGCGATCTCAGGTACACGTAAAAATTCCTAGGGATTGCATGTAAGAATGGAAATCCCTACGTGTCCTCCTTCGAAAGGGACGTTATAATCGGCTCCTTCGGAAGCCCATGGTTCCGAGCCTGTGCGATGTAAGGCACTCGTAAAACTCCCTAGGGATTGCATGTAAGAATGGAAATCCCTTCATGGATGTGTCCTTCGAAAGGGACGTTATGGTCGGCTCCTTTTGAAGCCGATGGTCCAGAGCCTGTGCGATGTCAGGTACTCGTAAAAATCCCAAACTCAAATAATCTGCTTTTAAGCGTTCTTTGCTTTTAAGCGTTACAACTTTTGATAACTTGGCACGTATGTTAGTCTTATACATAGTCTCATGCGTGCTAAATCTCAATCCGTTCGCATCCTTTTTTTCCTTTTTTATGAGTCATTGCGGGCTAATGACGTCATAAAAAATATTTTCCGAATAGCACATCTACTAGTAGGTAGACTAATTTTGTACATCAACTCTCTAGCATAAATACACTGTGTGATACGATGATAACTGACACACACATACAGACAGACAACTTTACAAAAACCACTCAGGAGGTCTTAAAAACGCCTGAAACGGCTCCGGAACTTCCGGTTTCGGATTTATTTTGCTAACACAATACTTTTCCACTATATGAAACTATATGAACCACAATATCACGTCTTTATTTTGCTGTTCTAGTTCGAAATATTTTTAGTGTTAAAACAGCCAATAAACCAGCCAGCGATGTAAAACAGTCAATAATGTATTGAGATAGGTTATGCCCCCTCTAGTATATTATATGTCTATGTGAACCACAATATCATGTCTTTATTTTGCTGATGTAGTTCGAAATATTTTTAGTGTTAAAACAGCCAATAAACTCGTGCCGCCGGTGAACCGCGTGCAGGGGAGTAAGGTTGGTCGAGATTTTCTCCTACAACTATAAATCCAGCTCGACTGTATATATACAGCCCCCTCGGCCTCCACGGGTGTATCTACTTGCCGCCTCATAGTCGCCGCCTCTTGAGTCAGCTGTATCTCTAATCCCTTACCTTGAAATCTCTTTGTTTAGGTAAAAATCGATTCTTTATTTAGTGAATTCGTCGGATATTATTGGAGTTCGGTCACGATGATGAATTCGAATGGGAAATATTAAACATTTATCAGAATGAATACGACCCGACCCCGATAATATGTAGAGCGTTTCCAGATAGAGTTGCTTAACAGGAATTTAGGACCCTTATAGTAGATTCATTATAATACTATAATGTGTCTGCCTTGTAGTTTAAAGTGTATGGAGGTTTGGTTTAACAGTGAGAACACGTGTTGTTCCTAGTTTTCACTAGACTAAAAGAGTCAGTGAAAATATGTATGATTGCTTGAAAAAGCATAAGAGGAACCATAGAAATTCATGGATCTTCTGTCTATATTAGATGAAATATTCATACACTTGAAGTTAAAAGGAGTAGAACAATACTTAGGGAGCTGGCAAAAGGGCCCAACAATGTGACCTACTTGCCTGGTACTTACTACCACTCCCCCAGTATCAAAATTTAAACTGAGATATAAGAGGTTTCAATGTAAACAAACAACAGATTTCAATGTAAATAACATGAAGGGGTTCAATATAAACAAGCGTAACAGGTTTTAACGTGAACAAACATGAAATGGTTCAATGTAGACAAACATGACATGTTTCAATGTAAACAAACATGATATGTTTCAATGTAAAAAAAAACATGACAAGTTTCAATGTAAACATATATGAATGGGTTCAACATATACAAAAATAACAGGTTTCAATGTAAACAAACAAGAAAGGTTTTAATGTAAACAAACATGACAGGTTTTAATGTAAATATACATGACATGTTTCAATTTAAATATATATGAATGGGTTCAACATAAATAATAACAACAGGTTTGATTGTAAACAAACATGACATGTTTCAATGTAAACACAGAGACTAACTTTAGAGGGAGGACTTAGGTTAAGAACACTGTGATAAAGGGTCTGGAAGTGAGATAGTTTCCATTGGGTGCCATAACGGTACTTTACCTTAACCCGCGCGAGTTTGAAATATATTATATATATATATATATATATATATATATATATATATATATATATATATATATATTATATATAGTATATTGTATGTATGTATGTATATACGTGAAATTGTAATTGCTATTGAAAAGCAAAAAAATTACTTCACCAATGTACAGTTATGGGACCAAGCTGTTGTATCTTCCCTCTAAGTATTAGTTACTTGAATGTAAAATAAACATAATAGAATTCTATTTTATTTATTACTATCTTTAAATCTGGGCACTCGTAATTTTTAGCGCAATTTAAATGCGCTACCATATTGAGGGGGGGGGGTTATGTTTTTAGTTCTAAGAGCGAGAATATTTAGCTAATTTTTATTTGTGTCATATTTACATCCTGTCTCAAACCAAGCGATGATTAATATGACTCAGCGCATCCGTTTCTATATTTGGCTTCTTTCCCTGTATTTCACAGTCTATCCAACATCTAGTGTCGCGAGAAATAGGCAAAGTATATTCTCTCTTTTAAAGTATATCACAGAAGTTAACAGTCTATTTTCTGTTGAGCTAGCCACAATTTTTACTTTTTCTTATTTATACCGTAGGCATGTAGAAAAAGTATTGTGTTTGTAAAAAAAATAAGAAACCGGGCTGTCACCTGAATCACCCAGGTGTTTTCAAGACCTTCTGAGTGGTTTTCACAAAGTTGTCTGATTGTGTGTGTGTCTGTTATCGTCGTATCACCCAGTGTATTTATACTTGAGAGTTGAAACTTTGTACGAAAATCAATCTATATAGGTGTAGTTGTGTTATCCGGAAAAAAAATTTATGACATAATTAACCTACAATAATGACTTATCAAAAATTTAGAAAAATCATAAATTTAGAAAACAATAATAATCACGAGATTCGGGACGCATGTAGCCATGTATAAGACTAGCATATGTGACAAGTTTCATCTCATTATCAGCATTAGTTCAATTTTTATTGAATGAATTTTGTAGGTTTTTAAAAAATTGGAAATTAATCTAATTGAGTTAAAATTTAATTCAAATGTATCTCTTTACGTAATAAATAAGTTATATCTGTGGTTTTTGTTTGATCGTAAAAGTTAAGCAGCATCAAGCATGGTCATTGCTTAGATGGGTGATTGGTGGGAATGAAACGAATGTAATAGTCCAATCCCAGGCCTAAAAAATGTGACTCATTTTATACTACTTCAAACCAAATTATTCTGAAAATATACCTTAAATTATAAAGGAAAAACATAGTCTGCCTATCTGGAGTGAAGGCTTTCATATGATTGCGCATGCTCAAAAATCGCAGCTTTCTTGCAATAAGTGGCTCCCCGTAAGTCGTGTGAAAAACATGAAGAAACCATTTTTAAAAGCTGATAAAATTTCATATAAAACGAGTATTTTTTCGTCAATAAATACAACTAAAGTTATGACATTACTTAATTGGTTCAAAAAATGCACAAAAAGTTAATATTTTTTCAAAGAAATTCACTAACTTTGCATAAATTAACCACTTTTGGGATTTTTGAAAGAGCCATATCTTTGGTTTTAGTCATCTGATTTTGATGATTAAACTCTCATTTTATGGGAAATTTTATCAGCTTTGAAAAATGGTCTTTTCGTGTTTTGCACACGACTTACAGGAAGCCACTTATTGCCAGAAAACTGGAATTAGTGCTATTTTATAAAATCTTGAGCATTCGCAATCATATGAAGGGCTCCACTCTGGATATGCTTTTCCATCCTAATTTAAGGTATATTTTCAGAAAAAGTTTAGGACGAGCGAAGCGATTCCGAAGACGTAGAAGAAGTTCCGAGATACCCCGTATCCGATTTTTTATCTCTTTAATTTTTGTGGCCTTATTTGTCTATGGAAAATAGTCATGAATCACTTAAGACTAAAATAAAAGACAATATCTAAAGACAACTTCTCCCCTCATTACTAGATTAAGGTCACCAATCCAAGAACTGACCACGACTGATGAGAAACTCATAGTACTTTTTAAAAACGGGTATCTGATTCTTTTAAAATTAATTTTTATACGTGGAATGCCTCAACCAGCATCCGGTGTGTGGTTCGAATACGTCAAAACTCCACTCATACATCGTGTCAGTCAACTCAGGGAAATATGCCAGAGTGCTTGTGCCATTCTGGCACGACCCAACAAATAATGCTCTAGAAAAATCAATATCTCGTAGAATCACTTTTTGCCAAATTATTTGAAAGTTTATTTGAACTCCGGCCAGAACTGATAAAGAAAAACAACTTAAAAGATTAATTTTGTTGTAGAGGTCCGCCAGCTGGACGCATTTTCCCTTTAAATGCGTGCTACTTTGCGCAGCAATTCATTTTCGCATCAGTTTTCGGTTTACGCTTTATAACCTAAGCAGTGTCTTCTTTACTTGTTACTTAATTCTTTTGGTTTTTATTTCTCCTCATTTATACCGTAGGAAAAGTGTTGTGTTTGCAAAAAAATCCGAAACTGGGATGTCGCCGGAATTATCCGTTTTAGGAGTTTTTAAGACTTCCTGAGTAATTTTCCCAAAATTGTCTGTCTGTCTGTATGTGTGTCTTATCATCGTAGCTCCCAGTGTATTAATGCTATAGAGAGTTGAAACTTTGTACAAAAATCAGTCTACTGCTGTTGTTCTGCTATAGTCTATTTATTATTTTTTAAGATATTCATTAAGAGCTCTGTTTATGCTAATTTTAAATACGGGCCTTCGGCCCGTAGCCGCTACGCGGCCTCGCGCTTCGCGCCTCGTCGCTCCGCGGCGTCGGCCACCGGCCGCTTCGCGCCCGGGGGCCTCCCTGTGGCCGCTTCGCGGCCACATTGGTTGTTTTTTATGATGTGTTGTTTTCATTATTGTTCTTGTTACATGGCATTTTGCCATGTACCTAGCGAATTTTCACAGCCTCTCCACACAGGCCCGCTTCGCGGGCCTGAGAGGCTTTCTCACAAATTTGATTTTACTAATTAAGATTTTATTAATACTTTATTATTAATAGTATGCTATAATATTAAAACTAACAAGCATTATAAACAAAAATGTATTCATGATTTATGTTTTTAAATAAAAATACTGTTTCCGTCACTTAGGATCATAGATAAACAATATTAACATAGATGGCTCACTCAAAGATTTTATAAAAAATAGTTGATGGGATGCAGGAGGCTCAAGTAGTACAGTCTAGTGGTGACAGCGTGAAACTGTCACATATTTTATTTCTGACATTTTATTTATTTATTTTATTCAACCAAACAACGAGCTGTTGAGAGTAATCAAGTCTTTCCATCCGCTTTTCAGCGCTAGAATCATGAGGAGTCGATGGATGAGTGATCCCAAGAAAGCTCTATAAGAATTTCGTATAAATTGGTAAAAAGTGAAAAAAATTAATTTCTCACTCTTACTTCACCCCATTCTGTCGTCCCCCCTTGGATTTGACCTTAATGTCAGAGTTTCAATTTTTGTTGTTTCCTTTACTTATCTTTTTCCTTTACTTAGCGCCAACCCGAGATGTTATACTCAGATAGCAAATTTAAATGTTAAGTCTAAAAACTAAAAATGAATTATTGTTATTTTTTTAAAGAAAACGATGGTGCTGCTTTGCGTGATGAGGCCCCAAGTTTTATTAAACAAAAATACATCGCGAATACTACAGCATACATAGATCTTTGTTTACTTTTATTTTATTTTACTAAACGATTGGCAACTGTTTGTTTTTAAAAAAAATACTACAGCACAATCTAGTAGAGAATAGAGCAAATATATTTTTACTACTAGCGCTATTCAAGACTCTAGTGATGAGGCCCCCAACTTAAATCATAAACACAAACTTGTCAATTGAGTGTCCTACTACACTCGGAGTGAACCATCTATCTTAGGATTGTCTGATTGAGCTGAAACCAGACGCAATCGTTTTAGAATGACTTCGACCATATAAAGACTACTTCGAGGTTCTTCCGCTTTACGGGCCTGCTTTGCTCGGCGTGGTTTAGTGGAGCCATTTTTGTCCTGTCTCTCTGGGACAGCAGGCTTACCAGGATGGAGCAAGAGGTAGAGGTCCATCTTTTATACGATATCCCACCCTCTAACACTACTAAACCTAACAGATATCGTACAAGTCTTTGACCTAGACGTACATATATACAACATTATATATATATGTATACTGTTTGCGCCATTTGTGATGGTTCGATTGAGCTGAAATTGGTCTTAATCGATTCAGCTAACCGTCTACCTAAACACGAAATACCTTGTTTTAAAGCCATTTCAAGTTTCAAAAAAAATTTTTTTCATGACGTCATAACTTTGGTTGATGACGTCATAATGTTTTTATAAACAATAGGCCTCGTAACCTCCACAACATCTCGCGATTTGCAAAGTTTCGTTTCAATTTGACAACGCCTTCGAGAGTTATCGTTCGCCATACGAAAGGGTAGAAACTCTTACATACATATATATATATATACATATATATATATATATATATATATATATATATATATACATATATATATAAACTTTTTTCGGGCATATATTTTTGTTATCAGGAAGCCAATAGGAACCGATTCTACTCACTCCCACCCTCAACTTCCGTCATCCGAACAACCTCATAAGCGTCATTTTCATAATGAAAATTCGCTAAAATGCGTGAGCGCATTTGTCAAAATCTGGAAAAAAGAGTAACAAGTAGTAATGTTACTCCTTCGTTTGTAAAGCTTAAACCGGAAATGTCTTAAAGCGCAAAGTACCCCGCATTTAAAACAAATATTGGGCCGGCTTGCGGACCATTCCCCAGCATTATTTTGTCATCATATACTTATAATTACAATTTTGTCATGTAGTGTTATATGACGATAAACATTTATCGCTTGCACTGTAAAAATCATCGAAAACAATGCCCTACTAAAAAATTTCTTGTTTACTGGCTTTTTGTTACGGATAGGTTTTGTGTTTATTTTCCACTGTTTTTATTTTACTTTTTGGTCATTTCGTATTGACTTTGAACGGGTTTCATTCGACTCAGCTCTCTAAGAAACACAAATAAAGATTTTTTCCCGGCGAAAAATTTAAATCCTCTCTTCTTTTATGATTTGTTAATGACGTCACAACAACCTGTTTTTTGAATGGGTTTCCGTCCTCCTTTAAAGACTGATTTTTGAACCAATTTTGATTCGGTAATAATAATCCAATTTGAAGATAATAATTCGGTCGTGGTTACAAGCATCCGCTAGAAATAAAGACACACACACACAAATATATATATATATATATATATATATATATATATATATATATATATATATATATATATATATATATATATTGACAACTTATATTATGTTTTGACAACTTTATTATATCATCATATATATTTTGACTTTAAATAAATATATATATCCGCTAGAAATAAATACACACACTCACAAATATATATATATATATATATATATATATATATATATATATATGTATATATATATATTTTGACAACTTATATATGTTTTGACAACTTTATTATATATCATATATATTTTGACTTTAAATAAATATATATATCCGCTAGAAATAAAGACACACACTCACAAATATATATATATATATTTGTGAGTGTGTGTCTTTATTTCTAGCGGATATATATATTTATTTAAAGTCAAAATATATATGATGATATAATAAAGTTGTCAAAACCTTTTTTCGTTATCACAAACCTTTGAAATTTTTGAAAAGGGCTTTTTGATCTCATTTTTTCCTACTCCCGCCATTCGAGCCACCTCATTAGCAAATTTTTTCAATGAAAATTCGCTAAAACTATGTATAAAAAACTAGTGATTTACTCGTTTATTATTTTGACTCCGGGATGGTATTATTAAGTCTCCGTATTTGCACCTAGATATTGTTAAGACCTTCCTCCACGTGTTTTCAATGCTCCAATTTATTTTCTTTTTACTTTTAGTCATTTCGTATCGACTTTGTACGGGTTTCATTCGACTCAGCTCTCTAAGAAACATAAATTAAGACTTTATTCTCGAGGAAAAATTTCAACTCTGTTAATGACGTCACAACTACCTGGTTTTTTACTTTATTTCCATCCTCCTGGATGGAAATGGATGGAATTGATGGCAAAAATGTGACGACATTAGCCTATAATAACGACTCAGCAAAAATGTATAAGAATGATATAAATTGAAAAAAAGATTGTCAGATTGTGCTAAAATTTTATACTCATGCACTACTGTGCATGGTGAACACATATATCAAGTTTGAAATTTATTATCAGCGTTGGTTCCGGTTTTTCTCGATATTACATTATGTACATTTTTATGACATATATTACATAATGTAAGCAAATCATGTTTTTTGACGAATACATTTGAAAATTTGCTTATATCGTGGAAATTTACCTTAGGCTCAACAAATCACATCAGTCCCCAAATTTCAATGGAATAAGATGCTTTAATAAATTACCCCCTTCAATAGTTGAACATCAACCCAAAACTTTCAAAAAAGCATTAAAAAATTGTTGCTTAAGAAAGCTTACTATAATGTTAACGAGTTTTTAGCTAATAATTTAGTATTCCCACCTTAAATGTTTAGTGTTTCTCATGTAATGTTATGTTATTCTTGTTTTTTATTTTTAATCAAGTTTGTTATTCAAGTTATGCTGTCTATGTTTATGTAGTCTGCGTAATAATTTACAATCAATTTGTTTTTCTAGTTTTTATTCATTTCATTGTAAAATGTTGACTATTGAGAAACTTTGTAATAAAGTAACCTCAAGTATGTAAATAAATATATAAATAAAATATGCTACTTATATAAACTGGTATTATGACAAACGGATATTGGCCAAGATCCATATGGCCTCGAAGCGGAACCAAAGCCACGTAGCAAACATGAGGCCAAAGGCCTTAATTTGTTAAATCCCCTAAAAAATTATATAAAGTTGTGACGCTTCTGCTATGGTTATATAAAGCAAGAGAAACTTAAGACCAAAAATGGATTGTTTAGCAATTTTACAAAGCACGTATTTCAAAGGAAATTCGTCCGGGAAAAAATAAATAAAGTTGTGACCCTTCTGCTATGATTATATAAAGCAAAAGAAACTTAAGCCAAAAATGGATTGTTTAGCAACAAAGCAGCAGGAAATTCGTCCGGTTTGTGGGCCTCCGTTCCAATATTATTTAAACTTTTGGTCGGACTCTAAGCTTTCTATTTTTACCAGTAAAAGGAGAATGAAAATCCGGTCTAGTGTCATAATAACGCTATTAAAGCCAATTTTTATTTTGTTTGTCTCTGAATGGAGTTTTAGAAAAATAGATCAATATTTTACATTGATTGTGTCACATCTGTTTTCACTTCTACACTCTTATGATTTAAATCTGGAGACTGATTATATTTATTTCTGTCATTTATTTATATATATATATATATATATATATATATATATATATATATATATATATATATATATATATATATATCATAAATAATATAATAATTATATTATAAATATATATAATAAATATAAATAAATAGAGTATAAATAAATTCTTGATCAGTGAGACCATCCTTTCTGAAAAATCCACACCCCCAACCCTACCTCTCTCAATGACCTTTTAAGCTAATTTTTCCTTTGAATATGCAATAACATGATAAGAAAACAAACTAAGATGGTCAATGTAAAAAATAAACCACCATTATGGTCATACAAAAACCCATATAATAATGGCAGTACACACTTAATTATACCTATCAAGTTTATTACAGAAAGGTTAATGAAGATAGGAGCATATAATAATTCATATTTAGAGAATTATATCATATTTTATATATCATTATATATATAATGATTCATATATATATATATATATATATAATATATATATATATATATATATAATATATATATATATATATATATATATATATATATATATATATATATATATATATATATCAGTCGGACCTCCATATAACGAACTTCTATACAACGAAAGTCTCTATGTAACGAATTTTTTTACGTTCCCTTGAATTTTGTGTTTAAAAGTGTTTCTATTTAACGAAAAAAATTTCTATATAACGAACAAAATTTCCAGAAATATAGATAAAGACTAGTCTCGCAAACTTTCAAGGAATTGACCAAAACGGCACTTCTGTTTTTCTGTAATTTCCCAGAACCATTATTTATTGATTCTCGCCCTGCCTTATTTAATTTTGCGAACTCTTTCTTTACAATTTTCTATGAAATTAGGATTAACACAGCATAGAACTAAAAATCTTTCAGTTTTAATTTGGTATTCGGTCTGACCAGTTCGTTTGTGAAACTTTTTATTTGTTTGTAAATCAAGTTTATTAAAATGTCAAAACGGAAATCGCTGTCCTTTTCTGAAAAAATCAATTTATTAAAAGATTCTGACAATGGAGTCAAAAACAAAGACTTGTCTCTGCAGTATAAATCGCTCCTAGTTCTATATCAACAATTTTAAAAAATCGGGAATCTATACTTAGGTTATACGAAACGAGTGGCGATTTAAAAAAATTTCTCGAGTATGCAAGTATGAAGACATTGATGACGCAATTTTACAGTGGGTGACAATGTTAAGAGACAAAAATATGCCTGACAGGACCGCTAATAAAAGAAAACGCTGCTGAATATGCAACTGCGTGGTTTTTATTCATCCTATATATCCATTAAATTATCATAAAATAGTACAGAGTTATTTTTTTTTCAATTTCTATACAACGAAATTTCTATATAACGAATTTTTTCACTTGAACCTTTAAGTTCGTTATATAGAGGTCCGACTGTATATATATATATATATATATATATATATATATATATATATATATATATATATATATATATATATATATATATTCATATTTAGTTTATTTTTGTTAACACGCTATCTTTCAAACGGATAAATATCTTTAAATTGAACTTGGTACAAAAATCAACTTTGGGGAGGAGACGAACCCTATTGGAAACCAGTTTTTTTTATGTCTTTAACCCATTTTGGTGAGTCAGCAAAAGTTTATTATTTTTCGGTGTGTCGACAAAATACAGAAAAAATGTTATGTAATGTAATGTTGAAAGTAAAAAAAATTAAAAGGCAGGCGAAAGTAAAAAAAAAATTAAAGGACAATAAATGTAAAAAAATTAAAAGGCAGTTGAAAGTAAAAAAAATAAATAAAAGGCAGTTGAAAGTAAGAAAATAATTAAAAGCCAGTCGAAAGTAAAAAAAAAAATAAATTAAGGGACAATCAAAGTAAAAAAAAATTAAAAGGCAGTTGAAAGGAAAAATAATAAAAGTCAGTTGAAAGTAAGAAAATAATTAAAAGCCAGTCGAGAGTAAAAAAATAAATTAAGGGACAATCAAAGTAAAAAAAAATTAAAAGGCAGTTGAAAGGAAAAAATAATAAAAGTCAGTTGAAAGTAAGAAAATAATTAAAAGCCAGTCGAGAGTAAAAAAATAAATTAAAGGACAATCAAAGTAAAAAAAAAAAAAAGCCAGTCGAAAGGAAGAAAATAATTAAAAGCCAGTCGAGAGTAAAACAAATCAATGGCAGTTAAGAGCAAAAAAAAAATAAAAGGCAGTTGAAAGTAAAAAAAATAAATTTAAGGACAATCGAAAGTAAAAAAAAATTAAAAGACCGTTGAAAGTAAAAAAAAAAATAAATCAAAGGACAATCGAAAGTAAAAAAAAAAAAATAAAAAGCAGTTGAAAGTATAACTGATATGGAGGGAACGGCACATAAGATCCTAGATATATTCCGGGTTGTACAACATGTGGCACATAGAGAACATTACAGTGATGCAAGAAACTTGTATTTATTTGTTATTATACTTAGCATGTTTTGACAATAGTCATAAAAACATATACACTAGTGTAATTAAACATTAAACATAGTTATATCATGTCGTAACATGGCTTTATTGGTTTCCGCATCTGAACCACAATCGAGTGTTGTGAAATCGGCACTAGTTGTTGATTCTGCTCTCTGAGTTGTAATCAATGGAATTGACTGGTGACGCCGTGATGTTTCAAATCTGTCCAATAGGCCGACCAGGAAACTTGATTAAATTTTCATTTTATACATCTAATAGAGGATTTGAAAAATAAGCTTATGTTGGTGAGAAGAGGTAGTGTTATTTTAGAGGGGTGTAACACTGTTCTATATATATATATATATATATATATATATATATATATATATATATATATATTATATATATATATATATATATATATATATATATATATATATCCTCGTCTACACGGTAGGGGTTCAACCCGGGATTCAGCACCTATACTGTAATTGAAAGTTAACCTTTGCTCATTGGTTATCCTATTGTATCTTTGGTGTGGTTGTCCTAAGTTTTCTTTCTGTTTTTATGTAAATGTAGCCTTTTCTTAAACATAATTATATACTTTTATTACTTCATTTGTATCGGCAGACATTTGTAAATCACATTTCAGTTAAGTAGAATGATAATAAATAAATAAAATAAATAAACCAAAAAATTGTTATAAAAATACTAACAACACTGAACAGTGAACATTGCAGAGTATGTATAAAATCATAGAGATATATACTAGAGGAGGGCATAGCCTATCTTAATACCTTAAGAGGCCTGAAACATCTTTTTGGGGCTCTCAGGGGCTCTGTGAAACCTCCTCTAAGAGTAAGTTAAGGTTTTAACTATATTAATATATAAACCAAGTAGGGAAACTCCTATACTGACACATGTAAAAATTCAGACCTGCCCGATCAGCTGATAGCTGGCTCAAAAATAAAAAATAGCTAAAATTAGAATAACTACGCATGCGTCTTTTCGGATTTAGGTATTTTTATTTAATTTTATTGGCAACCCTGATAACATTAGGTGAGTTTTACTTTTTATCGTGTTTTCTTACGTTAATATGTACGTGATAGTTTAATAATTTTGTATTAAATCCTGTGAAATAATTGTTAAAATAAATTAGTTAAAGAAAAAGAGAAAATATAGTAAAGGACATACAGACGACAATGTATTGCCTTAAATATTAGTTAAAATTACGATTGTTTTTATTATATTCAAAAATGTTTAGTTTAAGTTGTTAAATTACTAATTACAATTATTATTTGAAAGGGAAAAAACAAATATTACTCGCAAAAATGTACTAAGTTAATAGACCAAGAGCCCAGGGGTGTTTTGTTAATAAAAAGTGTAATGGCTGGAACCGGTCTCAATTTTTCGTCAATACCTTCCTGAACAAGGATCTGCAATTCTTCCGACTCGTATCGGATGGGTGTCCCAGGCAGAACCTATGACCTCTACAGTGCGTTCAGCCTGGGACACCCATCCGATACGAGTCGGCAGAATTGCAGATCCGTGTTCAGGAAGGTATTTACGAAAAATTGAGACCGGTTCCAGCCATTACACTATTTGTTAACTTGGGTGGTAAATTTGACCTGTAACGTGCATTCTGCCTGGGACGCTCATCCGATAGGAGTCGGCAGAATTGCAGATCCTTGTTCAGGAAGGTATTTACGAAAAATTAAACCCGTTTCCAGCCATCACACTTTTTATTAACTTCGGTGGTAAATTTGACATGTAAAGTGCGTTCTGCCTGGGACACCCATCCGATACGAGTCGGCAGAATTGCAGATCCTTGTTCAAGAAGGTATTTACGAAAAATTGAGACCGGTTCCAGTCATTACACTTTTTATTAACAAAACACCCCTGGGCTCTTGGTCTATAAGTAGTGCACTCAAAAAAAAGTTTAATTAGCCGCTCGTTTAAAAAAAAGTCATTTAAAAAAAACCTAGTATTTCAAGATTTGCACTTAAACCTCTATTGGATGTGATAAAACGTATTTCTAACACAAATTATAAACATTTTATACTAAATTGTACAAATAAATGCAATAAAAACAAAAATTTGAGTACCGTAAATAGTTTGTTTACATTTACGCCCATAGAAAAATTTGAGGCAACTCCCTGGTGGACAAAATGTGAACTACATGCCAGGTCTGACAGAAATCGTGTTTGTTTCCCTACTTGGTTTATATATTACTTTAGTTGTTACAAATCAATCGTTGTCGGCTTTTCCCGCATTGTTTGGGTTTAGTTTCCTATTATAAACGTTGAATTATATAAGACACAGTATTTTTTAATGTTTATTTCATCATATTATTACTCAAGGGTGTTCAGGTTACTTTTTTGATGTTTCAAAATTCAGCCGGTAGGGCCCCTTTAGTTATAATATCTCAATGTATAAAATAGAACCAATAAAGATGTTTTTCAATGTAATAATTCTAAATAATAACTTGATTCTAAATAAAGATCTATATTTTCTTAGGGGATATTTGTTTCTGTAGGTTGGCTATTCTTCAAAATCAACATGATTTGCAATTATTCGTTTCTGTTTTGTATTTTACGTAGTATTTTGAGTATTTTTAAAAACATTAATTATTTTTTCCTTATTTTGTGTCCGCTGTTTATAATTATAACTGTTTTAACCTACAAATTAGTATTTTTATTAAACAAGGCATATGCGGCAAGGAACGGCGAGGGAAGGCTAAGAACCAATATCATAAGCAGCGTTTATTACAACGCCGTGACTTAAATTTGAGGTAAATAATGCACTAATTAATGCACTAATTTTACCAATTAAGTTTCGACAGTATAATGCTGCTAAATCAATATTTTGATTAAATGTCATAAGGAAAAGGTAAATAAATTCATAATAAAAATTAATATGTTTATTACATAACCAAAGAATTTGGAAGCAATAATAATTATTAAAATAACCTCCCTTTGAACACCGGGTTCAACCCCGATAAGTGTCTACACGACACATAATCGGGATTCAACCTACAAATTATCGATGTCGGTGTTCAACTCCGGGTTAAACCCCCGTCTACACGGATTAAAATACTATTTCATGTCTTCATAAACCCGCAATAATGTCTTAACACTATTTCCGCCGAGCCCACGAAGCGGCAATCAGGCCAATGGACTCTAGTTTAAGAATAGGATCGGAAGCGTTATAACAATTATAAGATTATTGTTTTATATTTTAAGGGCAATGACACATTGTTTTATTAAAATAAAATATTTTTTATTTATTCTCCTTTCCTTTTAATTTCTACCGTGTTTTGTTTTAATTTTCCTCTCTCTGTCGTTTGAAGGTTATTATTTCGTGTTTATTTTCTTCTTTTTTCGTGCTAATATTTGTTTTTTTACTTCTTGAACGTGTTTTTAAATATTTAATTGTTTCCTTGTTGTAATGTTAGATAAAAGTTTGATGAAATCTTCTATTTTAAGTCTATTTTTTTATTTTTCGTGTTTTATTATTTAAAAGGTTATTATTTTTTAATAGTATACGGTTGGGTTTGATCAACTGAATCCATCGAACTAATCTGAATCAAATCTTGTATAGGTTATAAACACACTTGTACTCACGCGCGCGCACGTATGTGTATTATATATATATATATATATATTATATATATATATATATATATATATATATATATATATATATATATATTAATATATATATATTATATTATATATATATATATATATATAACTATAAAATTCAAATTGACGAACACTAAGAGTATTAAGAAATACATTTGATTTAAGAATAGAAATGTAAAAAAAACAACTTTGAACTAATCAAAACTAAAAGAAAAAATTAAACCGCACGCACCGGACGGACGCATCGCTACCGCAGTATTGTGAATGCACCTTAAATGTATAATAAACAGAACACAAATACAGTAACTTATATTGTAGAATGTTTCAAATACAAATCGCATCACAAGCAATATGCGGAAAGCCGAAAACAATTGATTTATTATAGCCTTAACTCACTGTTGGAGGAGGTTTCAATGACGTTAAACTGAGCCCCTCAGAGCCCCAAATAGAAGTTGCAGGCCTCTCAATGTATTGAGATAGGCTATGTCCCCTCTAGTGTATAATCTCTACGTATTAAGAGTCTCAAGCATAGAGATATAAACTAGAGGGGGCACAGCCTATCTCAATACATTGAGAGTCCTGAAACATTATTTTGGGGCTCTCAGGGGCTCTGTGTAACCTCAATGAAACCTCTTCTAAGAGCAAGTTAAGGTTATAAGAAATCAATTGTTTTCTGCTTCCTGGACATTGTTTGTGTTTTGATTTATATTTTTAGCATTCTACTAAATAATTCACTGTAATTTTGTTCAGTTCATTTGATTATTGAAAGTCGAAGGAGGTCAGGTTATTTTTTCGATGTTTCAAAATTCAACCAATAGGGCCCCTCTAGTAATATATCTTTATGGTTTCAAGGGCTGAATCCAAGAAGCGTGTAGGCAAAAAGCAGGTTATACAAGTCTAAAAGCCCTTAAAACTTGCTTTAAAACAGTAATTCGCAGTGATAAATCCAAATAATTTAATTATATTTCATTGATCTACTTATTCTTATGAAATTTGGTTCCAAGAAATCATTTATGCTCTCCTAACCTCTCCCCCCCCCGAGCATTTGCACTGACATTGAATTTATTATTAAAACTTTTATTAGACGATGTTTCAGTTTCATTTGTTTCGCGTGACAATACTTGTTTTATTATTAGTTTCATTGTTTTCAGATAGGGGGGGGGGGCAATCGATTTTTAAGAAACAAGTACTTGATCTGACCTTAAAATTGGATTTAATATTCTAGAGCATTTTGATTGTTTGTCGTTGTCCAAGAAATATTTTTATTATTTTCTTAGTAATAATTTGTTATTATTTATTTATTAATGTATTATTTATTCAATTATTATTTATTAATTTGAATTTTTGAACTTTCTGTCCGTCCAGGTCCAGATGAATGTTTAATAATATTGGATAATTGTAGGAATACATAAAATATTTATTTATTTTCTAAGAAAAATAAATATTTTCTTTTTTTTCTTCTTCTTTTGAATATTCAAAACAAGCTACGATTGGTGGAATTAAGCTTCCTTATCTCATTGATAAAAAAGCGTGCTATTATTTTTTAATCATTTAGTCATGCGTTGCAACAGGAACTCAAGTATGAATACTTAAAAAATTAGTAAAAACTAATAATTATATTAAATTCTGGACGCTATTTTGAACTTTTTTAAATTCTATGTTTAAATTTTTCTCTACTAATTTAAAGTTTTTAAACGATATATTCCTCAATTAAATGCTTTTAATTAAAGTTCAGATTTTAAAAAATTTTAAGCATACAACATATATTCTCTTTTTCTAACCTTTTAGAGCTTTAAAACGATATACAACACGATTTTTTCACTCTAAAGTTTCATTTCTTTAAATATATATGAATATATATATATATATATATATATATATAATATATATATATATATATATATATATAATATATATATATATATAAAGAAAATTTTCCCTACCTTGCGTTGAGGTCGCTTTAAACATAATAACTATATACAAACCATGTTTCCTTTGTATAATCAAATAAAGTTAGACTGAACATCTCTATGTCGTGTATAATGTTCATAGCTTTATATTATTGTAATGATCGTCCATGAACTTTGTGGGTAAATACCCGCAGTCAAGTTCAAGAACTCCTTAATCTACACATTCTTCCTTTTCAACCTTTGTCATTTATTTATCTTTCATTTTTCCAAAGTTGAATAAAAAGTAATGAATGCCGTAACATATGTATGATATGCTATATATATATATAATATATATATATATATATATATATATATATATATATATATATTATAGATATATATATATATATATAGATATATAGAAATAATTAGGCTTATTCCTCATGTTATTTTAATAACATAAGCATAGCTCAGTCTTGAGTTGTGTTCATGAATTTTACTTCAAAGGTTTTAATTTTTTTTTCTTTTTATAATTGTCCTACTCCACTAATTTGCGGGATCTCTATAGTACAAAACACGGTTATTATCAGTTAACAATGTAGAAGAATAGTGTTGAGGGACCAATGAGGTTAGTCCTGGATGTTAAAAAACGCCTTCTATTTCATATTAGGGCAAGTTCATTGGTTCCTCAACACTATTTTCCCACGCTGTCAACTGATTATTATAACCGTTTTACGCGTATAATAACACTATTAAAAGCCGTAATGAGAAAAGATTCATTTGCGGACATGCGTAGTTAATTACGAAATCAGGGAAAACCGTTTTTTCCAGAGCTATTAAACCACCTGTATGTTTCCTTTAAAGACAAATGCAAGCAAGTACTTAGGTTATTAAAGACAACTTAAAACTGACGTCATTAATAATGGAAATTTTTTATAATCTTAAAAAATCATTAGTAAGATATTTAATTTTTTTAAGCTTAATAAAGTTTAAATGAACTTAAATTAAGTTCTTCCTTTCAACGTAATTCTGCTTAATGTTGGTAGCGGTTTTCCCCCTTTTTTACAGCGTACATCGCTATTGCTATAGTTATTATAGCAAATAACGTTATCAATTTCGTTTTTTTTCGTCGTTATCTATTCCTTATCACCATAACTTATAAATCTCTTAGTATCTCTATTTCTTACCACCATAACTTATAAATCTCTTAATATCTTAATTTCTTATCACCATAACTTATAAATCTCTTAGTATCTCTATTTCTTACCACCATAACTTATAAATCTCTTAGTATCTTAACTTCTTATCACCATAACTTATAAATCTCTTAGTATCTCTATTTCTTACCACCATAACTTATAAATCTCTTAATATCTCTATTTCTTATCACCATAACTTATAAATCTATTAGTATCTTTATTTCTCATCACCATAATTTATAAATCTATTATTATCTCTATTTCTTATAAATCTCTATGGTTTCTTTATTTTTGTCAATATCAGTAAAATTTTCAGTAATATTGCTGGCATATTATATTCTGGCAATAATATCTCTGGCATCTTATATTCTAGCAATAATATCTATGACATATTTTATTCTGGCAATTATATATCTATCTATTTTTATTCCAAAGTTTCTTATATTATTTTCTTAATTTATTTTTTTTAATAGAACTAATAAATTATTTATTTATATAAGTAGGTTATAATATAAAGATATATAAGGTTATAATGTATAAATATAAAATAGGTTTTTATAATTTAATAAATAGGTATTAATTAGTTATCTTTATCCTATTTCTAAATTTCAAAGTATACTTAGCATATCTCAACATTAAAATACGGTTGGTCTTATTATCACAGTTCCACAATTTTAATTAGTAGCTCAATTATTTTCGGTTTAATGTCATAGTGCAATTTTTGATTGTTATTTTTTATTTACAATCTTTTTTTTAAATTTAGTTACAAAGATTTTTTTAAGTTAATTGCGAAACTTATATATTACTAATTATAGCAGGTTTGTTGTTATAAGTTTTTACTGTCGAGTGTAATTGATTTTCCTTGTTTTGTTGGAATAGTGGTTGTTGTTATATTGTGCTGTTACGTCAGTTAGCTACACCTTTGAGTCATTAGTGCGTTTTTATTGTTCAGTAATGATATGCGTCGCTTTTCGATGTATTTGTTGACTGACGTCGTAGATATTTGCGTATTTCGGACTGTAGCGTCATCCATGTTAATAATTGACGTCACGTCGTGACGATGCGTTTAATTTTTTTATTTTGGTCCCGAACGCCGGTTTTGGATTTTTCGTATGAATTTCGCGTGCATGTTTACTTTTGTTTGAAGAGGATCTCTTTTCACTTTGTTGGAGAGATATCAACCTTTCTTAGAGACTCTTGGATGGTGTAGTCTAAGGAATAAAGCCTGGCAAAAAGGGCTCAACTACGTCACCGATTTCTGTCTTTTAACTCCCCTCCCTATAACTACTACCAAGGATCTTGAATAAAGAGGATGGAGCATTAAGGAACTTTTCTTACCCCATGGACGTTATATAAGATAGAGAAATAGGAACAACCTTACCTTCCCATAGTTATAGCATAAAAAGACGCGAACAAGATAAGTCGAGTTGGCTCCTAACTTTTTGGTTCTTTTTAAGTCACAAGACAGTTTAATAAATCGAATACGGACCACCTGGGAACTTTTACTTATCACATTAGATTCGCTACGCTCATCCTCAGACTCGCTTCGCTTCTCCAAATATACAATTCGCTAAATTTATTTTGCAACACTCTTTCCTAGAGTGTGGAATTGTGGGAACTAGGGTTGCCAATCCGATCCGATTGCACAGGTAAAGACACTTTACCTCATTTATTCCGTAGGTATATATATATATATATATATATATATATATATATATATATATATATATATATATATATATATATATATTATATATATATATTTAATATATATACTATATATATATATTTATATATATTTATATATATATATATATATATATATATATATATATATATATATATATATATATATATTTGCTATCTGAGGTGGAGCTAAGCAAGTCCGACGGGACGAGAAAAAGTTCCGAGGTTACATGTACCCATTTTTTACTTTTGTTTCATTTATTTTCCCAAAGTCATTAGCATTGTTTATAAAGCAGATATATTAAGCAAATACACAAAGTTATTTGCATTTGGAATATTTTGAAACCAAACAAACAAATATAGTAGAAAAACTGGTTGTCAAGTTCACATCCGTCATATCTTGTTTATTACTTCCCGGCGGACTAATACATCGCAAAGTATTAGGTATGATGTTAAACTATTACCGCCTTCGCACATAAGCCAAGCCAAGTAGAGAGGTCCGAGTTCGATCCTAGTGCAGTATTTATAACTTTTATGCCATCCTAGTGACGCGTATAGAATGGAAACTTAACGCACTCTTTCGCCAAAAGAGTGCGTTAATTAAATTTATAATTATATAATATAATATAATAATGAATAAAATAAAAAAATAATTTTTCCACGCATTACTCCAACGAAAAACGCAACTTTTCAAAGAGATTGTGATGTCTTATCTAAGATAAACATGGAGTTAGGCGAAATTTAGGACTCTTAATACTAATTATAAGGACAGTAATAAAATTTTGCTGCCATACTAAAAACAAAAAAAACTCCTAAGGAATTTTGGGTTGATTTTCTAATTACCATATATATATATATATATATATATATTATATATATATATATATATATATATATATGTATGTATGTATATTGTTCCTGGACGTTTCTATGGGGTGCGATAACTTCCAATCGCTCTCTCGGATCGAAATGAAACTTTGTACAAAAAACAACCTTGTTAATGTCCCGAACCCTATAAATAAAAAAATAAATAAATAAATAACCATTTATTGCACATTACACATTATGAATACAATTTTACAAAACATTTGTCCCGAACCCTATTGTTCTGAAATATGTGTGACGTCATTAACCCATATCAATGATTCACAAACATCTCAAAAAATCACAATTCTTCAGAAAGTGTGTAGGTCGCACTGCAATTTTTTACACACATGTACAACTATCTACGTGGTTAACCAAAGTACGTAGTTAATTTTTATCACCATCATTAGTTCCGGTTTTATTGATTGACATATATAACATAATGTAAACCAATGACGTTTTTGTCTAATACATTTGAAATTTAGGTTATATCGTGCCAGTATGTCACTTATATGAACTAGTAATATGTCTAACTGATACAGGACATCAACTGATATGAGACACCTACTGACATAGGCGCTAGGGGCGCGAAGCGGTTAGCGCCGAGACCGCGAAGGGGTCAAGAGGCTAAAACCCTATTGTTTTAAATTTAATACAAGCAAAAAGTAATGAAATGAAAAATGAAATTTTAAAAGCTTATAGCATTAATACTGAAATACGAGCCAGAATACATTATGTAAATTTTAATCCAGTTTCAACACATAGACACTTATTCAAAAACCCCTGTGCAATTATTTGTAACATACATACATACTAGATCTGACACACAACTACACTCACACACCTACCGAAATAATTCATATGCATTCCCTATCTACTTATAATTGACTCATAAAGGATTGAGGCAAAGGATCATTATTTAGAATGTGGGGATAGTCCTAATCTCTCCTTAAAGTTTTAAACTTTTAAAAAAGACCCTTTGCCGTCACCCTACTTTAGTAAGAAGTTAGAAGGGCGAGCGTAGCGAATCCGTTGTAATGAGGAAATGTTTCGAGGTATCCCGTACCCAATTTTTAGCGAATTTTCAAAGAAAAAATGAGCCTATGAGGTGTATTGAAAAGGGATATATATATATATATATATATATATATAATATATTATATATATATATATATATATATATATTCAAGACACTTTCTTGTAAACGCTCTATCTTTCGAACGGATTATTTTTTAATCAAACTTTTTAATCAAACGGACGATGAAATAAAATTTTGAGTAGGGTGTCGTTTTCCATATTTGTTGAGCCTCTGAGTTGATTGGCAATTGTCCGGAGTCAATACGAGCACTCAAACTCAGGGTACCTGGGTTCAAATCTTGGTAGGGACGATTTTTTATCGTTGTCTTTTAGTATAAGTTTTTAACTACAAAATAATTCTGGCGCGGTGGTCCGCATGTTAAGCGAATTTCCTTTGGATGCGTGTTTCTGTGCTTTACAACAATGCTGGTTGAAATGATAATTTTGTAGTTTTTAACAATATATAAGTTTACAACTACTAAATAAATAATTCTGGCGAGGTGGTCCGCTGTGGGACGAATTTCATTTAAAATATAAGTTTCCGTGCTTAACAATCCATTTCTTGCTTAAGGTTCCGGTTCATGCTTTAGAACCTAAGCAGTTACTCAATTGTCAAGCACTGTTTGTAACTCATTTTGTCTGTATTTTTTAAAGGAAATGCGCATAATTATCCAGTTGGTTTACAAAACTATGCCTCTAAAATTAGAAGTACGCACTATTATTTGCACTAGTTTAAAGCTTAGTTACTTATCTTTAAGCTTAGTCAGTTATCTTTAAAGATTTTAGGGCATTTCCTTTGAAAAATACAGACAAAATGAGTAGTGCTTGACACTTGAGTAACTGCTTAGGTTCTAAAGCATAAACCGGAACCTTAAGCAAGAAATGGGTTGTTAAGCACGGAAACACGCATTCTACATGAAATTCGCCCGACAGCGGACCACCGCGCCGGAATTATTTATTTAGTAGTTGTAAACTTATAAATTGTAAAAAAAAAAGATAAAAATTATCAATCCAACCAGGATAATTGTTAAGCACGAAAAAACGCATCCAAAGGAATGGATGCGCATTCCGCATGTGGTCCGCATGTGGGCCCGACATGCGGACCACCGTACAAAAATTATTCTGTGAAGTACATGTTTTTCTGTAAATTACATGTTTTTTGTGAGAATTCCGATAAGAAAATTGATTAGATTGATGTTAAACATAATGCTGTTTTGTGTTGACTGGGTTATTGTTTGTTTATATTTGGCTCGCAACCAGAATACTATGAGGGGCCAGTACGTCATTTAAACAAGTACGTTAGGATGCACTTTTATCGATGAATGCAGTTAATGCAATAAATGTTTCTATGTTTATCTTGTTTACAAACATCTTTTTCTTCGCATAATTTTCATTTTTACTTTTCCTCATTTTCACTGCACTTATATACAGGAAAAGTATTGTGTTTGCCGAAACTTCTAAAATCAGGATTTCACCAGAATTATCAGTTCCAGATGTTTTTAAGACCTCCTGAGTGGTTTTTACGAATTTGTTTGCGAGTATTATTTAATTTTCTTGTATATTTATACTAGAGAGTTGAAACTTTGTACAAAATTAATCTTTACGTCTAGATGTGCTATCCAGAAAATATTTTTTATGTCGTCATTAACCAAAAAATCATGACTCAGAAGAAATTTCAAAAATTCATAAAAAATCACCTAATCATTTTGTAAAAATGCAAGATGTTAAAAATATATAAGGTGATTCAATTCGAAGTAAACAAACCAAACACATTCGCAGGTTATAACCTGACGTTTTTATGAATGACGTGTGACGTCATTGCAGGAATCAGTATAGCCGTTCAACATTGAAAATTGACTATTTATTCCTGCAATGACGTCAATTCCGAACTATAACCTAACATGTCAAAAAAATTGATTTCATTCATAAAACCCTCCAATTGAATCACCTTATAAACTCTATCAGCTTGGTAAAAATGTTTGAATCAATTTGACATTTGGCACACATTAAATATACAAGACTAACATGTGTGTAGAGTTTCATCTCATTATTAGCACTAATTCAATTTTTATCGAATGACTTGAATTCGTTGTTTAAAAAATCAAAAAATAATCCCCTATTGAGTTGACTTTTAGTACTAGTGTGTTGCTTTTTGTAATAAATAATATATTAAGTTTCGTTTCAATACAGCAAGAATATCTATGGTTTTTGTTTTGGGTCATAAAAGTTAAGCAGCATCAAGCAAGGTCAGTGCTTGGAAGGGTGACCATTGTGAGTGAAACTTACGTTATTACTATCTGAGAACGAGCGAAGCGGGTTCGAAGAGGTGTTTGAGGTATAAATTTGGCGCGAGATATTCTGAGAACGAACAATAATGAGATAGAACTTGGTGAATATATATATTTCTAATACGTGACTAAATGTGTGCTAAATCTTTAACCCTATCAAATTTTCCAAATTTGATCAAGAAATTTGGAATTTTTCTAAATTTTCCAAATTTGATCAAGAAATTTGGAATTTTTCTAAATTTTCCAAATTTTTGCTGTCATAAAAAATGTTTAGATGACACAACTAGACCTAAAGACTAATTTTTGTACCAAGTTTCAACTCTCTAGCATAAATACACTGGGAGACAATAAAAACAGACACACATATAGACAACTTTGTGAAAACCAATCAGGAGGTTTTAAAAACACATGAAACTGTTTCGTGTTTTTCTGCAAACGCAACACTTTTCGTATTTACGTACAGTATAAATGAGGAAAAGTAAAAAAATTGTATAAATAAAAAGAATTTAATAATTATTTCACTCATACATTATGTATTGAATATACATGATAAAAACGTCTGATAAAAATTTGTTATAAAAATATACAAATGAAAATATAAAAGTTTATTTTATGTAATGAATTTTAGTTCTTTGTCCGCGTGCGGAGATTGTAAAATACATATATTTTAAAAAAGGAATGTAAAAATAAACCAAAAGAGACTGAGAAAATATGAAATATAAGTTCCATGGGGATTTTAGGATTAGGGCCTGGGGTCAGATTATTAGGGACTTTGGAAGGGAGGCTAAAAGGGTGGTATAGAGCCTCTATATCCAATATGAGAGAGGTCATTATGGGGAGGGTCACTTTTAAGGGGAGATATAGGTGTTAAAATTTTTTATATCAATTTCCTACCTAATTTCACGTGGAATTTTAAGTGAAAAATTCATTGAATATTTATGTAGATTTGAATTTTGTTTTTTAAGCTTTTTTTCGACATAGCACTGGCTTTTCTCGTTTCTATTTTTAATATTTTCTGCCTTTAGTTTTTTTCCTTTTCCTCATTTATACTGTATATAGGAAAAGTATTGCGTTTACCTAAAAATCCGAAAATGAGATTTAATCTGATCCGCTTCTGGTGTTTTAAGACCCTTCAAGTGGTTTTAGGAAGTTGTTCGTCTGAATGTATGTTCAAACGAATCATCGTAGCTCCATGTTTTTTATGCTAGATGTTTGTGTCTCCCAGTGTATTCATGCTGTCACTAACCCACTATAATGACCCCACAAACATGTCAAAAATCGCAAACCTTCATAAAGTGTTTAGATTGGGCTGAAATTTCTACACATGTTCTTGAATATTGTTCTTTTGTTGTTTGTTGAATATGTTCTTGCTTATATCGTAGCAGTATACCATTTTACAACTAGTAGTGTGACAAACTGATATAGGACAACAATCATGTGGCTGCGAAGCGGCCAAGAGACCGTAGGCCTCTTTTTTGCTTCTCTTTCTTCTAGTTAGGAATTATTCTAAGATTTTTTGTTGTAAGAATTGTTCTAGAAATTTTCTGTGGAATAATTTCTGTTAGAGAAATATCGGTAAAAGAATTACCAGTAGATGTCTTGAATTGTTAATGGAGGAAGCGAGAGAAAACGCGGTAATATCATTTTCTTAGTGTCTAGCAAACAAGTAGATTTTCTTAGATGTAATTTCAGAAAATTAGGTTAGGGAAATATTGTTTTAGGACGAGCGAAACTGTTTCGCTACGCTGTTTTTTCTTTTTTTTTTTGTCAGTAAAGGTGTTAGGGGGAGTATTATAGATTAAACTTGCATACTCTTTTTTTATTATTTATGTATTAAAATAAATTAATGTAAACAATATTTTTTTTTAAGACCAGATTATACTAAACTAACTTACGAATGGAAAATTAGTTTGGGTCACTGAGTTGAGGTTTTCAGCGAATTTTCTTCTTAAAACGATGCTTTTTGCGTATTTCCAAGAGAAAAATAAGGCTATGAGTTGCGATCATGGAATATATATATATATATATATATATATATATATATATATATATATATATATATATATATATATATATATATATATATAATATATATATATACACATATATTATATATATATATATATATATATATATATATATATATACACACATATATTATATATATATATATATATATATATATATATATATATATATATATATATATATATATATATATATATACATATATATACATATATATACACGTCCTTCAAAAGGGACGTAAAGCCGGTGGTCTCGAGCCTGTGCGTTGTCAGGTTATCGTTAAAGATCCCTTACCCTAAATGAAACTGGGTATAGGCAAAATTTTGGACCCTCATTGTAGCTTCATTATAACACTATAGTGTGTCTGCCTTGTAGTTTAAAGTGTGTGGAGGTTTCGTTTAACAGTGAAAGCACGTGTTGTTCCCAGTTTTTACTAGACTATAAAAGTCAGTGAAAATATGTATGATTGCTTGAAAAAAGCATGAGAGGAACCATAGAAATTCACGGCTCTTCTGTCTAGATTAAATGAAATATAGCTACACTTGAAATTAAAAGGAGTAGAACACTATCTTAGGGAGCTGGTAAAATGGGCCCAACAATGTGGCCTACTTGCCTGGTAGTTACTACCACTCCCCCCCCCCCATATTTCTACTGTATAAGTTCGAAAGTTATCATACATACACCACGCACACACACATACATATACATATATATATATATATATATATAATATATTATATATATATATATATAATAACTTTCGAACTCTTCTTCAGGTTTGAATAAAAATTACTACAAAAATCGACGTCTTTATTTGATATTATTTCAAAGCGTATAACGTAATTATCCTACAATAATGACTTGCAACAATTTTTAGAAAAAATAGGTGATTTTTGTATTCTGAAGGGACGTAAAGCTAGTAGTCTTAAATCTGTGCGTTGTCAGGTACTCGTTAAAGATCCCTTACCAAAAGATCTTCGGCGACGATCAAAGGTTCTTTTGAACGTCCCTTATAAACGAATGCGACCAAAGTGAGTCCGAAAGAATTATTTAACCATATGTGATATTTATAGGGAAAATTTCCGAGATACTCCATACCTGGTCTTTTAAATTAGATTGGTCCAGGACCCTTAAAAACTATCTAATAAAGATGAGAACCGAACTTCAAACCTTTTGCACTCCAATCTTTCAGTGCAGTCAATTTTGTTCAGTGAGGCTCGTAACGTAGTCAATTCTCTTTGAAAATATTTATACAATTCGTAATATTTATTTCTGATTTTCTTATTGGTTTGTTGTTGTTTGCATTATGACAATAGTCCGTGTTGTTAAAAAGTTTTGACAAAATTTACAGGGAAAGTTTTATCAGTATTTTATAGTACGGAGGGTGGTACGACTGTTTCTCTTTGTATAAAATAAAGTTTTTCTTAGTTTAGAGTTTGTTGAACTCAAAAAAATTTTCTTTTTGTGTCTTGTTCAATAAATTTTCTTGTGATGCTTTTGAGCGAACTAAAGGTAGACTTAGTGAAGATTATTCCAAACTTCTAGTCTTTAAGTCTATATGAGCTATTTAAAATAGATCGTGAAGGCAAAATAATATTTTTTTCAGATGTCGGTTGTATTGTCTCTCTAACGTGATGAAAAATTTTGATTTTTCCGTTATTTTAATTAAAGTTTTTATGAGAAAAATTAGCTAATCTTAGCTAATAATATGGAGAGAGGTAATTATTTAAAAAAGAAGATATATATATATAATATATATATATAATATATATTATATATATATATATATATATATATATATATATATATTAGTATATTACAGACCATCATCAGACTGATAATGGTCTGTAAGACCGAAAGTCGGCTTTGTATAATATAACAAGTTATTGTGAAGAGACTGCGTTTTCTTTCAATTCCTATACTTTTGTTTATTTTATTTTAAGTTTACTTTAAGTATATCTATAGTATTGTTGGATCATAAAAGTTAAGCAGCATCAAGCGAGGTCAGTGCTTGGATAAGTGACCGCTGAAAACAAAACGAATGTAATTACTATTTGGCGGCCAGCAAAGCGAGTCTGATGACTTTTTGCGGTATAAATTTTGCGATTTGTTTGTTATTAGAACGAGCGAAGCGAATCCGAAGTAGTGAGAATAAGCGAATCCGAAGTAGTGAGAATAAGCGAATCCGAAGTAGTGAGAATAAGCGAATCCGAAGTAGTGAGAATAAGCGAATCCGAGTAGTGAGAATAAGCGAGGTCCGAGCGAATCGAATAGTGAGAATAAGCGAGTCCGAAGTAGTGAGAATAAGCGAATCCGAAGTAGTGAGAATAAGCGAGTCCGAAGTAGTGACTATGAGCGTAGCGAATCCAGTGTTGTTTGGAAAATATCTGAGGTACCCTGTACCCGATTTTTTTTATTCTAATTCTAAAGGCCCGTATTCAAAGATATCTTCCTAACATTTTCCTAACATTCTCCTAACATTTTTCTAACATTCTCCTTAAGAAACAAGGAGAATGGTTAGGAAGATGTCTTTGAATACGGGCCTTGTTCTCTTAGTTTTAATTATAACATCAATATCGTCCTTTTTCGAATATAAGCCTTCATTTCGATTTCGGCACTCTATTTTATTTTCGCTCTTAAAAAGTTTAGGCTCAAACATAAAATTGTTTACTCGTAAGACCGACATAAACCGTGTTTACATTACATCCACATGCGGTTAAAACTTTTTAGCTATTAAACGTATCATTTCACTATGATGGACTTTATATTTCTCTTCTTTTACATTTATTGCTGTTTTATCTCTCGTAATTTGTTTTTCTTTTTTAAGTTGTTCGATTTTCCGCTAAAAAGAAGGCGGGAATTGTAGAAAAAGCCGCTTCTGCGCGAAATATTAAGAATGTTTAATGTGTTATTTTTTAATATTTGTCATTTATGCCGTAGGTGTATTGGGAAAGCATTGTGTTTGCACTTAAAATCCGAATTATCCGGATTCTAAGTGCCGGACAATTCCGGTAATTGTCACCGGAATTATCCTTTTCAGGTGTTTTTAATACCTCCTAACTGTTTTTTTTACGAAGTTGGCCTGTATGTGTCTGTATTTATGCTAAAGAGTTAAAACTTGATACAAAAATCACTCTTTAGGTCTAAGTTTGATATCCAGAAAATTATTGATTAATGACTTCATTGACCAGCAATAATGACTCGGCAAAAAATTCAAAAAAATGCTGGAAAATGTTTCCCTCTGAAATTTCGCACTCTTATAGTCATATATAAAACTAAAATTTGGGCCAAGTTTTACCTCATGATCAGAATTAGTTCAATTATTATCGCATAATCTTAAAAAATCTTTGTTCCTTAAGGAGAATGTTAGGAAAATGTTAGGAAGATGTCTTTGAATCTTGAATAAAAAAAATTAATTAAATTTCTTTAATTCTTAAAAAAGTTTACAAAAAATTATTTTTTTTTTAAATTTATTTAATTAAATAAATTTTAATACAATAAATTTAAATTAAAATTCGCTGGTATCATGGCAGTATGCCACTTACGTAAATTAGTTATATGGCAAGCTGATAAAAGACAACTATGTGGCAGCGAAGCAGCTTCAAGCGCTGAAGCGGTAGGACTCTTGTCATTTGTTCTATTATTACTTGTTTGTCAGGGTTTGCATTAATGCTAATGAAAGAGTTTCCTATGAACAGACTCTAATCCTCAGAATTACATTTACTTATCAATTATACTTATGAAATATAATTTAAAAATCGGGTACGGGGTACCTCGGAACTTTTCATTACATCGGATTCGATACGCTCATCCTCTGGATACGCTCATCCTCCTGCTTCGATACGCTCATCTCCCTGCTTCGATACGCTCATCCTCCCTGCTTCGATACGCTCATCCTCCTTGCTTCGATACGCTCATCCTCCTTGCTTCGATACGCTCATCCTCCTTGCTTCGGACTCACTTCGCTCATCCTCAAAAATACAGTTTACATGCCTTCGGACTTGCTTCACTCGGATAATTCCGGTTTCATCCTTGTTTCAGATTTTTTTGCAAACACAATACTTCTTATTTATACCTATGCTATAAATGAGGAAAAGTAAAAATAATTATACTTATGAAGTATAATTCACCCAGGTGCTTTAAATATAAGTGTCGGTTGTTTGATTTAAGTATTTATTTATATCAAATCCGTTAAACGTGACATGACTTAACACTGTTGCATTGTTCAGTACGTCTGTTTGTCTGTCTGGTCTTAGGCGAACGTCATACAAGTCCCATTTGTCGAAGACTGATCGCTTTCATGACAATAGGTGGTCGGGTAAGACATGGACTTGACCACGTAGACTTGAGTCGTGCGTCACTTGGTCTTTGATGACTTAGTGGTTATTACTTAGGTCATTCATCGAAAGCAGTTATTTAATGAGTTATTTGGGTACTTAACATTTAGATTTGAAACGGATGTTTCGTTCCTTACTCCAATAAAACCGGGGTATCCGGAATATAAATAATATATATATATATATATATATATTATATATTCGAAAATTTCCAGATTTTACACTAATGCTTTTCTTCTTTTAAATAAATGCTATATGCTTTTACATGCATAATTAACTATAAATTAGGCTCAAACCCCGTTTTTGTGTAAATAAATAAATAACATAAAATAAAATTATAAGACAAAAGCTTAATATATCATTCTCTAGACAAAAGCTTAGCGTGACCAATGTTCTTATCTCTAGCTTAGGGATATAAGTAACGTAGATGTTGGTTCATTAATGTAACCAAAAAACCTCCGTCTGGGGGTTCGGAATTATTTTTCATATATATATATATATATATATATATATATATTATATATATATATATATATATATATATATTATATATATATATATATATATATATATATATATATATATATATATAATATATATATATATATATATATATATATCATGAAATAATTTCGAACCCTGATGTGAGTGTCGTGGCATATACTCACTCAAAGTTGAGTGAGGTGTATGAACTGAGTATATATATTTTTTAATATTCTTTAAAGTTTTACGTCATCTACTTGAAATTTAGTTTTGGCGAGTATTTATGAAAACTAATTCTTATGACTTAGTTGGTACGACTGAATTTTAAGGGAGGGGGGTCGGTCTGATTTGGCTTCTTCCAGACGTTTTTGCCTTTGCGTGTAGCACACGATAACTTTCAAAGACTTCCTTGAATCGAAACGAAACTTGGCTAGATGTTGGGGGAAGTAACGAAGCCTATTGTTTTTTTTGAAAATGCATGCCGTCATCGACCAAGTTATGACGCAAACAAAAGTTTTTTAAAACTTGGTACAGCGTTTAAACATAGTGTGGTGCGTGAAGGTAGATGGCGGGCTAAATCGATCGAGACCGGTTTCAGCTTAATTGGGCAATCCCAAGTTGCACAAATGGTATATAATTCCGTATATATGTATAACTCTTGGTCGATGACATTTCTTATACTCAATTATGGGCGTCCGCAGGATTTTTCGGAGGGGGGGGGGTCAAAGCTGCCAAGTTCTGTAATCAATCATTTAGCGTGTTTAGTTTTCATCAGTGAAATTATTAAGTAAGTAATTAATAACAATTAATTATTATTAATTATTTAGTTTAGTGAAATTATTATTATTTATTTACTTACTTATTTCATTTATTTGTTTATTTATTTATTTTTTTTTAATTTTTATTTATTTATTTTTTTTTTGTTATAAAATTTAATTAAATTAATAGTTTCTAAAAAAATATTTGAGATAAACAACTAAGAAATACTTAAATTGTGAATCGCAGATTAATAAGTTAATTAAAAGAGTTAGAGAATAAGCATTTGCATGCATGCACTATTAAAAAAAAACACTCATAAATAGAACTCCCCACCACAGCTTAAGAGTTTCTCTGAATACTCTTAAGTGGTGGGTCTCTTTAAATAATGATAAATTAATTGCTCTTTTTTTATATATATATTTGTACTAATGATTTTTTTTTTAAATTATATTTGTATTTATATTAATTAAATAAAGAATATTATAAAAATAAAAAAAAAATCACCCTTTGACAAAAGTCAGAGACATGAGTCCTACAATCCACAGTAGTGGGGATTTGCTAAACTAAATGTTAATCTATTGACAAAAACTATGTCACATTTTATTAATAGTGCTTAAATAAATATTTTAATTCATTTAAACCTATAGCGAGCGAAGCGAGTTCCTTCAAACATATTAAAGAATGTAGTCGCCTCGGTAAAAAAAACCTTCTTTACAGTCTTGTAACATAATATAATATTTTATCCGAGTCATTCTTATTTGATCGAGATTACCTTATTAGCACGATACAGGGTTCTAAAACCGAGTTCTCAAATCATTTGCAATTAAAATTAGATTTAAATTATTTATTTTTAGTATTTATATTTATCAATTTTTCGACTAAATATACGTTTTTAAAACAAGCTATAGAATTAGGCAGTGGGGTATTTACCAATTTTATTCCCTATTGTAAAAAGAAGTAATTTTATTAGTTTATTAGCCCCCCCCCTAAATTATTTGGTTCTAAAATTAGGGTAAAAAGTTAACCTCCAGTTTGATTATCTCAGGGCTAGTCATAGAAAATTTGATGATTGATAATAAGCAGAACAAACAGTTCATTATCATATGCAGGGAATATGTTGAAGAATTGGAGATGAGGAATTTGCATATTAAATTGACGCTAAATTTCATGCAAACCGGTTTCACAATGACGTCATCAATTTACTAAGGGTGTGAACCGATCCATCGGAATTGGTCAGTGTCGGTGTTGGTCGGTTGTTTTACCCCTACCATTACTTAGATTAATACTAATATAGAAGAAGCATAGGACCGTAAAGACATTTGGTGTCTGCATATCTCCTGTATGCAGACACCAGTCTGCATACAAAATGTCTATCTGTACAGACATTTTGTCTGCATATCTCCTGTATGCAGACACCAGTCTGCATACAAAATGTCTATCTGTACAGACATTTTGTCTGCATTTTTCAAAGGAAATGCGCATAATTATCCAGTTGGTTGTACAAAACTATGCCTCTAAAATTAGACGTACGCACTATTATTTGCACTAGTTTAAAGCTTAGTTACTTATCTTTAAGCTTAGTCAGTTATCTTTAAAGGTTTTAGCGCATTTCCTTTGGAAAATACAGACAAAATGAGTTACGGGCAGTGCATGACAATTGAGTAACTGCTTAGGTTCTAAAGCATGAACCGGAACCTTAAGCAAGAAATGGGTTGTTAAGCACGGAAACACCCATTCTAAATAAAATTCGCTCGACAGGGGACCACCGCGTCGGAATTATTTATTTAGTAGTTGTAAACTTATATAATACAAAAAAACTATACAAATTTATCAAATTTATCGTCCCTACCAGGAATTAAACCCAGGTAGCCTGCGTTTGAGTGGTCGTATTGACTCCGGACCACTGCCATTACACTCAGAGGCCCAAAAATATGGAAAACGCCACCCTACTCGAAATTTAATTTTCCACGACCGTAATTTTGGTTTTTGATAATTTTTTTGTGGTTTTTTCGACTTTTTGGTTACTTAGAGTGGTCAGATCGACTTCGGACCGGTTTCATTCGATTCAGCTTACCTTTTTTCAGCGATTCTATTAACCTTTTTTGCGGCAAAAAATATTAACCCTGAATTTTACCGACTTTTTGATTTTCCCTGACTCAGCAAACCGGGTTCATGACGTCAGTGTCCTCCCGAAGGTTCATTTTTGTACGAAGTTTGATAAAAAAATATTAATCCGTTCGCAAGATAGAGAGTTTACAAGAAAGTGTCTAGAAATACATATAAAGTCTCGCGAAACGTATGTTTTCGTCATTAGGGACCTCTGAAACGGATTTGTGTCGTGGTCCGAGGTTCGACTTTTGCCATGACGCCTATCCCATTAGCGATTTTTTTCCTAAGGAAATTCGCTAAAAACAATGCTACATCTGGGAACACAACAACGTGCTGCCTTTGTTTACGATTTGATACACTGGTCATTACTATTAAAATTTTGTTTATGTCTTGTGTTGAGTGATTGTTAATCCTATTTAAGCAATAAGTCTACATCTCCAGGCTTTATTCTATCTCATCATGGTTAAAAATGATGGTTACATTTTATGGTTCCACTGAAATTAACTTACAACAACGTATTGTAACCTTCGTGTCTCTCATTTGATACTACCAAGTTTTACAAAACATGAATACATGAAACAATGTAACTGTGCGAGAGATAGCTAGGAAATGTATCAAGCAAAATGCAATGCCAATTCCGGACACTGTTGTATCACACGACATTCGTCATCATTGATAAGTTGATGTAATATCATGTTTCATTACGTCTAACTCATCTGAGGGCTGACAGAGTCTGTACTATCTCTTATTATCAATTATATATAATCCCACAGAATATAATGTTAAGATGTTTTTTTCTCTCACTATAAGTTTGGAGCGCGTTCTTGGATCAGAATGACTAGGGGTGTCGGACTTAAATAGAGACGGTAGTCAACACGTAAGACTGACGCTAGCGCTAAGCGGCTAAAAAGTGAACTATATGTCAAAACACCTAGTCCTTAATCGCGTTTTTTTCATCTTTAGAAGTGTAATTTATTTTATCTAGTTTTCGTACTTCAATTTAATGGGCAACCTATAAATTTTTACAGCTGTATTTTTAATAATAATTGTCTAAACATAATTATGACGAAATTATTTTCGTGGTAATTTAAATTGATTTCAAAATCAATTATTAAAAAAAATATTGAATTGTTCTTATTTGTTTAAGTTAATATAGTATTCATTATCTTAAGAGCTCAAGCTGTAACTTTAAACATCTGGGCATATCATAATGTCATTTAAACATCATAATGTCATATCTCTGTTTCGTTACGTCCAACTCATCTTTCGCACAATTATATTGTGTCGACACTAATATTGTTTGTTTATTACCCTCAAACCTCAGTAATATATTTTTTTTTGTTGCAGGTATGTTGAATTGATTTTCCTCGCAACGTAAGTTTATATATTTCATTGATCTTTTGTTTGTATCAAACTTTTTTCGATTTATATTATGTTTTACCTTGATTGTTGCACCGAACTTGCCTAACAATCTATAAAGTGATGTAAAATTTGTAAATAAATAGATGTAAATAATAGGCACTAGGTGTCATTATATCTTATATATACAGTCGGACCTCTATATAACGAACTTAAAGGTTCAAGAGAAAAAATTCGTTATATAGAAATTTCGTTGTATAGAAGTTGAAAAAATAAATAACTCTGTACTATTTTATGATAATTTAATGGATATATAGGATGAATAATAACCTCGCAGTTGCATATTTAGCAGCTTTTTCTTTTATTAGCGGTCCTGTCACAGGCATATTTTTGTCCCTTAACATTGTCAAATGTTGTCAATTGACTGTATATATATATGTATATAATTATATAATATATAATATATATATATATATATATATATATATATATATATATATATTATATTTATTATTTATTTTATTTATTTATTTATTATATATTTATATAATTACGTATAAGACTAACATATGCGCCAAGTTTAATCTCATAATCAGTATTAGTTTATATTTTATCTAATGGATTGTATACGTTTTTTAAAGAAATGTGAAAAATCGAAAAGTTATCCGATTGATTTGAAATCGGTTACAAGTTAGTCCAAGAGCCAGGCCTCATTTTGTACTGCTTCAAACTAAATTATTCTGAAAATATACCTTAAAAAAATAAACCTTAATTATTATTTATTATATACCTTAAATCGTGAAGGAAAAGCATAGTCTGCCTATCCAGAGTGGAGCCTTTCATATGATTGCGCATGCTCAAAATTTTATAAAATTGCACTAATTCCAGTTTTCTTACAATGATGGGCTCCCAACATTCTCTCGACTCTCCCAACGACTCTTACAAGTCGTGTGCAAAACATGAAGAGACCTTTTTTTTAAAACTGATAACATTTTCGTTAAAACGAGTGTTTTTTCGTCAAAATCGCATAAATACTAATAAAGTTATGACATTTTTTAAATGGCAAGAAATGCACAAAAAGCCAATTTTTTTCCATAGAAATTCGCTGACTTTGTATAAATTAAACATTTATTTAGTTTTTTTTTAAAGAACTATAACTTGGTTTCAGTAATACGATTTTGGTGATTAAACCCTCGTTTTGTAGAACATTTAATCAATTTTAAAAAAAGTTCTTTTCATTTTTAGCTCACGACCCACAGGGAACCACTTATTTCAAGAAAACTGAAAGTTGTTCGATTTTATAAAATTTTGAGCATGCGCAATCATATGAAAGGCTCCACTCTGGATAGGCAGACTATGTTTTTTCTTCATATTTTAAGACATATTTTCAGAAATATTTGGTTTGAGGTAGTACAAAATGAGTGACATTTTTTCAATTCTGGCTCTTGGACTATGCGTATTTTTTACGGAATAAATAAGTATAGTAAGTTTCTTTAAGCTACATCTAGCGTGGTCAGGTCATGGATGGGTGACCACTTGGAATAAAAATAATATATTTAATGTCTAAAGACATACGAATATCCGAAGACGTATTAAAGTATATATTTAGTAGCTTATTTATTTTGAGGACGAGCGAAGCGAGTCCTAAGTATTAAGGATGAGCGTATAGCGAACCCCCTATAATAAGGAAAATTTCCGAGATTCCCTGTACCAAAAATTTTTGTTTAAGTTTAAATAACATTCAATGTTATTGCCTCATTTCCTGGATCCTATCCTTCCATTTAATAGAATTTTAAATTAAAATCGGTAAATCTATCTAACATGTTTTTAGATATAACAGTGTGGGAAATTCAACAGTTTCCTTAAATTGTATTTGTCTCTGGTAATTCTGGTTTATTTGATCGGAAGAAACTAGTGTATGGGAAGGAACAGTAGGAAATGGTGATAGAGGGGGAAGGAGGAGGGGGAGGAGAGAAGAAAGAAACTAATAGTGCACAAATATATCAGAGGAAATTAATATAAGAAGAATCGCTTTTCTTTTCCTTATACCGTACCATAGGGATATAGAAAAGTCTTGTTTGGCTCTAAAAATTAATTATAAAGATTTCAACTGTGTAATCTTTTTTTTAGTGATTTTCTTTGAGAATTTTTCTTTGAATTTTGTATAGCAAGGGTAGCTGTTTCAGAGGAATATAAAAAAACAGGTTTTAATAAACTATATATATATATATATATATATATATATATATATTATATATATATATATATATTATATATATATATATATATATATATATATATATATATATATATACATACATACACGCATACAGACAGAGAACGTTGCAAAAACCACTTGGGAGGCCTTAAAACGCCTGAAACGGATAATTCCGGTTTTGGATTTTTTTGCAAACACTTTAACACAGGGCTGGGCAAACTTTTCTAGCACAGGGCCGCTTGGTCGTTTTACAGCCAGTCGCGGGTCGCATTCCTTACATTTTTAAAGTATGCTTAACCCGCAACAAAATGCAGTTAGCTGGTGTTTTACTAGAGTCAAATTTATTCTCATAAAATAGGAATTGGGGTCAAGTCAATTATTTACAATATCTATGATGAACAAGCAAAGCAAAACAAATTATTCTATATTTATGTAGTTATTATAAAAAAATATCAAGCATATGGATTAATTTAAAATAAAAATAAAATTAATGAGAGGTGTAAAGCTGTTTTTGCTCCTTAATTTACAAAGATAAATCTGGCTCCAATATAGTTGAAGAAATCCTTAATAGATTTTGTAAGTGCTCATCCGTTATAGATGAACGCCCAAGAATTTTTTATTACATTCATGATAGAGAACGAATGTTTGCAAATATAAGGCGAACTAAAAATGAATAGCACCCAAGATGCTCCAATTCAACATCCTTATTAGGCAATTCACAAAAGGCAAAATAGCTTTTTTATCTTATTATTATGAAAATAAAAATTCGCTAAAATAATTAGAATGCACCAAATCAGACAATGAGAATTAATATGAAAAGCGGCCGCTCTTTATGTAATTGTTTCTTATTTTACTTGTTTTTGTTTCTCCAAACTTTAAAGTTAAAGTAACGATCCATTATCTTAGTATCTAACTTTTCATAATAATTTTGAATTAAATAATTTATTTGCTTATATACCTAATAATGTTTTTAATTTTTTTTCCCAAACATTTTAATTTTGCCTGCGGGCCACATAAAAATGCTCCGCGGGCCGCATGTGGCTCGCGGGCCGTAGTTTGACCAGGCCTGCTCTAACATACTACTTTTCCTATATAGCTACGGTATAAATGAGCAAAAGTAAAAATGCTGTACTGTTCATTTTATAATCTATAGAATAAATATGAGCACTTTTTCGAAAAACATAAATAAGAATTATAATAATAATAATAATGCCCGTTTAGAGCCTTGCGGCTCATCAGGGATAACCCCTGCGGGAACCAACTCGGGTGGTAGTAGCAACCGATACGCTCAAAGTGTATTCTAAAGTTGGCGATAATTTATCTAAACAATTATCTTATATAAACTGAGAGCATAACCTGGATGCGAACCCCAGACCTCCGTGGGTGTCAAAGGTCAGTGTAAAGACTAACGCCTAATCGAACTCGGCCACGGAGGCAAAATAAGAATTAGTGACCGCTAATGCTTTGGTTAAAAAGCATATACCGGAAATTTTAAGTTTTAAATTTTATTAAAAAGTTTTAAATTTTAAGTTTCCGGTATGTTTTTTTAATATGAGCTATGGCGTGGGGCCGCCGCAAAGTGGCCCTAGAGCCGACGGCGAGGAGCAGCCAAATGCAGTGGCCAAAAACCTCTGCATTTATAAAATAAAATAAAATAAAAATTTATATAATTTAACAAAATAAAATAAAATGAAATTGATAAAAATTTATGTTTTATTTTTAAAACATTTAAATAATTTTTAATCCATTTGGTCCCTTTTCTTTGATTTTATTACTACTTTATGCTTTAATGAATAAATATAAATAGTTAAATGAATTATCAAGAAATAATACATTTACAATTGTGAGTCAGATTCACCTGCAAGGTCAAGGGATATTATATAACGAGCTGTTTAAGTAATCATTATAATTAAACAATAAAAATAACTATAAACTAATTATAGATCTGTTTGTCTAACTGTATTTTCTAACGCTACTTATGTCTATCGTTAGTTTTACAGTAAATCACATGTAATGCTAATGTAATTCTGATTGTGTAGTGATTTGTCTAAATTTGACAAATTTGCTGACAGATGTTTCGTTTTTTGGCTTCCTAGTGCCATGTGTTTTTTAATAGTGTTAGTTTAGGGTTTTGTTAAATTAATGCAGTGTTGCCAGTTTTTTTTTTGTTGCTGAAACTTTTTGTTTTCTAGTGCCGGTACCCTTGAACTTGAACTCCATGTTTGTACACAGAATTTATCTATTTAAAAATAATGAACTGCGTTGGCTTCCGCGGTTATTGTCATGGAGGTTTAGGTCTTCTGGTGGTGACCGCGTTAATGTAGATGCAGAATCCGCGAGCCGAATTCGCTGACCGACATCTTAGAGGCGAAAAAGAAGAGAAGGAAAACTGTGAATTCCACTGTTTGACTTGTATTTATTTACCTTAAATGTCTTTCTCTTAGCCGTTTATTCTTTATGTTATATCTGGCTCTGATGATGGCCACATGTAGGTTGAAAGCACTTTGAATAAATATATAGTTTTGTGGAGAGACTGTATTCTTCGTTTCTTTAATTATGAACAACTCCACTAGTGCTCATTCAAAATCATACAAAACAATTTTTTATTTTTCTTTCTAAGTAGGATTTTTTAAATTTTGTTTTGTCTTTTTTGTTTAATAGGCACTGATGATGACCTCTTGTTTGGTCAAAAGCTCTGCTTTATTGTTATTAAAATCTTTAACTGTGGAGAGACTTTTTGTTCTTTTACGATGGACTCTATGCTTATTTTAAAACAAAAAACATTGTTTGCACTTACTTAAAGCTCTGTTAGTTTATGCCAAGTAGCATAAACTACTAATAAGGCGCGGTCAAATATCCACGGCCTTCTAGATCCCTTTGGGCATCGGATCACCAACAAACTTTTTTTATCATTCATTCTTATGGAAAATTTTCGTGGTGCGTTAGTTTTTTTTTCAAAATTTTCAGTAATTTTCCGGATTTGTGATAAATGAAGCCTATTTCCGTAATAGGCCGTGGATATTCGACCTCGCCTTATCAGTAGGTCTAGTAAAGCATAATCTTCCACTTGCGAGCTAGTTAGTCCCAGGGTGGACATCTTGCTCAAACTATCTATTGATGAAAACTATACAGGCAAATAAGAGCAACTATAGGTTTTAATAATAAGAACGCGCTTTGACCTTTTCTCTGGGTAAGTGTGAAACCTTGATAAAAAGTAATTGTCTTGTGAGGATTTATAGGGGCTGTAAATTCCGCTTTTCCTGCAGTTAACCTAAATACTAGTCTTGTCTTTCTCTAAGGGAAATCTGAAAATGCTTTGGGCTCTTTAATAGAGGTTTAAAAATTCTTGAAACACTCGGGAGGCATTCCACCTTAAAATTTACCGTTTTAAGTGCGTCTATATTCACGATTTAACGTACGATTCACGAAACGGAACCCGTTATAAATTATTTAACGTACGATTCACAGCACGGAATATGTTATAAATGATTTAACGTACGATTCACAGAACGGAATATGTTATAAATGATTAAACGTACGATTCACAGAACGGAACAAGTTATAAATGATTTAACGTACGATTCACAGAACGGAATAAGTTATAAATGATTTAACGTACGATTCACAGAACGACATAAGTTATAAATGATTTAACGTACGATTCACAGAACGGGATGTGTTTTAAATGATTTAACGTTGGTTGGATTATCATAGTTTAGCAGCGCAAGCGTGGTCAGTGCCTGGATAGGTGACCGCGAGAAGTGACCCGGACTCATTGACTATCTGAGTACAAGTGAAGCGTGTCCTAAGTAAGGATGACTAGCGAATCCGATGTGACTAGGAAAAGTTCCGAGGTACCTTGTACCCGTCTTTTAATTACATAAATGTAATAAAAATAATGTATTTTACATAGAGAAACGTTAAATTTTATTACATAAGTTAACCTTTCAATGTTTCCTAGTTACGGGTCTGGATATGCATCCCATGAGATACCAATGAAATGTTTTATATCCTGAGTTATAACTTAGGGAAATAATTCTCTTATTAGCATTAGAGAGATAAAAGTACACAAGGTTGTCATGGTAACATGTAGTGAATAAATGCATGAAATGTCGTGCCACCAGGTGGGGCAGTAACTGGGAAATTTCCCTTATTTATTCAACATAATCCTTCATGTAGTGTTTTTTTTTTTTTTTTTTTTTTTTTTTTGTTTTGTATTTTTACCTAGTGTACGAGTATAGTAATGAGGGAATTTGGTGTAATATAGTGAAAATAGTGCTTTGTCATGTCCGTCGGATCGTTTGAAACGGATTTGGTTGGTTGATCCTTGGCAACATAATGCAACCTTGGTTTTTAGCGAATTTTTAAACATCTTGTGGTTATAAAATAGAGGAGTGGAAGGAGGTGTTTTTTGGGAGGGGTAACATACAGATCAAATAGAATTGTATGTATGTGTTTTAAATTTCAGCCTGATAAGATCACATTTCAAAATTCAGTGAATTTTTCCCGTGTCATTTGTGTGTTTTTACAGACTCACACACAAATATATATTATATATATATATATATATATATATATATATATATTAATATTCTGTGTGTGTGTGTGTATGTTTGTATGTGTGTTGTGTATGTGTTTGTTTTTCCCCACCTGTTGTCACCTCTTCGCTCTTCAATTATCTTTAATATTTGTTTTTGTCATATTTATTCTTATGTATGAGTCTACGTCCTACTCTCTATCGTCAGCATCCGATTAGTTCTACTTTCATCTACTTATTTCATCCTACATCTGCCTTATTTAACTATAGCGGTATCATATCTCCTATGATCTTCACAAACCTGCCATGTAAGATCTTCTAACTTTGTAACTGTAGACTCTGGCGAGAGGAGCGTTTGTGGCCACGCTAAAGGATCCTTTTTAACCCTCCGATAAATCAAGGCCCGGTTGCAAGTCCGTGGGTCAGAGTATAACGTTTGCATCGTCCCGTGTTTGTTTCTTTTTTATGTGTTTATGTATATTTGTATCTTTATGAATTGAGTTATATATATATATATATATAATATATATAATATATATATATATATATATATATATATATATATAATTATATATATATGAATCCCCTCTTTTCAAAAAAGCATCTCCATTTTATGACTCCAACCTCAAAAGTTGATTTTTTCTTTAAAATTCGATAAATCGCATCTGGTTTACAATTAAAAAATAGGATCCTTCAATAATTAAAATAACAATACAAATAGGAATAATTAGAGAAATAAAAGAAAAAAAAACTTGTTAGACTTGTTTCCTTTCGAGTCGGCTGGGAATTTCCCTGACTGAGTAATTTTATATGTTCTTCATATCCTGACAGATCCATCCCACGTATCATTGCACCTCCTAGCGGATGATTTGGGAATCCCTCCCTATAACTTAATTTTACGACGGAATTCTTGGAGCTGTCAGGAATGAAATATTAATTAAAGCGGAGAATCCGGAATTTAGGATTTTTTTTTAAATTCTTTAAAAGATTATTTATTTTTGTGTGTCCCCTTAGAGGTTGAAAGGAGCTTTGAATTATCCTGATGTTTTTTACCTTCGTTTTTAGATTCTTCTTTTTGAGTTATATAACACATCCTTTTTTCTAAATATAGTAAACTGCAGAGGCTTCCTCGGTATTAAAAATTTATTATTAGTACAAGTAATAAAAAAATTCAGTACAATAATATAATAATTACATAGCGGTAATAATTATTTATTTAGCCGCCTTCGTGGTGGAGGTCGTTAGAGCGTTAGTATTTATACTAACCTTTGACATCACGGAGGTCTGGGGTTCGCAGCCCAGGTTACGCTCTCAGTTTATACGACTTTGTCAAATAATATTTCGGCAACTTTAGATTATAGTTTGAGTGTAAAGGTTGCTACAACCACCTGAGGTTGTTCCCGCAGATGATTTCCCTCATGAGCCGCAATGCTCTAAACTCTAAACGGGCATTATGATTAATTATTTATTTATCCAGGAAATAAAGAATGCTATTATTTCCAAAAGGCAAAAGCTGAAGGAACCAAAGGATTTAAATCTCGAGGCGAAGCCGAAAAAATTATGTGTTTAACTCCTGAGGGCAAGCCAAGGGAGTTAAGACTTGAGAAAAAGAATATACATATATTGGTACTTATTTACTTGGTTCCCAGCATAAAATTGGGACCCAAGTAAATATGCCGATATAGGGCAATTATTTACTTAGGTACCGACAATATATTTACTAAATTATATAAAAGAAATTATTTAACAATCCTAATAGGGGATGAAAAGCAATGGGGCTTTTGTATGGGGTTAAGAAAGGGGGAAAAAGAAAGGATTGATAATCAAGTAAATAAGATGATTTAAAGCAAAGGTTTCCTTGGTTTTCAAAATGAAATTGGGACCAAAGTAAATAAGGCGAAATAGGGCAAAGGTTTCCTTGGTTCCCAAAATAAAATTGGGACCTAAGTAAATAAGGCGAAATAGGGCAAAGGTTTCCTTGGTTCCCAAATTGGGACCAAGGCGAAATAAAAGGTAAATAAGGTAAATAAGGCAAATAGGGCAAAGGTTTTCTTGGTTCCCAATATAAAATTGGGACCAAAGTAAATAAGGCGAAATAGGGCAAAGGTTTCCTTGGTTCCCAATATAAAATTGGGACCAAAGTAAATAAGGCGAAATAGGGCAAAGGTTTCCTTGGTTTTCAATATAAATTTGGGACCAAAGTAAAAAGGCGATATAGGGGAAAGGTTTCCTTGGTTCCCAACCTTAAATTGGGACCTAAGTAAATAAGGCGATATAGGGCAAAGGTTTTTTACCCTTTACCCTAATAGGGTAAAAAAAAATTACTCCCAAGGTGCATACAAGATTTTATCTTCAGACGTTGGCTTCTTTTTATTATGGGGGGAAAAAAGAAAGATGTCACTCCACTTAGTATATATTTATTGACAGAGACTACATTCAAACTTAACAGATCATCATCAGTGCCGGTGAAAGCGAAGTAAAGAAGCTAGGAGACCGATAAAATAGATTTTTCCTGAGGCTAGTGTTTGACACTAGAGGAGTGACATCTTTCTTTTTTCTCCCTATTTGGTAACTCCACAATTCATCTTACTATCATCATTTTATTATTGTTATGCCGCCCCCCCCCCAAAAAAAAATATAGTAGTGTCTGACACTACTATCTGACACACAAAAATATAGTGTCTGACACCAGACTCTGGACAAATATAGTGTCTGACACTACAATCTGACACACAAAAATATAGTGTCTGACACCAGACTCTGGACAAATATAGTAGCGTCTGACACTACTTGTTCACACAAAAAATATAGTATCTGACACCAGCCTCTGTACAAATATAGTAGCGTCTGACACTACTTGTCTGACACACAAAAAATATAGTGTCTGACACCAGACTCTGGACAAATATAGTAGCGTCTGACACTACTTGTCTGACACACAAAAAAATATAGTGTCTGACACCAGCCTCTGGACAAATATAGTAGCGTCTGACACTACTTGTCTGACACACAAAAAAATATAGTGTCTGACACCAGACTCTGGACAAATATAGTAGCGTCTGACAATACTTGTCTGACACACAAAAAAATATAGTGTCTGACACCAGACTCTGGACAAATATAGTAGCGTCTGACACTACTTGTCTGACACACAAAAAATATAGTGTCTGACACCAGCCTCTGGACAAATATAGTAGCGTCTGACACTACTTGTCTGACACACAAAAAATTAGTGTCTGACACCAGACTGGACAAATAGTAGCGTCTGACACTACTTGTCTGACACACAAAAATATAGTGTCTGACACAGCCTCTGGACACGTCTGACACTACTTGTCTGACACACAAGAAAATCTGACACCAGCCTCTGGACTAATCTATTTCGTCTGTCTCGTAGCTTCTTTACTTCGCTTTCACCGGCACTGATGATGAACTGTTAAGTTTGAATGTCGGCCCTGTCAAAAAATATATACTAAGGAGAGTGACATTTTTCTTTTTTCTCCCTATTTGGTAACTCCACAATTCATCTTACTATCATCATTTTATTATTGTTATGCCGCCCCCCCCCCAAAAAAAACAATTTTATTTTATTACTCCAAACAATTTCTTTTACCTGGAAACGGATATTAAACGAATATGAAAAAAATGTTTGGGTAGAGTCCTTCTTTCAAGTTTTTTTCGAATAATTCACAAAAACCATGAAAGGTCACTTGGCTTAATAATCAGGCCATTAAATCGAAACAATGAACTAAATTTGCCTTTGTGCCGTGACAAAAATTTAAAATTAATTTCGTATAACAAAATTTCAAGACCAAACGCTGCATTTAAACAACACAAACTGTAAAGTTAAATTCAAAGGGAGCTTATTAAAGACGATGAAATTTCTGACATCTTTGATGTCCGTAACAAAGGTTTAAAGAAAATTAGGGAGGGGGAGGTTACTGTTATCTTCTAATAGAACGAAAAGTATCGAATTTTTCTTTTAAAACCCCCTTTCTGTGAGAAATACAAAGCCAAATTTAATACTTCTCTTTGTGAAAAATAAATGAGAAATTATGTTACAAGGAGAGGGGGGGGGGGGTTGTTAAATTAAAATTTTGTTGTAGTTTATTGTAAATAATTATTTGTTGTTTCCCAGATATTTTGTGTATTGTTTCGTATTATTATTATTAATTTTTTTAAGGTTTTTTGACATAAACCCAGTTTTCTGATTCAAAATTTTTCAATTGCTCATAATAATGAATTTTCCATGAAAAGGATCTTTATTACTTATAATAACAATCTTTATTTGATACAAGAAATAAATCTTCTACAAAATTAAATTGTAATTTAAAAAATTGCTAAATTGTAAGCTTCGCACGCGCTTCGTTTGTCCTCAGATAGTAAATACATTAGTTTCTTTCCTAGTGGACACCCATTCAGGTACTGACCAAGCTCGATGCTGCTTTACCCTCTATGATTTTTTGTAGATTATAAAAGTTATACAGCATCGAGCTTGGTCAATGCCTGGATAGGTGTCTACAAAAAATCATGTAATTATCATATTTTTAAACTGCATTAACCTCAATATCCGGACTGATTATTAAAAATTAAATAAAGACAGTTCGCTGCAAGAAAAAAGAATTAAGAATTTTTATAATAAGAAATAAATATTGTTTAAATATTTACAGTATCTATTTACTACCACTAATATATACTTTTACTGCCAAGGCAGTAAAAGTAATGCTTTCACTGTTTAGGCAATGTAATTTACACTTTACTGACATTAAAGTTGACATTAAATGGAGTCGGTAAAGTAAATATTTTACGACAGCTCTCGAATAAAAGTATATTTTTAAAAAAATCTATAATATGTTTCAAACAATAAGGTGATGAAAAATCATCGAATTTGGGTGATATTGGGTAAAAAATCACTGGATTTAGTTGATATTTGGTGAAAAACACCAGATTTGGGTGATATAGGTATCAAATTACTTAGGATTTTATGTAGTATTTATAATAAGCATTATAATGAAATGATCTACTTTAATATTTAAATGTTTCCAAAAGAGTTCTAAAAATTACCACGTTAAGGCATTAGTTACCAAAATAATAATGGTGAATTTAAACTCACCAGAATCAATTTTCTAGGGGTTTAGAGCATTTTTGAAAGTCTAGGACAATGTTTAGGACAATGCATGACAATGTCTAGGCATGACAAATGTCTAGGCATGACATGACAATGTCTAGGCATGACAATGTCTGAGGTAGGCATTGTCATGTGAGGCATCATGTGAGGTAGGCATTGTCAATGTCTAGGCATGACAATGTCTGTGGTAGGCATGACAATGTCTAGGCATGACAATGTCTATGCATGACAATGCATGACAATGTCTAGGACAAGGCATTTTTTTTAAGGAACTGCTAAGATTGTTTTTTAGGATCCACTATCTCTTATTTTATAATAGTCCTAAAGCCGTACCTTAAAAAATTTGACTCATTTTGTACTACTTTGAACTAAATTTTCCTGAAAATATACCTTAAATTATGAAGAAAAACATAGTCTGCCTATCCAGAGTGGAGGTCCTCATATGATTATAATAATAATAATCCATTTATAGCAAAATACAAGATAAAAATACATAATACAAATAACTTAATTTAAAGTTTTATACAATGCAATTTTGTAAATCGTAGTTCTGCGTCAAAACCCTAGCAGGGTTGAATCGAGTTGCCTATCTACAATGTTTAGTCTAGTGATTTATAATTTTATAAAGAGAGTAATAATTATGTTGAGTCTAAATGTGATTAATGCAATTAATAATAATAATAGAAAAAAATAATTCCGGCGCGGTGGTCCGCTGTCAAGCGAATTTCATGTAGAATTCGTGTTTCCGTGCTTAACAACTCATTTCTTGCTTAAGATTCCGGATCATGCTTTAGAACCTAAGCAGTGACTCAATTGTCAAGCACTGCTCGTAACTCATTTTGTCTGTATTTTGCAAAGGAAATGCGCATAATCATCCAGTTGTTGTACAAAACTATGCCTCTAAAATTAGAAGTACGCACTATTATTTGCACTAGTTTAAAGCTTAGTTACTTATCTTTAAGCTTAGTTAGTTATCTTTAAAGGTTTTAGCGCATTTCCTTTGAAAAATACAGACAAAGTGAGTTACGAGCAGTGCTTGACAATATATATATATATATATATATATATATATATATATATATATATATATATATATATATATTATGTATATATATATATATATATATATATATATATATATATATATTATATATATATATATATATATATATATATATATATAATATATACATATAATATACATATATATATATATACATATATATATATATATATATATATATATATATATATATAATATACATACATACATACATACACTTCATATGATTAGCCCTGCTAATTTCTTTAAAAAATGATTGCCTTTTTGTGCACTTTTTTAGCCATTCAACAAATGTCATAACTTTAGTGGTATTCATCAGATTTTGACGAAGAAACATTCTTTTTATAGAAAATTTTATCAGCTTTACAAAATGTTCTCTTCATGTTTTGCACACGACCAGCAGGGAACCTCTTATTGCAAAAACTGGAATTTGTGCGATTTTCTAATACCTTGAGCGAAGGCATTTATATGAAGGGGTACACTCTGGATAGACAGGCTATGTTTTTTCTTTATAATTTAAGGTATATTTTTAGGAAAGTTTGGTTTGAAGTAGTACAAAATGAGTCATATTTTTTCAAGTCCGACTCTCTTGGACTGTTAGTGCATCTAAAATGTTTCGCCCGGAACACTAAATTACTAAATTTACTCTGAGACTTGTTAATGTCAAATAAACTTTTATTTTTATAATTTTATTTGAATAATTTATGTTGATTATTCTTGTTAACTATTGTTCTTGTCGTTTTAGTATTCTATTTCTTTGTAATGTATTCTATTCTCTTTTTAATGTTGTTCTAAATTGATATTTATACTTTTTAGTTTATTTTAATCGTGTAAAACACTTGATGCCTTCTAGAATTACTATTAGTTGTATTTCGAAACACCGAAAAAGTAACCTGAACACATTCAGTTATTTATTAATATAAACAATATGATTATATTATTATTAATAAAATGCAAACAATATAGAGCAGGCCTGGGCAAACTACGGCCCGCGGAGTATTTTTATGTGGCCCGCGGGCAAAATTTAAATGTTTGGGGAAAAAATAAAAGTATTAGGTATATAAGCAAATAAATTATTTAATTCAAAATTATTATGAAAAGTTAGACACCAAGATAAGAAAATAATGGATTGTTTACTTTAACTTTAAAGTTTGAAGGAACAAAAACTAGTAAGATAAGAAACAATTACATAAAGAGCGGCCGCCTTTCATATCAATTCTCATTGTCGGATTTGGCGAATTCTAATTATATTAGCGAATTTTTATTTCCACAATAATAAAATAAAAAAAGGTAATTTCCCTTCTGTGAATTGCCGAAAAGGAGTTAATGGATTAACTGAAATTTGTTACGGGTTTAGCATACTTTTAACATTTAAAGAATGCGGCCCGCGACTGGCTGTAAAAAAGACTAAGCGGCCCTCTGCTAGAAAAGTTTGCCCAACCTGGATATAGACTTTTGCTTGATTTGAAAGTTTAAGTTTAATACAATACGTTGTAACACGTAAGTAGAAAATTGTATTTTTTCGACGTCATTAAAAAATTTCCGAATTGTACAACTGCATCTATAGACTGATTTTTTTGTATAAAGTTTCAACTTTTTAGCATAAATACACTGGAAGCTACGATAATAACAGACACACAAACACACATGCAGACAACTTTTTAAAAACCCTTCAGCAGGCCTTAAAATTGCCTGAAACAAATAATGCCAGTGGCATCCCAGTTTTGGATTTTTTTGCAAACACAATACTTTATATTTTCACTATATACCTACGGTATAAAAGATTTTTATAACTTTATTAATTGTTGTCTACATTAAAAATATTTGACATAGTGCTCATACTGGTTAAAGTCACTTGACAGTCTTGATAGGACTGGTAGGAATTACCCAGTGGTAGTACTCCTTGGCGTGGTTAGGTAAATGTTGATATTTTACTTATAAATAAAAGAGGAAGATAAAAATGATAGATCTTTGCCATTATTACGTAGGCAGGGTTTATTTATTGAATCTAATTATTTAACATAAAGTTTGTTTGAGAATTATCAAAATTTTGTTTGAGAATCAACATAAATTTTGAGAATAAAATTAAATTTGATGAAATTGAATAATAAATGAATTTGGAATTTTGAGATAAATTTTTAGAATCAACATAAATTTTGTTTGAGAATCATGATTGAAAATTTTACGGCACAGAAGAGACACACGCAAGTATTAATAATATATTTATTTTGAACTCAATTACGCATTTCTCTTATCAATATTTTAATTTATATCTTACAACCATTAGTAGTTGACATTAAACCTACTTTGTTAAGTATAAAGTATAATTGACTTGCTGTTGATGTCATATAACAACATATCAGTTTTCTCACATGTTAACAGTTTCCTTATCAGTTAAAAGTTGTTTTTTTTTGTCTCTTTAATTACACTTACTTTCAAACATAATTTCTCAGATTTGACGTAAATTGTTATAAATATCGACATAATTTAAGCAATTTTAGTTAACTTTTTTGTTTCAGCTTAATTATATATAGTATAGCTCTAGTAGTATTTATTTATATATATATATATATATTATATATATATATACAATTTTACACTCAAAGTTTATATATTATATAAACTCTCACTCAATACTTTACTTAGTTATAAATAAGTAAAAGAAATATGAGTCATACGTTTATTGCTTAATTACTTTTTTTTCTTTAATATCCCTTATTATATTAGCGAATTTTCATAATGAAAATGACGCTTATGAGGTTGTTTGGATGACGGAAGTTGAGGGTGGGAGTGAGTGGAATCGGTTCCTATTGCTTCCTGATAACAAAAATATATGTCCGAAAAAAGTTTATATATATATAGTATATATTATATATATATATATTATATATATATATATATATATATATATATATATATATATATATATATATATATATATATATATATATATATATGTATATATATATATGTATGTAAGAGTTTCTACCCTTTCGTATGGCGAACGATAACTCTCGAAGGCGTTCTCAAATTGAAACGAAACTTTGCAAATCGCGAGATGTTGAGGAGGTTACGAGGCCTATTGTTTATAAAAACATTATGACGTCATCAACTAAAGTTATGACGCCATGAAAAAAAAATTTTTTTGAAACCTTAAATGGCTTTAAAACAAGGTATCTAGTATTTAGGTAGACGGCTAGCTGAATCGATTAAGACCAATTTCAGCTCAATCGAACCATCACAAATGGCGCAATTGGTATACATATATATATAATCTTGTATATATGTATACGTCTAGGTCAAAGACTCGTACGATATCTGTTGGGTTCAGTAGTGTTAGAGGGTGGGGATATAGTATAAAAGAGAGACCTCTACCTCTTGCTCCATCATGGTAAGCCTACTGTCCCAGAGAGACAGGGCAAAAATGGCTTCCACTGAACCACGCCGAGCTGAGCAGACCCGTAAAGAGGAAGAACATCGAAGTAGTCTTTATATGGTCGAAGTTATTCTAAAACGAATGCGACCAGTTTCAGCTCAATCGGACAATCCTAAGTGACGCAAACGGTATTTTTATTTTAAATAATCATGAATATATTTTTTTCAACCTTAAGATTTTACTCAAATAAACAATTTGTTTACAAAAAAAAATTTGACATATTTCTTTAAATTCTATAAACAATCATGTTTATAGAACATGAGTAGATTCAACATTAGAGTTGAAGTTGTCTTTATAAGATCGAAGTCATTCTAAAACCATTGCGACCGGTTTCAGCTCAATCAGACAATCTTTAGTGACGGAAACGGTATTTTTATTTAAAAACAAAAATCATGAATAATATATTTTTGTTTATAATGTTTCTTAATTTTATAGCATTCTATAATAATAGAGTATTAATGAAATCTCAATTAGTAAAATTAAGTTCGTGAGAAAGCCACTCAGGCCCGCGAAGCGGGCCTGTGTGGAGAGGCTGTGAAAATTCGCTAGATACATGGCAAAATGCCATGTAACAAGAACAATAATGAAACAACACATAATACAAAACAACAACAATGTGGCCGCAAAGCGGCCACAGGGAGGCCCTCGGGCCACGAAGCGGCCCGGTGGGCCGACGCCGCGGAGCGGACGAGGCGCGAAGCGCTGAGGCGGCGTAGCGGCTACGGGCCGAAGGCCCGTATTTTTAATTAATTTTTGTGGAGGGAAGACTACCTATATAATACATTTATGTTTTTAATTAGAGTCGTACTAAATTAATTTTAAATGTTTCTCTTCCTTGTTTGATAATGAAATTGTAAATATGCATTTACTTTCATGCATATTATTATTATTAATTATTACTATTGTTATTTATATTATATTAATTTGAGTAGTAATATGAATTTAATTAAAATTAGACCTACACAATATAAATTCACATAAATAAATGACTATTTATTTGCTGTTATAGATTACAATTAATAGGTTTTAAAGGAGTATGTTCTAAGAAAATATATGCAATGTCAGCTGATAAGCTGTATTACCTCTTATCAGTGTTTAGGATGGAATAATTATTCATTATAAATTACCTAGGTAATTTATAATGAGGTAGAGAGAGTAGGGTCACTTTATTCCTTGTTGTTCAGGACGTGAAATGCAAAATGTGTATCCATTGTTAAAATAAGTTTTTTTGAGGTAGTACGTAATTGAGCACTTTATTGGACCGTTTTTAGGATGAGAAGTCAATCATTATTGTTATAGGAGGTTATTTAGTACTTTTCACCTCCGAGGACAATAATGAATGTAAAAAAACTCCTAGGACGTAAAGGAATTCATATGTTGCCGCCATTACTGTAATGTAGCGTGTTCAAAAAACAATCTGCGTTAAACCTTTATGAGTTTTCTTTAAAAACGTTCATTTTGTTTCTGTTTTCGTTTTTAAAAGGTGTTCTAATTGACAATTTTTGTGTGTTTATTTGTAAAGCTTTTACATTTTTGAGTAAAAGTGTGAAGCTATGGATGAATTTAATAACGACGATAATATGGAGTTAATTGGACGTTTGTTTTTTTTTTCAATTAAGTATGGAGCGCAGTTTAATGAGTGCTATTTTTTGATTTTTTTTTAATGAGTGCTTTATTTAATGAATGCTACCTCAAAAAAATAGTGTATGCCATCCGGCTGAGAATGTCTTTATGTCTTGGAAATTTTTCCCGACTCGCTTCGTTCGTCGGTAAATCTAATTGCCGTGACATAAAGACACACTTCTCAGCCTTATGGCATAAATAACTATTTTGTACGGCATACGAGAAACACTTTTTTGTACAGCTGAGAGTTCTTCTGCTTGCCGCGAGGAGTGCTGAATACTACTTTATTGGTGTAGTTCAGCATAGTTCCGCTAGATGGCAACAATGTTTTATTAGTATAACATTCTTTCTGGTATTTATGTCTTGTTTCTTAATTATCGAAATTTAAGTTAATGATTGATTATTTTAAAATAACATATTATTTACAATGTTTGAAGTGATTTAAATGACACCGAGTAACTCAGTGTCCTGCCTTAGTTACTTTCACTGACTCGCTTCGCTTGCCAGTAAATATAGTCGCTTCGGTAAAAAGATTAATTTCACTGCCTCGTAGTATAATATACTATAATCATCACCTCTTTAATATAATCTCATTATATTTTTATTCTCGCTTTTTTCTTTTTTTTTTATTTCAATTATTTCCCTACTGCATGGAAATTCGCCACCATAATCATGATTCCTAAACCTTCCAAGCCCCTCCATTTACCTCCTTCCTACCGCCCAATAAGTCTCTTACCTGTTATGGGAAAGGTCTTAAAAAAACTTCTTCTCAAAAGATTAAATCCTTACTTATCTCCTTTACTTCCTCACCACCAATTTGGTTTCCGTTCCCGCCATTCAACAATTCAACAATGTCATCGCATTGTAGACATCATTTCATCCACCCTTGAGAAGAAGAAATATTGCTCGGCTGTCTTTCTCGATGAAGCGCAAGCGTTTGATCGAGTTTGGCACGCTGGCTTGCTTCTGAAACTCAAGGAAATCCTTCCCTTCACATTTTACTTAATCCTTAAGTCCTTTTTGACTGACAGACATTTCCGTGTAAACCAAGGATCATCCTTCTCCTCAATCTTCCTTGTGCGCGCTGGAGTGCCACAAGGAAGCATATTAGGTCCTTTATTATACTCTTTTTTCACCCATGATATCCCTCAACACCCTTCCACAGTCCTAGCCTGCTTTGCTGATGACAAAGCAATCCTCTCATCCCATAAAAATCATAATACAGCCTCTGACAATGTCCAGGAACACATTTCACTTCTCGAACCTTGGTTGAGAAAATGGAGGATCAAGGTAAACGAACAGAAAAGTGTACATGTTACCTTTGCTCTTCGTCACAATACTTGTCCTCCAATCCTTCTCAACCAAGTTACCATCCCTCACTCCCACACAGTCCGTTACCTTGGTCTACACCTCGACAGACGCTTAACTTGGGCCCACCATACAAAGACTAAACGTACTGAAGTAGCAAGACGTTACAAACTACTTACCAGACTTCTAGGCCGACGCTCCAAGCTGACACTGAACAACAAGTTTCGAATATATAATTCGATCCTAAAGCCAGCTTGGGCCTATGGCATGGAGGTCTGGGGTAGCACCAAACCCTCCAATTCCCTCAGACTCCAAACACTCCAATCCAAAATCCTTAGAACAATCACAAATGCTCCCTTTTATGTTTCCAACCAAACCCTACACGATGATCTCAAAGTACCCTTTGTCCGCGACCTATGCCGATTCCGTTATCAATCCTTTCATCAATCCTTATCTGATCACTATAATCCTTTTGTTCAGGCTCTTTCCTCTCCAACCATTTCAGACAATCCTCCTAGGCGGCTGAAGAGACAGTGGCCGAGAGACCTCTTAGTTTAAATGCAATTATCATGTTAAAGTTAATTTAATTTCTCTTGGTTTTTTTTTTTTCAAATTTAGTTTTTTTTTCAATGATCTTTAAAACTAAACGCTATGGAGTGATATCAATGGATATGTTCTCCTTCTAATTATCCCACGATAAAATAACTTATAACTGAAGTACTAATAACAATTGTTTTGTAGTCGTACTTAACTAAATAAATAAAAAAAAAATTATTTCAATTAAGTTTCACAATATCCGTTATTTTATCTATTTTTTTAACTTTATTGATTATTGTTTACAATAAATGTATATAACATATTGCTCAAGATGTTAAAGCTAGTTCAAGATGTTAATAATTTATAAGGTGGTTCAATTCGATGTAAACAAACCAAACGCATTGGGAGGTTATAACCTGACGTTTTTATGAATGACGTGTGACGTCATTGCAGGAATCTGTATAGGCGGTCAACATTGAAAATTTAATATTTATTCCTGCAATGACGTCAATTCCGGATTTTAACCTAACGTGTCAAAAATAATTTGATCCCATTCATGAAAACCATCCCATTAAATTACCTTATTAATTCTATTAGCTTGATATTGGTTAAAGTGACTTGGGAGATTCGACAGGAGGAATCACACAACGGTGATACTCCTTGGCGTGGTAAGGAAAGTGTTAATATATTTTATAGATTTTTATAATAAATTATCTAAAGATGCAAAACATAACGTTAATTAAAAAAGTAATTGACAAAAAAGGCATACTGAGGAAAATGACATAGTTTAACCTCTTATGTATTTGAATATATATTTATAAATTTTGCGCAATCTTTATAGGTGTGCTTCTTAGATGATTAGATGCGTACAAACTCTAGGGCGTATTAGTTGTGTAAGATTTGAGTCACACTAATATGACCCTATGGGTTTAAGCGTGAAAAAAAGTATAAAATAATAAGTTTAAATAAATACAAGTATAAAATAATAATTAGTAAATAATAAATAAAGCTATTAAATAATAATAAATATAAGTATGAAATAATAATAAGTTATAAAATAAATATGAAATAATAAAAAATATAAGTATAATATAATAAAGATAAGTATAAATAATTATAAGTTAAAATAAATACAAGTATAAGATAATAATTTGTAATAAAATAATAAATAAAGGTATTAAATAATAATAAATATAAGTATGAAATAATAAAGTAATAAATATATATGAAATAATAAAAAAATATAAATGTAAAATAATAATAAGTTATATAAATAAATATGAAATAATAAAAAAAAATAATTATAATATAATAAAGGTAAGTATAAAATAATAATAAGTAATGAAATAAATATGGAATACTAAAAAAATATAAGTATAATATAATAAAGTTAGTATAAAATAATAATAAGTAATGACATAGATATATAAATAAAATGGATTGAATTAAACCAATCACAGACGTTGTATTATTGTTAATAGATCGATTGAATCAGCTTCATACTGCAATCAGTGTTAACGGCTCACTGAATCCGTCCTATTGTGACACTTGTGTCATATTATCGATTCATCTTGTTCCAAAATTGAAAGCTGTATTGCATTTACTCTTTGATACAAGAACAACTAGGCTCTAAATATCGAACATTAGTTAATGTATGCTAACAAAAACATAAATATTACTAATATGGTTTATTAATATATATATATATATATATATATATATATATATATATATATATATTTATATATATATATATATATATATATATATAATATATATATAATAAACTATTCATGTGTTGCAAACTCGGTGTATCAAATGATATATGTTTTGCTTGCCATGCATGATGGCGGTAAGAGAGCACCGCTCGTCTCTGGTAAGTACTTCACATTATATTCTTCGGAATTAATTGAAGGTCAGAGTGAGTTCAGGCTCTGTCGGCGCCCTGATGAGTTAGACGTAACGAAACAGAGTGGGACATGACATTATGTCGAGCCATCAATGATGACGAATGTCGAATGATGGAACAGTTCCCAGATGTAGCATTGCATTTTGCTTGTTACATTTCCTAGGTGTCTCTCGCACAATTATATTGTGTCAACTATTCATGTTTTGCAAAACTCGGTAGTATCAAATGATATATGTTTTGCTTGCCATGCATGATGGCGGTAAGAGAGCACCGCTCGTCTCTGGTAAGTACTTCACATTATATTCTTCGGAATTAATTGAAGGTCAGAGTGAGTTCAGGCTCTGTCGGCGCCCTGATGAGTTAGACGTAACGAAACAGAGTGGGACATGACATTATGTCGAGCCATCAATGATGACGAATGTCGAATGATGGAACAGTTCCCAGATGTAGCATTGCATTTTGCTTGTTACATTTCCTAGGTGTCTCTCGCACAATTATATTGTGTCAACTATTCATGTTTTGCAAAACTCGGTAGTATCAAATGATATATGTTTTGCTTGCCATGCATGATGGCGGTAAGAGAGCACCGCTCGTCTCTGGTAAGTACTTCACATTATATTCTTCGGAATTAATTGAAGGTCAGAGTGAGTTCAGGCTCTGTCGGCGCCCTGATGAGTTAGACGTAACGAAACAGAGTGGGACATGACATTATGTCGAGCCATCAATGATGACGAATGTCGAATGATGGAACAGTTCCCAGATGTAGCATTGCATTTTGCTTGTTACATTTCCTAGGTGTCTCTCGCACAATTATATTGTGTCAACTATTCATGTTTTGCAAAACTCGGTAGTATCAAATGATATATGTTTTGCTTGCCATGCATGATGGCGGTAAGAGAGCACCGCTCGTCTCTGGTAAGTACTTCACATTATATTCTTCGGAATTAATTGAAGGTCAGAGTGAGTTCAGGCTCTGTCGGCGCCCTGATGAGTTAGACGTAACGAAACAGAGTGGGACATGACATTATGTCGAGCCATCAATGATGACGAATGTCGAATGATGGAACAGTTCCCAGATGTAGCATTGCATTTTGCTTGTTACATTTCCTAGGTGTCTCTCGCACAATTATATTGTGTCAACTATTCATGTTTTGCAAAACTCGGTAGTATCAAATGATATATGTTTTGCTTGCCATGCATGAT
>JACMZG010001859.1:19170607-19190607 GCA_018340805.1 Microvelia longipes
TATATATATATTATATATATATATATATATAATATATATTATATATATATAATATATATATATATATATATATATATATATATTATGTATATATATATATATATATAGATAAATAGATAGATATAGATATATATATATGTGTGTGTGTGTGTGTGTGTTTATTTATCTAATTTCTTGTACATTATGTTTATACACATACATATATGTTGACAAAGGCTAATGATATCTCTCTTTTCCAGTGAGCATATATATTTCAATTAATGAATCGTTTATTTTTCTAACCATCATTTTATGAAAAGAAAATCACAAAATATAATTATTTATTCATTTTAAATTTTTGTTTAAATACTTACCATTATATGTATTTTTGAATAATTTTTCGAATGCAAATGCAGTGATACGAATAATCTTTTCCAAATATCTCGTTCCTCTACTGCACTCCTCACAAATTTCGAAGAACAAATCAATATAAAACTTGCGAAGAACAAATCAATGCTTAGCTTTCGAAGAACGAATCTATCCAAAGATTTTGAAGAACAAATTAATGCAAAGCTTTTGAAAAACAAATCTATTAAATGCTTTCGAAGAACAAATCTATCCAAAGTTTTCGAAGAACAAATCTATCCAAAGCTATCGAAGAACAAATCAATCCAAATCTTTAGAAGAACAAAACTTAATAAGAATAAATAATATATTTGAAAACGTTAAAATAAAATTTAATTTATTCTGCAATTAAAACTATTTTCCACATAGGTTTTTTATAATTTAGTTTAGGATTTGTCACTAGGGATTGCGTAATTTATAATTTAAGTGTTTTATATTTTCACTATTTTCTTTGCAATAAATTAAGTTGATAGTAAGTGAAATATTTTGTACCAATTACTTTACCAGACTGTTTGAATTAATTTTTAATTAATGAAAATTTATGTGGTTTTTTTTTCTTTTATTAAACTTTCATTAAACAATTATTTTGATTAAAAGTCGTCGTAAATTTGCCGACTTTAAGGTATGAGGTCGCGTGTAAACAGCTCGGGTATCGAATGAGTACTGAAGGGTTGCACGGGGTAGAGACAAATATTGGCTGGAGTCGGGCCGACAAGAGAAGGGGAAGAAAATCCATGACCCGCTACTACGAGTGTATATTGCCCTAGTATGTTGTAGTCAATATCTACATGATAAAACTATCCAGCTATTGGTTTTTTGTGTCTCAGCAAATTATATATTATATATATATATAATATATATAATATATATTAATATATATTAATATATATATATATATAAAATATATATATAATATTATAATATATATATAAGATATATTATATATATATATATGTATTTATATATAATATATTATATATATATATATATATATATTATTGTATATATTATGTATATATATATATATATATATATATATATATATATATATATATATATTATATATATCATATCATATCTGATCATATTATAAAAAGTATTGTGGTCACTCAGAAAGCCTTAATTTTAATTTGATCTTTGTTTCAGCTTATTTTAGGGTATCTTTGTTTAAGCTAACATAGGCTTGAAAATTCTGGCGCGGTGGTCCGCATGTCGAGCAAAAATCCTTAGGAATGCGTGATTCCGTGCCTAACAATCCTTTTCTTGCCTAAGGTTCCGGTTCCGGTTCATGCTTGAGCAGTTTTAAACTGAACACTTTAATTAATTTTTTGAAAGTAGAATGAGCTATGGAGTGTTACTATGGGGACACTGTGAGTCGAGTGAGATATTCCTAAAGCAGAAAAAGCTTATATAAGATTAATTGCTGGTGCTGGGAAAGAAGACCTTGTAAACCACTCTTCAAAAAACTTAATTTTAAGCTTTTACAGTGTTTTTGTACTACAAGTCTATAACACATGGAAACAAATGAGAGTGAGTATGCAACTTTACAACATAGTATCCAACCAGGAACAACACTAACATGATGACACCTACTCATAGGTTGACCAAGTCAGAAACAGGCTTTGGCTGTTTAGGAGTGAAACTATTTAATAAATTGACCGAAGAGACTAGGAAACTATCATATCTTTCCTACAGCAGTAGAATAAAAACTTATCTTCTAGAAAACCCTCTATACTCTGTCTCTGAATTTTTAAATTCAAACTGTAAAATTTGATTTTTTTTTATTTTGACGATTTTTGCTCTCTGTAAGTTAGTTTTAAATAAAGTTCTTTTATTATTTATTATTATTATTAGTTACTCAATATTTAAGCACTACTCGTTACTCATTTTTTCTGTATTTTTCAAAGGAAATAAGAGTATAAAGTGGTCGTGTCGACTTCGAACCGGTTTCATTCGAATCAGCGTCCCAAGAAACATACATTATTAACATTGAAATAATACACTGACACATACTGACTTACTGATTTTAAATTCTGGTTAATGAAGACACATAAAACCTTCAATGATTTGTGTTGAATCATAAAATTTAAGTAGCATTGAAAGTGGTCAGTTCCTGGATGGGTGACTGCTGGGAATGAAATTAATGTATTTTTAACGCGGGTCACATGTTGCAGTATAAAAATTTAACGACTTGTATATTCTGAGACGAGGGAAGCAAGTCTGAAGACATGTTGCAGTAAAAATTTACCGACTTGTATATTCTGAGGACGAGGGAAGCAAGTCTGAAGACATGTTGCAGTATAAATTAACGAGGAGACGAGGGAAGCAAGTCTGTATAAAAATTTACCGACTTGTATATTCTGAGGACGAAGGAAGCAAGTCTGAAGACATGTTGCAGTATAAATTTAACGACCTTGTATGAGGACGACGGGAAGCAAGTCTGAAGACATGTCAGTATAATTTAACGACTTGTATATTCTGAGGACGAGGGAAGCAAGTCTGAAGACATGTTGCAGTATAAATTTAACGACCTTGTATTTTCTGAGGACGAGGGAAGCAAGTCTGAAGTGTTGCAGTAAATTTAACGACTTGTATATTCTGAGGACGAGGGAAGCCTGTTGCAGTTAAATTTAACGACTGAGGACTTGTGTGCAGTATAAATTTAACGACTTGTTATTCTGAGGACGAGGGAAGCAAGTCTGAAGACGTGTTGCAGTATAAATTTAACGACTTGTATTTTCTGAGGACGAGGGAAGCAAGTCTGAAGACGTGTTGCAGTTTAAATTTAACGACTTGTATATTCTGAGGACGAGGGAAGCAAGTCTGAAGAGTGTGCAGTATAAATTTACGACGGAGGACGAGGAGCAAGCTGAAGACGTGTTGCAGTTTAAATTTAACGACTTGTATATTCTGAGGAACGAGGGAAGCAAGTCTGAAGCGTGTTGCAGTATAAATTTAACGACTTGTATTTTCTGAGGACAAGGGAAGCAAGTCTGAAGACGTGTTGCAATATAAATTTAACGACTTGTATTTTGTGAAGACGAGCGAAGTGAGTCTGAAGTAGAGAGCATGAGCGTAGCGAATTTAATAGGACGAGGAAAAGTTTCGAGGTACTCGATTTTTTTAATGACATTAAAAACTGTCATTTATTGATGGTAACCAAACAAAGAAAATTTTTTGTATATATTTGAAATTATATAGTCAAGTATGTTTAACAAAAAAGGGGCTAGCTTTCATCTTGATTAGTATTAGTTCAGTCCTTATCGAATGTCTTATACAATTTTGAAAAGAAAATCGGTTACGGGGTACCTCGAAACTTGTCTTCATCAGATCGGATTTCCTACGCTCGTCCTCCCTGCTTCGGACTCGCTTTGCTCGTTCACAGATAGTTAATGCATCCGATTCATTCTCAGCGGTCACCCATACAGCACTGACCACGGCCAATGCTACTTAAGTTTTATGATCCAACAAAAATCATAGATATACTTGTCGCATTGAAACTAAACTTTGTGTACTTATTTATTTGTTAATGGTATACAGTATACATTTGTACTAAAATTTATCTTAATTGAATCATTTACTGATTTTTTACTATTTAAAAAAAAAACGTATACAAGTCATGCGATAAAAATTGAACTAAAGCTGATAACGAGATGAACATATGTTACATATGTCTTGTACATAGCTAAATGCGTGCTAAATTTTAATTTGGTCCCACGGGGGACTTTGATCTTCTACTAAGGTACCCTTTACATGATTTATCATTTTGTATTTTTTATTTATTTGATAACTAGTAATAGCAGTAGTAATATGGGGGGAGTGGTAGTAACTACCAGGCAAGTAGGCCACGGTGTTGGGCCCTTTCGCCAGCTCCCTAAGATAGTATTCTACTCCATTTAATTTTAAGTTTAGGAATATTTCATATAATCTAGACAGAAAGAGCCGTGGATTTCTATGGTTCTTCTCATGCTTTTTTCAAGCAATCATACATATATTCACTGACTCTTATAGTCTAGTGAAAACTAGGAACAACACGTGTCCTCGCTGTTAAACCAAACCTCCACACACTTTAAACTACAAAGTAGACCCACAAAGTATTGTAATAAATCTACTATGAGGGTCCTAAATTTTGCCTATACCCAGTTTCATTTAGGGTAAGGGATCTTTAACGAGTACCTGACAACGCACAGGCTCGACACCACCGGCTTAACGTCCCTTCAGAAGGACGTGGTACGCAGAATTTTTATCCCTCATAAAAATCCTAGAGGCCTGTGCTAGGATTGAACCCATGACTAAATAAACTCGGACGTTTAAAGTCCATTTATTCTGTGTATTGGCCGCGTACCTTAAGCACTACACCACGGGTGACTCATCTACTTGATAACTTTTAGTCTTATACGTTCATTCCCTCTTAAAGCACTTGTATGTTTACGTCTTAGTTATTGACTCAATAGCTAAGAAAAATTTATTGGATTATTGATTAGGAGTTAAAACTTTTCTTTTAGCTAAAAGTATAATAAACTAAGGCCCGTATTCAAAGACGTTTTCCTAACATTTTCCTAACATTCTCCTACTCACCTTAGGTTTAGATAAGGGAAATGTTTTTAAGCCACGAAATTTAAATGATCGTTCCCGTGTTTTAAAAGTCATTTAGAGGCTTCGCATGATTTTTTTTTAACCTAAGGTAGTTAAGTCAAAAAGTGATACCATTGTAAATAACGTAATATATCGCAAAATATCAATGTTATTAACTTATTACCTGGATTTACGACACACTTTGTCGTATTAATAACTATCTACATAAATTTACATAATATAAGTTACTGTTAATCCACTTACCTTACTATTAGGGAGTTTACCCTGAAATTCTTTTAACACAATCAGATTTTTTATTTTCTATGGTCTGTTTGTGGCGGGCTATCGATTCAAAGAGGAAATTATTATACCAAAAAAATTTTACACAAACAAAAATGAATTTGATGACAAAATACGAAAAACAAAATTGTGTAAATGATTTAGCAAAATGAAAACAGTGTTGCACTGATTAACAGGTCTTCATTTAGACACCTTTGGATTCGTACAACCTGGTCCACGTTCAAACTTGAAACGCTTGATACTGCTTTATTTTTGAAAGCTGTTACAATAATTGAACATTGTATTTGTATTAACTCTACTGTTTACTGAAAACATATGTAAATAAAGTTTCTAATATATTTAACATTCGCCAAAGGAAGACAGCATTGTTGTTTATGACAAAGTGTGTCGTAAATCCAGGTAATAAGTTAATAACATTGATATTTTGTGATATATTACGATACTTACAATGAAATCACTTTTTGATTTAACTACCTTAGGTTCTTACTAAATAAAATCATGCGAAGCCTCTAAAAGACTTTTAAAACACGATAGGAGAACGTTAGGAAAATGTTAGGAGAAAGTTAGGAGTTAGGAAAATGTTAGGAAAAAGTTAGGAAAATGTTAGGAAAATGTTAGGAGAATGTTAGGAAAATGTTAGGAAAAAGTTAGGAAACGTCTTTGAATACGGGCCTAAATGTTTTGATAAACAAGATGTACGAGTTAGATTTATATATTATTTGATACTGCAGAAAAAATGTGTTTACTCATAAATTATTAAGCCGTAAAAAAATATTTTATTTAATTTTAAATAGTCCAAATAAGCATTAAAAGAGGAGGAGAGGGGGAATGGGTGAGAGAGTGGGGTGAAAACGAAACGTTCTAAAGGTTGGGTCGTTTAAGGTACAGATGGGAGTTTTAGTTAGAAATATCGTAAGGTCAACAGTTGCTTAAAAGTTCAATAGACTGTAAAGAAGACTAAAACAAAACCATTCCGTGTTCTAGGTAATACAATGCGTAAGGAACGTGATGACTACAGCTGTATGTATCATCTTGTTGACTGTATAGAATATAGTCTTATGAGTGTTGCTCTAGTGAATATTATACTATACGGCGGTATTCATACGTCTGAAGTCACTCAATCAGTCGAGGCCGTTTTCCTGCCAAAAGGACACGTTTAAATATTTTTTTCGTTTTTTTGCTGTATCATCAAAAGTATAAGTTTTTCATTCTAATATTTTACAGGGTGTCTTTTATGTGACGTACTTAAAGATAATGTAATAAAAAATTTTTTTGGGGTTCTCATCCTCCCTGCTTCGGACTCGCTTCGCTCATCCTCAGAATATAAAATTAGCCAAATTTATGCTGCAATATTTCTTCGGACTCGCTTCGGTCGTTCTTAGATAGTAAATGCATCCGTATCATTCTTAGCGTTCAGCCAAGCAGTACCGACCACGCTCAATGCTGCTTAACTTTTATGATGCAATAAAACCCATAGATGTACTTGTCGTATTGAAACGAAACTTTGTGTTCGTAAAGGTGTTCACTTCTACTAAATTGAAACTCAATTGAATCATTTTCTCATGTTTTACAATTCTTCAAAAAACGTTCACGTCATTCGATAAAAACTGAACTATTGCTGAGAATGAGATGGAACGTGGCACATTATTAGTTTTATACATAGCCAGCCACATGCGTGCCGAACCTCTATCAGATCGCATCATTTTTCCGCGTTTTATGATTTTTTGAAATTTTTGCTGAGTAATTATTGCGTGTTAATGACGTCATAAAAAAAAAATAATTTCCGAATAGCACAAATACATCGATAGGCTATTTTTTACGAAATTCCAACTCTCTAGCATTAATACACTAGGAGCTACGATGATAACAGACACTCACACATACAAACAGACAACTTGGTTAAAACAACTCAGGAGGTCTTGAAAAGACTTGAAACTGATCATTCCGGTTTCATCCCGGTTTCGGATTTTTGCCAACACTATACTTTTACTTTTACTAACACTACAGTATAAATGAAGAAAACTAAAGAAGTTTTAGAAAGCTTGATTTGATTGCTATTTATAAATAAATGTTTCTTTACATTGTTCTAATGATCTCTATAGTGTAACACAAGGCTAAAATCAATTGGCAGCTTTGGAAAAAAGTCAGGTACCCAATAAGGTTATTCCTCGATGTTAAACCACGCCCACATTTCAAATCGGACCAACCTCATTGGTTCCTCAACACTATTTTCCTGCGCTGTCAACTGATTTCAGCCATGTGTTATTCTATAATTTACGCAATGGTGTATATTTATGCTAAAGTTATACAATGCCTAAGGAACGTGATGACTACAGCTGTCAGATCATCTTTTGACAGTATAGATATAGTCTTATGAGTGTTGCTCTAGTGAATATTATACTACACGTACAATACTTCACTAAATTGTGTATAAAAATAAAAACAAGCAATTTAATATTTTCATTTTTGATTTTTAACTTATCGAAAGAATGAACATGGTCCAAAGAAATCATAAAGCATGGCTTAACAATTGTCGAAGAGACAAAAACACCTAAACAAAGTACGCTTGCTGTTACAACTGTTTTTTTTTGTATTCCTCCATGGAGTAAGTACACATTTTTTGTTTCATAAACAAACAATTCGCCGAGCTAACCTCGGGTATAAAAAAATAAATTAATATATAAATTTATTAGTATATAAATTAATTATGACTTTTTTATTCTGTTTTAGGTATGAATTATAATTTTTGATACAGGGTGTTATTGTGAGTAACCAAAATTTTTTTTTTACTTTTTCTCATTTATACCGTAGGTATATAGGAAAAGTATTGTGTTTTCGGAAAAAATCCGGTAAAGCATGGTGTTCGGAAAAAAATAAAAAAACCGGGATGAAAATGGAATTATGCGTTTTTAAAGCCTAATTCCTGAGTGGTTTCCGCAAATTTGTCTGTCTATATGTCTGTTATCATCATAGCGCTAGTGTATTTATGCTACAGAGTTAAAATTTTGTACAAAAATCAGTCTACCGCTTTATATACGGAAAATATTGTTTTTATAATGTCAGTTACCCGCAACAATGACTCACTCAGTGTTGCTCTATAGTTTAAGGTTTTTTTTATTTCTGAGGACGAGCGAAGCGAGTCCAAAGCTGGGAGGATGAGCGTAGCGAATCCGAGGGGAATGGTGAGGGAAAATAAGGGAAAAGTTCGAAGGTACTTTTATAGTAAAGGAATATCTTTTATATTCATACGATAATTTATATTTCAATTCCACATAGAGGTATATCCCTCCACTAAAGATTAAAGAAATATTCTTGTGCCGTGTAGGGCAATGTTTGTGTGGTTGTACGTGACACAGTAGCTGCCGCAAGCATTAACCGATATTAATGAAACTTAGTATATATGTAGTAATAATTTGTCTTCAGAACTGTATAGTTTTAAGTTATAGTGCAAGCGATATTTTTAAGATTGCGGCCAATATGGCGTACCATTTGAAAAAAGATTTTGAGCTAAAAAAAATCGTGTTGTATATTGTTTTAAACCTCTTGCAGTGTAGAAAAAAAGTATATGTAACACTAGGAAAAAACCGAGGGTGAAATAACGGCTTATATGGCGCACCAATTTTTATTCGATGCATTTCTGACGTGTGTTTCTGATGCATCACGTTCCTAGTTGAATGTGCTACGAAATGTGACCTTTTTTATTTTTCAAGTTTGGTGCGGCGTGTATGTTTGTGAGATTGTACTTGTTCCGATATCTGCCTTAAATATTGATTTTAATGACATTTAGTATACATTTATAATACGACACACAGCTAAAATTAGTTGACATCGTGGGAAATAATGCCAGGGAGACAATTAGGTTGGTCCTTGATGTTAAACCACGCCCTAAATTTCAAATCAGGCCAACCTTATTGGTCCTTCAACACTATTTTCCCGCGCTGTCAATTGATTTTTGCCGTGTGTCGTGCTATAGTAATAATTAGTCTTGAGAGTTGTATAGTTTTTAATTATAGTGCGATTGATATGTTTTTTAAAATTACGACAAATATAGCGGAACATTTAAAAAAATTAGCGAAAGAATCATGTTGCATATTGTTTTAAAGCCCTTGCGGAGTGGAAATGAATATATACACTAACATGCATCACATTATTAAAATAACAGGTAACTATTTCAAAATGGTTGCCAATATGGCAGACCAATTATTGTTAGTAGGTTCTGGCGTGAGATCCTGATGCAACGCATTACTAGTTAGGGTGACTAAGTGTGCCTACTTTACAGCCTCAAAAATGATAGGAAAGAACGAAAGATGTTATTGCTTTGGCAATGAAACATTAACTTAACTTCCGCTAGCTGTAAAATTATACTTTACAGCTCTTACGTTAGAAAAAACATTTATTTAATTAAATAAATATTTAATTTAATTTATCAACTGTGCCCTTAAAAAATTGTATTCGCTGAAAAGCGAATTTATTGATTTGAAAATTATGGCTAGCTCCGTTCGTCAATAAACAAATTTTCGCTGCAATAAAATATTCTTTTATAGCCTAGTTAAATAATCAACTATTGAATCAGGAGGCAATTGCAAATTGTTAAAAAATGTGAATTGATCGTCTATAGGGACACGGACTCAGAGCTAAAACATAACTTCTGTGTAACCTGTAATATTCTATGCTTCGACCTCTTTTATTTTACCAAAATCCTTAATTTTAGTTTACTAGGTTTCAACCCATTTTCATCTACTTCTAGAAAACTATCATCTAAGTTAAAAAACTTTCTGACTTCTTCTTTGCATTAGTTTCCTAAACTCGATAACCCTTTTAATTAACTTTCTTCATTTAGTACTGATGTGTAGAAAATAAACCTTTTCTTTTAACTACAGTCATTTATAGTATGAATTTAACAGTATGGAAAATTTATTGTTAGACGAACGGGGATTGGTCTCTTATCCAAAATGACGATTTAAACCAATCACAGTTGTTCTTTTTGACTGTGTAGCTTTTCACTTTCGATTGCCTTCTTATGATATTTACAGAGTGCTACCGTAAAGGTGTCTGCGTTTCATTTTCTGTGATATATTAGGGTCAGACAGATAAATTAGGTTTATACATCACTCCTTGTATTTGCTATCCTCCCTAGTGATTGTTGTGTGCGGTTATTCAGGTGAGTTAAATATCAGGGTACTTTATAGAATTCTATTCAAAAGCACACTTGAATTGTTAGTACAGACATAGTTTTATTGGTTTTTAATTAGTTCATACTATGACCTCATATGACCCTTTTTCCCAGGGGTGACGGACTTAAATAGAGAGAATAGTCAACACCAGGGGGAGGGCTACCTTAAATAGGAAAAAGTTTAGATTCGATTGTCGCAAGCTGCTAGATTTAGCGCTACGGAGGACCGGTGTAGACAACTTATGAACTGACCCCGGTAGTTCATTATATTTTTGAATTTAAATAGATGTACACCAAGACTTTTAGTGTAGTCCAAAAGCCTGGCCTAAAAAATGTGACTTTGTACTACTTCAAACCAAATTTTTCTTGAAGCATACTTTAAATTATGAAGGAAAAGCATAGTCTGCCTATCCAGAAGGGAGCCCTTCATATGAATGCGCTCGCTCAAAATATTAGAAAATCGCACAAATTCCAGTTTTCTTGCAATAAGTGTAGCATGACCTGTAGGCCGTGTTCCGGCTTTATTGTGGCCTGCACATATTTGTTTAATGTTATAGTTATGCCCCACCTTAATTAATATTATTATATTATTATTAATTTATTAATATTGTTAACCTAAATAACCCTATTAGGGGTATTTAGGTTTTTATATGAATTGCGCCTTAAATGAATTTGTTATTTTAGACCCGCGCTACAGTTGGGTATTGATTGTTTAGTATCTCGATTTACTACTCTCAACCTCCAGAATCAAATGCTGCACCTTTCTGATCACTTTTAAGTCCAAGCTATGATGTCTTACATGAGTTCATCTGGAAGCATAAACTTCCCCCTCAAGCATTTTTATAAATATTTAACCCGTTTATAGGACCCCGAGCGCTCTACGTTTAGACCTACTCTAAAGTTGGTAACACTGTCAAAAGGGCAGTTAAAGTTCCAAATCTGCGAGATTTTTGTGTGTGATAAGCCAACAAATTAAGTGTGGACGTCCTAAGTTTTATTAAGTTATTTAACATCATCTTGAGGCCTCACATTACCATATTCAGCTATTTTACATCCTACGTAGCCGGCAAGACGGTACAAACTTCGTCCTACGTTTAGGGAGCCATCAGGGACTTAGAATTAATCATCTCAAGTACAGCTCACTAAAGTCATATTATTTCGCGTTTCGATATTTATGCTAGCTAGCCCAGCTAGGGGACCTCAGCTTCATCTAGGTTATTTAATATAGTATATTTCATTATTAATATCAGGTACTTTTTCAGTTACTCTTATTATAGTCTTGCGAGCTTATTTAAGCATTATTTTAAGCATAAGTACTTTTGTAAAGGCGTGCATAATTACATGTATTCACTTTATTATGGTGTATCTTTATTTAACCCCCCCTAGGCTAAGCTATCTATCGACATATATCACTAAGAAATACAGTCCTCATTCAGCTATCCATTTGATAAGTTTGGTGAGCCGGTGCACTTATTGCAAGTAGCTCTCACGGCTCAACAGGTCGTGTGCTAAACATATAGGGAACATTTTTTTAAGCTGATAAAATTACTACAAAACGAGTTTTTTGTCAGATTCGGATTACTACAACTGAAGTTATGACTTTTTATGGCCAAGAAGTCGATATCTTTTCAAAGAAATTCCCTAAATTTGCATAAATTGACAATTTTTTTTTGAAAGAGCCATAACTTTGGTTGTAGTTATCCCATTTTGACGATTGAACACTCGCTTTATTGGACATTTTATCGCCTTTAAAAATGTTGTATTCATGTTTGCACACGACCCACAGGGAACCACTTATTTAAAGAAAACTGAAATTGGTGTGATTTTATAAAATGTTGAGCATGCGCAATCATATGAAGGGCTCCGCTCTGAATAGGCAGACTATGCTTTTATTTTCATAATTTAAGTTATATTTTCAAAACAATTTGGTTTAAAGTAATGAGTAATGGTTAAAACAAAATGAGTTACATATTCCAGTTACGGCTCTTGGACTATTAGTTATGACAGCTGCATTTACTGTAATAAAATTAGTTTTCTCTTTCTTTCTTCTTTTTTTAAAAATACCATTTTTATATTAAACATGGTTCTTCATCGTCATGTTACTTTCGTCATACTTTTTATATTCTGAGGACAAGCGAAGCGAGTCCGAAGTAGAAAATAATGGAGGATTAGTTTCAAGGTATCCCGTCCCCAATTTTCAAGTAATATGATTAAAAGTAAATTTTAATAGGGACATGAAATGTTAACAAGTTTTTGAAGTCCTAATAAAAACAACTTTAATATTAAACATTCATTACTTTTAGAAAAGAAAGGAATAAATAAAAAGATAAAAAAAGAAGAAAAGACTAGTGAAAAACTTGTCAAGTAAATTATTCTTAATTTGGAGGAAACGGGCCTTCTCTTTCTTGGACGAGGCACCTCGTAAAAAGGTTATTGCCCTCGTATGCCTCTCACTTGAGACCTTTTTTTACACTTTTTATTACGAAAATTATGAAACTACATTATTACAAAAATTACATTATTTACTTTATCAAAGTTGTAATAGTAAATAATAGTTATTTATGCACCGCGGGAGTATAGAATACTATTATTTCTCTGAGCAGTTAGTTGGTTCCTAAAGGAGTAAGCCGAGGGGTCCAACGTATTTAACTTCTGAGGTAAAGCCGAGGGGTTATGTGTTTAACTTCCGAGGCAAAGCCGAGGAAATTATTACTTTTAATTCTCGAGGCGAAGCCGAGGGAGTTAATTATGAGGGGGAAAATAGCATTTGACTCCCAAGGTGCTTACAAGATTTTATCTCCAGACGTTGATTTTATTTTAATACGTTTTGTTGTATTTTATTCTATTTTTGGATCGGACCCCCCTTATAAATTTAAGTGGTGCTGCCTCCAAAAAATCAATCTTTTATATTACCCTTAACAACTTCTTTTGACCTGAAACGGATTTTGAGCCCGTAATTTTTTTTCGTTCGGGCCCTCCCTTATAAATTTACAGGGTGCTGTCCCCAAAAAAATCAAAAATGTTTTTTATTGCTCCAAACTAATTTTTTGTGAAGTGAAAAGTAACCTTTTCTCCCTTGGGAGTGAAAAGTGCTTCTTTACACCCTAAAAGCTAGTCAATAAACTTACACTGTCAAAAATACACTGTCTGGGGATAAACTAACTAAAATTAGTTTACTTATTTTATGCGTAAAGGTACTTTAACTAAATTTTAAAACATTGGGTTATTTTTCTGATTTCTAATGATTCTTTTAAAAACGCAAATCGTTCGATAAAAATCGAACCAAGTCTGATAACGAGATGAAACTTGCCATAAATGGCATTTATTTGTCTTATATATGATGAAAATCGCGATAAATATCAAATCGATTGAAAACTTTTTTTATGATTTTTTACACGTTTCTTCATTGATACCGTAGTTATAGAGGAAAAGTATTGTATCATTTGATACTACCGAGTTTTGCAAAACATGAATAGTTGACACAATATAATTGTGCGAGAGACACCTAGGAAATGTAACAAGGTCAGGCTCTGTCGGCGCCCTGATGAGTTAGACGAAACAGAGTGGGACATGACATTATGTCGAGCCATCAATGATGACGAATGTCGAATGATGGAACAGTTCTCAGATGTAGCATTGGATTTTGCTTGTTACATTTCCTTGGTGTCTCTCGCACAATTATATTGTGTCGAAAAGTATTGTGTTTTCCAAAAAAAAAATCTGAAACCGAGATGTCACCAGATATTATCCGTTTCAGGTGTTTTTAAGACCTTCTATGTGGTTTCTACAAAGTTATGTGTATGTGTGTGTGTCTGTTATAATCGTATATCTCAGTGTATTTTTCTAAAAATTAGTCTGTAGATGTATTTATGCTACCCCGGTAAATAATCGAAATAAATCGTCATTAATCTGCAGTAATAACTTAATTTTTCGCGACAAGAATTTTTAAAAACCATAAACCGCAAACAAATTATTACGATCATATTAAGATGTGGCACGCATATAGCCGTATCTCTCATATATGTATAAGACTACATATACCCGACTCGTTGAAAGTGATGGCGGCGACACGAGTAACGTAAGTGACTAGGAACAAAGTGCTCGTTTCTTGAAGACAGACGTCTCCTAATAGCACTGCGGAGCTTTGACTTTCAGGTCAGGGCTATAGAATGAGTTTGTGCACGCTGACATCTGGGTGCTGGGTCCTTTGTCGGGTGGCGCTGGACTGGCCAGAGCGGTTATCCTAGCTAGAGTCTGGTGATGCTAGTGGAACTGATGAGATTGGTGAGACTGGAAGGACGAGGTCAAGTGAGACTAATGTGATCAGAGAAGCTAGTAAGACTAGATGAAACAAGCACACAGTGAACTAGTAGTTGGCGCTAGCCAGAGCGGTGAGCCTAGCCAGAGTCTAGCTGGTCTAGATGAACTAGGCACACGGTGAACTAGTCGCAGACACTAGCCAGAGCAGTGAGTTTGGATAAGAGTCTGGTCGGGCTGGATGAACTGGACACACTGTGAACTGGTTATATGAGCTACCATGTACGGAGGGGGGCTTCCTGGATGATTGGATGTGCACAAACTCAGGGGCTAATGTTGAGTGAGATTTGAGTGAGGGGAAAACGCTAAATGACACTACGGGTTTAAAGCGTAAAAAAAAAAAAAAAAAAAAAAAAAAAAAAAAAAAAAAAAACATAAACCGCAAACAAATTATTACGATCATTTAAGATGTGGCACGCATATAGCCGTATCTCTCATATATGTATAAGACTATCATATGTGCCTCTAGTTTCCTCTTATTATAAGCATTAGTTCAATTTTTATCAAATGACTTGTGTACGTTTTTAAAAAGTGTGAAAAATCGAAAAAATAATCCATTTGAGTTGAAATTTGGTACAAAAGTAAACCTTTACGTATTCAACAAGTACACCAAGTTGCATTGTTTCAATGCAACAAGTGTATTTATATTATTTTTGTTGGATAATAAAGTTAACAGCATTTAACGTGATCAGTGCCTGTATGGGTGACCGGTGGAAATGAAACACATGAATTTACTATCTGACGACGAAGACGTGTCGCAGTATACCTTTACGTATTCAACAAGTACACCAAGTTTTGTTTTAAAGCAACAAGTGGATCCATGATTTTTTTGGATAATAAAGTTAACAGCATTTAACGTGATCAGTGCATGTATGGGTGACCGGTGGAAATGAAACACATGAATATACTATCTGACGACGAAGACGTGTTGCAGTATACCTTTGGCGAAGTGTATATTTTGAAGACGAGCGAAGCGAGTCCGGAACAGGGAGGATGAGCTTAGCAAATCCTATGCCGTAAAAAAAAAGTTCCAAAGGACCCCGTACCCGATTTTTGAATTTCTGAAAAAATTATTTGCTATATTTGCCTGTTATTGACGTCATCAAAATTATTTTACGGATAGCGCAATTAGACCTCAAAATTGAAGGTTCAATTCTCTTGCATAAATACACTACGAAATACAATATTAAAAGACGCACACACACACTTCAGTGTGATAAAACTATAACTAAACATTAAACGGGGGAAGGGGAGAAAGGAAAAACATCTTCTTTCTATCCCTTCCCTACCTACTATTTGATCTGTATGAAGTCCTTTCTGTAACTCCATTCCTTGTTTTTACATCTCACTAAAGTGATGATGTGCCTGTGTGTGAGTAGTCTAGTATTTGGCTTAGATTATGATAAATAATTCAGTACGTTCTAGAAAAATTCTTGTTTACATACATATCCTTTTTGTATGATAACAACATGGACTGATAACGCCCCAGATATTGATTTGGTTTCCCGCCCTTTTTTCTCCCTCTCTTATCAAATGATAATAATTTCCTTTTTCCCTTTATGTCCTTGTATGGTTATGGTAAATATTTCGTTGACGTTCTGGAGACAAAACGTAGAATGACTCTGACCGAGTTAATCCAAGAGGTTTGTAATGAAATACGTCTCTCCACCAATAATTATTTTTTATATTAAAAAGCTAGCTTTCGGCTGCATCCAGCCATCATCAGTCTAGACCAGGCCTGGGCAAACTTTTATAGCAAAGCGCCGCTTAGTATTTTAAGGGCCGCATTCCTTAAATTTTAAAGTATGCTAAACCTGCAACAAATTGCAGTTACGCTTGTGTTTTACTTAAGTCAAATTTATTCTCAAAGAATAGGAATTGGGGAACTCTAGCACTAAACGGAAAAAACAAAACGGAGTATCTTCGTCAGATCTTGAAATATAACTGAAGACAAATTTTGATAGAATACTAGGTGTAAAAATAATTTTAAAAAGTATTCCTATGAAATAAAAGATCAGAGGGCTATTTTATCAACTCTGTTCAGTATTCATAGACTTATACTCTACTAATAATCATTAAACTCAACATAAAAGTAACATTTCTTTATGGCCGCTCTTTATGTAATTGTTTTTAATCTTTCTTCAAGTTTTAGCGAATTTTTTGTGTCTCCAAACTTTAAAGTTAAAGTAGCAATCCATTATTTCCTTATCTTTTTATCTAACTTTTCAAATAATTTATTTGCTTATATACCTAATTTTTTTTTTATTTATTTTATCTTTTTCTCGAACATTTTAATTTTGCCCGCGGCCACATACAAATGCTACGCGTGCCGCATGTGGCCCGCGGGCCGTAGTTTGCCCAGGCCTGGTCTAGACGAGTGTTTAGTAGCAGGAAGTACCGAGGTAACCAGCACATTAATGTGCTGGTTACCTCGGTACTTCCTGCTACCAAACACTCGTCTAGACTGATGATGGCTCGATGCAGCCGAAAGCTAGCTTTATAATATAAAAAATAATTATTGGTGGAGAGATGTATTTCATTACAAACCTCTTGGATTAATAGATTAACTCCACAATGCAGCCAATTTTAATGTCTGACTGAGTTCTTTATCGTGACCACTAGCGCTGTTGCACGGCGACAGCGCTAGTGGCTGCTTAACAGCCCCTGTACCTTTCTGTGTCCGTAAAGCCGCCACATTGTTGTCCTATATCAGTTTGCCGCATAATGTTCATATAAGTAGCATACTGCCACGCTAAAAGCGGATTTTCAAATGTGTTAGTCAAAATGTGATTTATTTACAGTATGGTATACCTGTCAATCAGCTAATAAAACAATGCAACCAATGCTTATAATAAAATGTAACTTGGTATTTTTGTTAATCATACATAGTCGTATGTTCAAAAAATCAACCCGAACTAAAAAATTTTTGATAATTTGTTATTTTTGAAATATTTAGGGGTCGTCGTGTCCCATAAAAACGCCAAGGAACAGAAATATCTGAGACATATACATACATACACACAAAGTTGAAGCTTTCAACAAGAAGGTTATAACATTAAGCGTTTAACATCAAACTTTTTACATGAGGCTGTTAACACCAAGCTTTTAACATCATGCTTTTAACAAGAAACTTTTAACATCAAACGTTTAACATCATGCTTTTAACAAGAAAATTTTAACATCATGCTTTTAACAAGAAAATTTTAACATCATGCTTTTAACAAGAAAATTTTAACATCAAGCGTTTAACATCATGCTTTTAACAAGAAAATTTTAACATCAAGCGTTTAACAAGAAGCTATTAACACCAAGCTTTTAATACCACATCCTTGACCGTACTTACTAAAATTTCATCTAACTGCCATCTCTAAGTTTAATATCCCTATGACGTAACATAATCCTATTTTTTCAAGTTCTATATATAAAAGGAAATACATTAAACATTTAATCGCATTTAAAATCCATCTATTTTAAATTAGTTTGTAAAATTTAAATGTATCCTCGTGGAAAACAATTATCTAAAGAAACAATCTATTATTCCTTAACTTGTTTATAGTCTAAAATAAAAGTATATGTTTACTTATTTTATATGTCAATAGATAATATTGAATAATGTATAGTTTTAATGGTATTATTGTGTATTTAAACCGTCGTATTTTAAGTAATACTATTATAAATAAGTTTAAGTATTATATTTAATGGGATGGTATATGTATAATATTGTGTAGTTAGCCTTTGTAGTGTTATGTGTTAGTGTATTATGTTATTGGAAGGTGAAGTAAGTTGTTCTTTACAGCGGAAATTGTATTTATACTCACCGATAACATAACCCTGTACGGCAAGATTGTCGGCTTGTTGTCTTCCCAACTCTTACGGCAAGATTGTCGGCTTCCCAAACCTATACGGCAGATTGTCGGCTTCCCAACCCTATACGGCAAGATTGTCGGCTTCCCAACCCTATACGGCAAGATTGTCGGCTTCCCAACTACGGCAAGATTGTCAACCTACGGCAGATTGTCCTAAACCTATACGGCAATTGTCGTTCCCAACCCTATACGGCAAGATTGTCGACTTCCCAACCCTATACGGCAAGATTGTCGACTTCCCAACCTATACGGCCGACGTTGTCGAAGGCAAGATTGTCGACTTCCCAACCTATACGGCAAGATTGTCGGCTTCCGGCAAGATTGTCGACTCCCAACCCTATACGGCAAGATTGTCGACTTCCCAACCCTATACGGCTTTTTCTGAACACATCGGATTCGCTACGCTCGTCCTCAGAATATCGATTTGCCCAATTTATAGTGCAACATGTTTTCAGACTCTCTTTGTTCGACCTCAGATAGTAAATGTATCCGTTTCATTCTCAGCGGTTACCCATACAGCACTGACCACGCTCAATGCTGCTTAATTTTTTGATCCAACAAACATTATGGGTATACTCGTCGTATTGAAACGAAACTTAGTGTACTTACTTATTTACGTACTTGTACGAAATTTAAAATGAAATCTTTTACTGATTTTTTACAATTTTTTAAAAAACCCACGTAAGTCATTCGATAAAAATTGAAGTAATGCTGATAATTAGACGAAACTTGTCACCTATATTAGTCTTATACATAGCCACATCACTATACCTTGTTTACCACCTCACTACCTGGTTTACCTTTAAAGACCCTCTTTACCGCTCTATCAGCTGTCATCCTTTCTAAATGGCCAAGCCATCTTAATCGTCCCTTTCGGATTTCACACTTAATATCTGGTCTGCAAAATTGTGCCTCATTCGCCACATACCATTTTCAAAAAATGTCCAAAAATACTGCGTAAAACTTTCCTTTCCCAGCGACGCAGTAGTTCTTCATCTCTTGCAGTGAAAGTCCAAGTCTCTGATCCGAACATTACTACAGGTTGAATAATAGTGAAGGACACTTGAATCGTAAATTTGTAATAACTGAGATGAAAAGTGTCTTCAAGAGGTATTGTGTGGGACGTATCGAGGAATTGTTTGAAAACGAGGTAACGTAAAATCAATACGTTCGGATTATATGGAAAAAATCAGTTGATTTGTATCTCCGTATATCTGTTTTATTCTATAAGGATAATTGTGCCGACAGATTCATCTGGATCGGGGACGCGGTGTAGGGAAATCTAAAGTATTAGAAACTCGACGAATTTCCTCGATATATTTTAAGTTAAACAGAATGACATGACCTATTTTCACATTTCCCTACCTCGTTGTTAAGTGTAAGTT